>ML786267.1:179707-217491 GCA_009831015.1 Picea engelmannii | reverse complement strand
ATATGTTGCTGATATGTGCTCACATCTAACTGGTTATAAATGACAACAATGGGTAATGAATAAATGTTGAATGCTAATTGATGAGTTTTTGTGCAAGAGGGCAGTTTTGGGAAAAAGAACCCCACACTCATTCACCCCCCCTCAAAGTGTGGTAGGTGTGTCCAACAAATGGCTCTCCCTTTTTTTTAATTTTAGCCAAGCTAGTTAGCCTACAGTTGATGTTACTTACATGTTAACCTTGGCAAAGTTCCGGCTGGCTTATTGATGTATATTTAGTGTTGTTTTAGATGGCACCGTATGGCCTTATGGATGCAATACCGATGGTTTTAGTTATCGCTACTTGAGCAAGTGGTTAGTATGTAGTGAATGATTGACATAGATTTAGTTTTTACGCATTGAGAATTTATGTAGTAGATGGTGGATCTAGATATTTAGTTTTTATATAGTTATTTCTAATGATGGCTTAAACTTCCTTATTCTGGTGCCCATGATTATTTTAGAATTGAATGACATGTTGCCTGATGAGTGAGACTTGCGCGCAATGGAATAATCATGTAAAGTAATGCTTCATGTTAAATGCTTAGGGTAAGGTTAATGCTAGTGTATTTGTTTTAAGGTAACAATAGTATAATGAAATGTATAATGTTGGTGCTAATGGTTATGGAACTGTTAAGGTGATGTTTGTTATATGTTTTATGGAAATGTGGAAATAATGTTGTAGATAACTTGTAAGTTGCAAGGTGGTCGTCATTTTATTTAGTTATGATCAATGTAATGTTGATTTATTTTATGGTAAAGTTATTGTAACTTCATTGCATTGGTAGAATACAAGGAGTAATGCGATTGGTGATTGATTTTTTAGTTGCAAGGTTATTATAACATAAGATGTGAGGTTGTTAAGATAATGTTATTGTAATTTTATGGTATATGTAACATATAGGATGTATTGAGATTGTTAATTAATTTCAGGGTCAGTACTATAATTGGAATTGTCCAAACTCATAGTTGTATGATATCAGACTCTTTGATCTGATAAAGTTAGTCGCTTTGTATATAAGTCTGTGTGTGTGATTATTTTCTGTGTAAAGAATCCAGTGCCGTAGCAAGAGTCTCGGGCCCTTTAAAGGCAGGGTTTCCACTCTTGCGACACACCTCTAAGGTCGTATCAGTAGTCTCGGGCTCTTTAAAGGCAGAGTTCCCACCATTGCGACCTCCTGACAGAGATTACTAGTTTCTGCTTGAGCAGTCGGCCAGGAGCCTATCTGAGCTTCCCTCTCTCCGGAGCAGAGAACTAAGATTAAACGCCCTGCTTTCCTGTGCAGAAATAGTAAAATCTACTACTATGGATTCTTCCATCGGTGTTCGTACTGTACCTAACACAATATGTCATTTAATGCTTGCAGTTACTTGTTGTGCACCTTATGTCTATGGTCATTTAATACTTGCAGTTATTTGTTGTGCGCCTTATGTCTATGGTCGTTTAATGCTTGCAGTTACTTGTTGTGTGCCTTATGTTTTCTTGTTTTGATCATCGTGGTTGTGTCTTGTTAGTCGTCGGGTGGCGATGTAGAGTCAAGTGTGTATGTTTCATTTTTACACACGCGCACACACCTTAAACAAAAACAAATTTTGCACCTGTTATCAGAGTTGTTGTCGTAACAAGGAGGCTGTTACAGTTTGTTATTCATTTAACTTAAATGAAAAACTAGTTATTCTTGAAAATTAAAAAAGAAAAAAGAAAAAAAGAAAATAAAATAAAAATTATATATACAAAAGAAATAAAAATAAGATTTCCCCCCAAAACATACAGTGCAAACCTATGCATGGAAATGTGTGTAGAAAAATCTTTTCAAATTCAAGGTATTCAAAGTGGATGGATGTACGTGAGTTTCCCCACTCCGAAAGACTATCGGAGTCTAGCGGTAGCTCATTAGGTTCATACTTCGAACACAATAAATATATTATGCACATGTTCCAATGAATTCCCATCACAAGAAAATATTAAAATAAGGTATGTTCCTGGGTGTACATTTCCCCCAAAATACTTATTAAAATATTTCAAAAGAAATTACTAAAATAATTTGTGGTCCTATGATTTCACGTTTTCCAAAAAAAATATTAAATTAATGCACATTTATGTCTTTTTCCTAGAAAATAAATTAAAATAATTTCTACATCGTTCTTATCAGAGTGTTGAGTGAAGGAGAGTTGGGTGAGCTCCAAAGATATCACTCCAAAGGGTTCTTGTGCGATCGTAAGGCGTGTTGAGTGAATTTCGATGGGTTCCACATGTTATTCGATGGATCAATAATATTAAAATAATACCACTAAATGGCATGTTCCAATGGACTATAAAAATCATTAAAATATAATAAGGCATAGTCCTGGGTGCATGTTTCCTAAAAAAATTATTAAATTAATTCCCAAACTAATGTCAAAATCGTCACTTCATGTTTTCCTACAATAAATATTAAATTAATCAATGTTCATGTTTTTTTTCTTCCGAAATTCTAATAAAATAATTTCAATGTCGTTCTCTTTGAAGTGGGGAGAGTAATGGGTCGAAGTGTGGAGGCGAATGAGACTTGGGTGCACTTTGAAGGGCTATTCAGAGTGCAAAACCTTAGATCAAGCGCCCCCCCAGGGCCCTTTGCACATTTTTATCATTATTTAATTAATAATTCCCATAATACATAATATATTATGTGATACGTTTCAATGCATTTTGGGAATAAGGTTTGAAATATAAGTTTATATAGTTTTAGAAATTCCTAGAAAATAGGAACTCCCTATAAAGTAGTACATTTCAGTTTATGTGAGAAAGAGGAAAAATAAAAAAAAAATTAAAATATGTACAAGTTAGGTTTAGTAAAAAAAAGAAAAAATAAAATTGAAAATGAAAATGAATACCATGAAAATTTAAATTAAAAAAAACATTTGATTCTTTATTTTATTTTATTTTATGAGAAACAATATGTACACATTAAATAGTAAAAAAGATTAGTTTATTAATCATACATGGTTTACAAATGAAAAAAAATAAAAAATTAAATAAACTACACAAAATCAAATTAAATGTCTACATAAATATTTACAAAATAAAATAAAAATAACAAAAAATAAATTATATATAAAAAATAAGAATAAACTATTTACAAAAATCAATAATATAATATAATATAATTACAAATTAGGAGAAAACTAAACAAGTCGAGGTTCCATGTCCTCTAGGTTCCACTGGTCAGGGTTTCACACCTAGGGGCCAAAATTAAAAAAACAAAAACAAAAAAAAGGCGTATAGGGTAGGATTCCAAAACTAGGCATCATGGAGAGGAGTGGGGTCAGATGACGATCAAGGGCTTGGCAATTTGGCTACGACAAAGGAGGAGTGGCGAGAGAGAAGGACAACGCTTCTTGTGATGATTTAATGTCACAAGTAGGGACAAGTAGAAATAGAACATCGACTTCAACCAAGCACGCATCACAGATTAGTCTATTCAATATGTACATGCCAAAGGGAATACATGCTTAGATCGCAAGGGATGGGAGAAAAACCAAGTCCAGGGAAAGGTCCTTACGCTAGAAACTATGGGTGAATGTGATATATAACTAACAAGCATCAGGTGACAACTCGGCAAGGACTCATAATCAAGAGTAGAAAACTAGATGGACTCTTGGTGTGGGTTTTGGATAGAGGTAAGACCAAGAGAGGGTCTGATATAAATGAATATGAAGAGGTTCAAGGACAAGCTCGTAGGAAAGGTGGGTCTGGCAACATAGTGGGATTCGAATATCTATACAACTGTGAGTGAAGGTAATTTTTGTTAATGTTTATGCCATTATTATAGTTCTTTGCATTTCAATAGATAAGAGAATCATACGAACAAGATCACTAAGAAATACACATTCACAAGAGACACAACATTTATCCTGGGAAACCCTCTAGGGGAAGAAAACCTAGCAAAACTTCCTTATCATAAATAGCTTAAACAATGTTCAAGAGATAACTCAAACCAATACAGATAGTCCTCCCCAAGAGATGCGCCACTCTTCTTCTCCTCTCTCCAACTGGTAATTGCAGCTTGCCTCATAAGATAATGAGCAAGTGAGTTGTGTGTTTAAAGTGAGGCGCTAGCCTCTTATTTATACAAGACTGGCACGTGTGAAAGGTCACAACTGGCAGGGCCAACCTCTCACTCTGGGTGGGTAAACCCACCTTTAATTAATTCTGGGTCTTCCATAATAACTGTTGGGGCCGAATTCTTATTCTTCCCTTTGTAATTGTCTGATGACCAATCTGCAAAAGGGTATTTGGTCCTTATACAATTACCAACATGATTAATCCACAATGGGGATTAATCCAATAACAATAATAATAATAATGACATGATTAACCCACAATGGGGATTTAATCCAATAATAATAAGAATGCTCTTCGTAGATACATTATTTCAACAATCTTTTGACCAAAAAAGAGAAGTCTGGGAATAGTCAAGGTCAAGGTAGAAAAAAAGGATCAATATTTTTCCCACATGCCTCTTAAGGCTTAAGCGTCCATGCGAACACAGTTCCCTTGAAAACCTGCTCCTGCAAAACAATACGAATGATATCAACCATGTGATCGAAAGAAAACTTGCCAATACAATAAACAATATATTCCCTGCCTATAAGTCAATTTATAAGAGAGTGTTAGGTTGATTCAATGATAATATGGTGAATGTATATGAGTGTCGTGAAACTACATGTGTCAAGTCTCAACTTAAAAGAAGGATCAACAATAAACAATTTAGAATTAGAGGTCAAAATAGGTGATCAAAATCTGCATGTGAAAGAATAAAGATGAAAACATAAAGGACCAAATGATAGTAGTAAGATGCAAAGTTTGAGTTATTCAATCAAGACATGCATTAGAACAAACCTTGCCACTGCACTAAATCACCAAACACTTGTGAATCAGAAAAAGTTCAGGATATGACATGTCAACTCCATCATACAAATGTCAACAAAAATAACAGTTCAATAAACATTATGAAGACATTTGAAATCATTAGATCAAAAGGACAAATCAATACCCATCAAATATAGTCATCAATCAAGATAAAACCCCAACTCCCTCAAGTTAGGAAAATACATACAATTAGGCTCAAGGAGTAGAGGGTTAGGCAATTGGATTGAAATTTTAGTAGGGGCCCCTCTTTCCTTTCACTTTTGCAAGAAAAAGTAAAGGGACGTTGTTCTGGCTACAACAAATGGTGACACACCAAAAGAACCAATTATTTCTGCCAATAGAATTCTAGGGCCTATACTTCAGATCTGAGTTTTAAAGATAAGCTCAACAAGACTACATAACATTTTCCAATAATTATGGGTACCACAATGACACTAAAATTCTAGAATATATAACCCAATATTTATAGTACTTGTAATCTAAGGCACCTTTTTCAAAGAGACAAATAATGAGATAAATTCTGTTATTGGCTGCACACTTCAGATTGGTTTTGGTTTGACCATGGGTTTTCACTTTTATAACAAGAAAACATCTACATAAGTGTGTTTCTCATCTCTCATTTCCTAGCATTTCTTTGCTGCTAGCAAGCATCCATAGCCTCGATGAAGTTGCCTCGGTACCATACAATCATAGCCCCACTTCCAATAGACGTCCATAGCCCCGACGAGTTTACTTGTACTTCCCACACTATTAATAGTGCTTTCAACTTCCTTTTCTATTTCAGAATATAATCACTCTTTTAGATTTTAGATATAAATATGCATACGCACATAGGGTGTGAAGGAAGCAGGGTGATACAAGAGTTGCTTTGATTTGCTGAGTAGATGTTATACACTTTAGTTTAACACACAAGTTTCCCAAAAAACAAATATATTATTGGCCATTTTATTAATGTGAAGTGGATGGATCTCAAAGAAAAAGATAGATAAACACTTTCCTATACTTGTGGATTATCATGGTACACTCAATAGGAACATGTGTTCCACCACAACCATCGGTCCATACCTATAGTTGAGAACTTCATGAATGTTCATTTAGATAGAGTAGCTCATGTATCTTATGACTTGTAACAAATATTCTTCGGTATGTGACCAGAATTAGACCATCCCCTTACTCAAATTTAAAGAGTAATCCTCAATATAGACTAAGCAGTCAAATTATCTCAGAGAACAAACCCAACATTCAAATTAAAATATGGAAGTACTTTGTACATGCAAAAAGCAAGAATAAAATAAAAAGTCAATTCAAGAAAAATAAAACTAAATTAAATGAAGTCTAAAGTTAGAATGCCAGTCATCAAGGAAGGATGAAAAATGGCTGAAATATGAGAGGAGAAAACAACAACGAGTAATAAATATGGCAACAACAACAAATGAAGTGTTTTTAGTGAAAGCTCAAAAGGAAGCCAAGGGAAATAACCAATCAGAAAATGTTAACAATTCAATATCAAGCCCAATGAAAAGATTCCCATATTTTTTAATTTGAAATGCAAAAAAAACAGAGTATGAGAATTGATGATCTAGTGGAAAAAAATTGCAACACAATTCTTCACTCCAAATTGTCCATACAATTCTTCTTTCGTTCAGTGCAACAAAACAATCTTTTTGGAATCTAGCACAATGGGTTAATATAGATGCTCAATCAAAACATATTTTCAAAAAACCAATTACTTGAAACATTCCACAAGCCCATAAGCTTTTAAGATTCCATGACATGAGAAATTGCTTTGCATATTTGAAAATAATTAATTTTCAATAGAAAATACATTTCAGATTTCTCACCAAAATGCCATTTTCTCTTTTCTACAAAAGATAGTCATTAATTACATAGATCCAAATAATTCATTTTGGTAAGGCAACAAGAGAAAAATGATAGTTATAGATATCATCAAAATAGTCATTAAGATGACTCTAAACCTCTACAAGATAAAAAATCAAAATGCAAATAAATGAGCGAGAACATATTTCTAATCAATTGTTGATTTCGTGTCAATCTTGGTTCATTAATCATACAATGTCAAAAAGGAATCATAGCAACCAAGTTCAGATTAACACGCCCCTATGTTGCCTTCATTACAAGAGAAAAAATTTAGAGCTTCTAATTGCACAAGCCATTTTCCCAACCTGCATACAAAAGACAATGATGTGATCAACTCTTAGACAATTTGACAAGAAATCCTCCTCTAAATGACTGACTTATTGAAATTAAATTGAACTAAAAAGGAAAAGTGAAGAGTGAAATCAAAACTAATCCTAAGCAAAGCATGTTAAGCTAATCTAAACTTAAACTAAACGAGATGTCATAATGTTGATGATTACAGCTGCGTGAGACATCCTCCAGGAAACAAACTAATTGAGTCGACCTGAGAGAGATCACCTCAGATGGGTGTGTGGTTCCTATCTGAGACAGAGATGGAACATAGTGATGGCCTCCTCCTTATAGAGAGTTGAGAATAACTCCAGATAATTCTCTTGTGTAACACAATGAGAAAGGAGATCTGTTGAGTTGGATGTGCTTGTGGATGAGCACAAGGTGAACGTGTGAATTCCCATGAGCTGTGTGCATCGTTATGAGATAGAGATGAAAAATATCTATTAGCTTCCTCTGAGCAGAGAGTTGAGATGATGAACTCTAGATGACTCTCCTGTGTAATGTAGTGGGAAAGAAGATATGTTGAGTTGGACATGCTTGTGGATGAGCACATGTGAACGTGATCCTAGTGGCTCAACACTAGTGAGTGTGGTTCTCCTATCGGACGCAATGAGATAGAGATATGGGAATCCCTATGGATGTGCCCCTAGTGGCTGAGCACTAGTGGGTGTATGAGATCCCTTTCTATATTGTTCAAGATTCAAACTTACCTGTAACGCTAATTGTAATGTAAATGGTACAAGTCAGCCCCACCTTAATGTAATAGATAATTAATGTAAAAGATAATTAATCTGGTAATTATTAATTATATTGTGAGTTAGCGACGTTGGCCCTGTTGTGAAAATAGACACTTATGTTGATAGGTACAATCTAATATAAGTAAAGGTAAATTCCCCTTTGATGAATCATATCTTAAGTGGGAGTTTGGAAATTTCAGCAAGTACATCTTCTTGGGAAAAGTGTGCACCTCTCTTGGGCGCTAGTCTTCTAGGGTTTGTGAGAACCCTTTTGTGTGCTAGGTTTTATTTGTGGTGGAGGTATTTCTCTTGAATAATATAGAAAAGGATTGGCTGGGTTTTCTTTCCTTGTTGAGAAGGGTTTCCCAGGATACTTCTTGTGTACTTGTGCATGGTGTTTCTTCTTGTGATCTTGGTTGCTGCAACAAAATTGTTTATGGTTGAAGTAAAATGATAAAATGGAACGAACTTCATAATTAAGCCTAGATTATTGAAAATTCAACATGGTATCAGAGCATAGGTCTTGAAGAACCCCTGCACAAGCATTTAAAGTTAGTTGTCCCTCCCTTATGCAGTTCTGTACGACCTCTAGGGTTTACTACAATTCCGTACGACCCTCTTTCTTTGAGGTGTTTCAGCCACTAAAAATTGGAATTTGAGGATACTTTTGGCATAGGAGAGTATGAACCTGTCTAGAGCACCTCCAAAGACTCTCAGAGTGAAATTTCGAGCATTTTGGATTTTTGACCGTAGGGTTTCTAGGGTTCCACAAATTTTTACAGATTTCTAGTTTTAGGGTTTCTACAGCTCTTTGAAGAAGCCTTCAAGATTACCTTTGATATTATTACTTTCAAGGCTTATTTTTGGCATTCATAATCCCAACAAAACCTAAAATTTCTAGCCTAGCCTAGCAGTTAGGTTTTCTATCCCTGTTGACAAGGGTTTGTGAAAAATCTAAAAATATGATGAACAAAACTATGCTGGAAGATAAGCTTGATGGATCAAGCAACTTCAAGTTACTGGAAGACAAGACTTCAGAGGAAGACTTATTGTAGGTGATACAAAAAGGATTACCAGATAAAACTATCAATGAATAGAAGGAAGATGACGTCAAGACAAGAAAGACAATCATCTTGTCAAGCTCTTACATTGAAGGGCCATAAAAAAGATGACAAAGGTGAAACCGTGACTACCTTCTTCATGAAGATGTCAGAGGATAGAGATCAACCAGGTGCCATTGGAGAAAAAATATCATCACCCTTAGGTATGCACTTGTATATATTATTTGTATCATTATCATGAGGGTACTTGCAGGAGGAAGGAACTTTGTTGAAGTCATGGATCTAGAGGAATCTTAGTGCATTAAGAGGAAAAACACACCAGAAGTGAAGACTCCATGTTTGATTGTCTTAATTATCATGCCTCTAAATTACACTTATAAAGTTTGCTACATTACAAGTAAGTGTTGTAGATGTGACACCAATCCTTACATTGTTTTGATTCTAGAGATGTACTCATTATTCTCCTTTAGGAGATATTCTTGTTTTGTTTCCTTTCATTTGTTTTTCTTGTTCCATGCAGGTTAACAACAAAGGAATATGGTTATATTGTAGACTTCATAGGGAGTCAAAACTATTTGAAAAGAAGGAAGAACAAAACCATCATTGAGGCAACCAATGCAATTATGCATGATCAAAATCCTTCTATGATTCTATGGGAAGAAGCATGCATGATGCAGTATATGTTCAGAATAAGAGTCTTCACCAGATTTTGAAGAAACATAACTTTTGAAGAAGCCTTCACCAGAGGGAAGCCCGATATTGAACTCTACAGGATATTTGGGTGCCCAATGTATTTTCATGTACCCAAAGAAAAAGATTCCAATCTAGACCCTTCAGGGAGAAAAGATACATTTATGGGATAATAATAAATCTTCGAAGACACTCCAGATCAACAATCCTATTTAGAGACAAAAAATCAGAGATGTTTCCATTGAAGAAGAGATAGCCTTTCAAATATCCATAGAATCTCAGATGGAGATTGACAGTGAGACAATACCTTCTACCCCTTCAGCAGTTCAGAGGGAGACAAGCATTATTCCAGCTGATCCAGTTGCTCCAGTTGATATGTCCAGAGATATTGCAATAGGGCATAAAAGGCCTGCCTAGGCTCACTCTTCAGGAGGCAGAGAAAAATACAAGAATCTCAAGGCACATCCCAAGAGAACAAAGATATTTTTAGAGCTACTCTTCAGCCATGAGCCACATCATTGATTCCGAGCCTCCTTGTCATAGAGAAGTGATAGGTGAACATGTATGGAAAGATGCCATAACAGAAGAATTCCAGTATATATTAAAGAATGATGTATGAGACATTGTTCCGAAACCAGTAGGGAATTCTATGGTGACTTCTAAGTGGATCTATAAAATCAATCATGCAACTGATGGAAGTGTCAAGAAATACAAGCTGAGATCTGTGGATAAAGGATTCCCACAAATATAGGGAGTTGTCTATGATCAGACACTCGATCCAGTAAGCCTGATACACTTCCATCCGTACTACCATCCATGATTTGGAAATTGTATCAGATGGATGGATTCTTGATGAGTTTGTGTTTCAACATGAGTGTTGCTAATCCAAACCTATGTTATTACAGTGTTGGTGAACGAGAGCCTGATTTTGATGACTTATTCAAAAATCCTTGTTGTTGGATACAAGAAAGATTTGAATTATAATTTCGAGATGAAGGATATGAGTATGATGCACTACTTCTTAGGACAAGAAGTATGACAGAGGATTGATGAGATTTTCCTGAGTTAAGGAAAATATACAGTGGGAATATTAAAGAAGTTCAATATAACATAATGAAAATCCACGGTGATGTATTTGAAGAAAATGAATGATGATGATTAAGATGAGATTGATCCATAGATGATTGGATCACTGATGTATCTGGTCAAACACCAGACTTGATTTATTCTATGCAACGAATGTGCTTAGTCAATCCATGAGTCAACCAAGAGAGACTCACTGGATAACAGTAAAGCATGTAATGAGATATATACGAGGCACATTTGGATATGGAATGATATATGCCTCTAGTATGAACTTGCGTTTTCAAGGATATGCCGATATAGATTGAGAAGAGAGTACAATAGATCGAAGAGCACATCCAGTTGTTGTTTTATCGTGAAATTTACCATGGTTTCCTGGTGCAACAGGAAACAAAGCTCTATGGCCTTGAGTACCACATAATCAGAGTATATATCATTGAGTGTGCAAAGCAATGCGGCTTCATAAACTTCTGACATATTTACTTGATCATGAGATGGATTCTATGATTATAACCAGAGATGTGTGAATCTATTTGAGAACCTTGTGATAGATCGAAACACGTTGAGATAAAATATCATTTTCAGGGACATGATGCAGAGGAAAGAAATAGAGTGCTATACCTTCCTACACATGAGCAGATTGTAGACATCCTCATCAAACTGGCTTGGTGAAGAATACCTCTCTAGTTGAGAGGGAGTGTTGATGACTACAACCAAGACAAATTTTGTGTACTTCTGAGAGAGACTTGGCCTAATGGAGAATGCCTCCCTAGCTGAGAGGGAGTGTTGATGATTACAACTACATGAGACATCCTCCATGACACAAATTGATTGATTTGACCTGAGAGAGAGCCCTTGAGATGGGTGTGTGGTTCCTATTTGAGACAGAGCTGGAACGTAGTGATGGCCTCCTCCTTATGGAGAGTTGAGAAGAAATTCAGATGATTCTCCTGTGTAACGCAATGAGAAAGGAGATCTACTGAGTTGGACGTGCCTGTGGCTGAGCATAAGGTGAACGTGTGAATTCCCATGAGTTGGGTTCATTGTTATGAGACATAGATGAAAATGATGTATTAGCGTCCTCTGAGAAGAGAGTTGAGATGATGAACTCCAGATAACTCTCCTGTGTAATGCAGTGGGAAAGAAGATCTGTTGAGTTGGACGTACCTGTGGATGAGC
Source organism: Picea engelmannii (assembly GCA_009831015.1). Lineage (NCBI taxonomy): Eukaryota > Viridiplantae > Streptophyta > Pinopsida > Pinales > Pinaceae > Picea > Picea engelmannii. Next base: position 205,582 of record ML786267.1, on the reverse strand, counting down.
ACAGGTGAACATGATCCTAGTGGTTGAGCACTAGTGAGTGTGGTTCTCCTGTGAGACACAATGAGATAGATATATGGACATCCCTATGGATTTACCCATAGTGGTTAATCACTAGTGGGTGTATTGGATCCCTTGCTATATTGTTCAAGAGTCAGACTTACCTGCAACTCTAATTGTAATGTATTTGGTATAGGTCAGCCCCACCTTAATGTAATAGATAATTAATGTAAAAGATAATTAATCTGGTAATTATTAATTATATTGTGAGTTAGTGAGGTTGGCCCTGTTATGCCAATAGACACTTCTTTTGATAGGTACAATTTAATATAAGTAAAGGTAAATTCCCTTTTGAGGAATCATATCTTAAGTGGGAGTTTGGAAATTTCAGCAAGTACATCTTCTTGGGAAAAGTGCACACCTCTCTTGGGCGCTAGTCTTCTAGGGTTTTTGAGCACCCTTTTGTGTGCTAGGTTTTCTTGGTGGTGGAGGTATTTATCTTGAAGAATGTAGCAAAGGATTGGCAGGGTTTTCTTCCCTTGTTGAGAAGGGTTTCCCAGGATACTTCTTGTGTACTTGTCCATGGTGTTTCTTCTTATGATATTGGTTGCTGCAACAAAATTGTTCATGGTTTAAGTAAAATTATAAAATGGAATGAACTTCATGCTAAAGCCTAGATTATTGAAAAATCAACACATAAAACTCTGTGTAACGATCGATGCATTCATCAAGTATTATTTGTTGTGCATTCAACCAAATATCACAACCTTCGTTCTGAGAGATGAGAACTATGTACTTTCCATCAATATTCCCTTCAAGAAAAGACTTAGTGTCATTTATTTTTGTGAGATTTTAATCTTCCATACATTCCATCTCATTCTTGTAATCATAACCAATCAAGTTAAGAAAACAAGACCATAAGAATTCAATCCCATCTATCTTTCAAGGATACCAATCAATCAGCAAACTCGAGTCATAAAAATCAGCTTCAAAGATTATTAACATTGCGCTTCAAGGTATGTGTTGCCCCTGATTACTGATGACAATGATGTGAAAAATTAGCATGAACATCTTCAACTTTGTGGCATACAAGATGAAATCATTATGAAAAAGGAGCAATTAAGATACTTTTAAAGGATACAAATGATCTTAGATCATAGTCTAGATGGATTGACTTCCCCAACACAAATGAAATATATAGTTAGGAATCAAAATTGAATAAATTGGGTAAGATCATATTTCTAATAGATGATAAGATTGACATGATGGTAAAACCCATGAAACTAATATATTCAATCCCCCAAGAGTGTTTCAAGTAGAGAAACCATAAATTTCACTTCGTTGGGCTTAGAATATGAAGAAAATGAAGTAGAAAATAAAAGTGCATAGCTTATCTCTCCACTAGATGGTTTTCCGTTAAAAAGAATGAGACATATAATCCGAAAAACAAAATCAACAAGCTCATAAGTGTGAAGGATCAAATAGAAGCTATCCAAACTAACCTAAACATTTGTTATCTTTTTCTTATTATGAATAAATTGATTTTGGTCCAAGAAATGATGAAGAGTGTGGGGTCCAATAGATCGATTAGTTACAACCCATAATAAATTCACATCTTGAATATTACTATCACGACTAAAAAATAAATGATGAAGATTCAGAAATGGAATCTTAGAAGTTGCATTGACATATTCCATAAAGATACGTACATGTCCCAAGAATTCAAATGGATTCAACGAGAGATAAGTGTATATCTCTCAGCCATGATAAAAATAAGATTAATCAAGAATGTAACCATAATGAGTGACCCAAAATCAAGAAATCTGAAGGATGGAAGATACTCTTCAAGAAAATATTAGGTCTGAAAATCGATGGAATGGTAGTGCTAAGATTGAGTTGTTGGTCAATCAATGAGTTGGGGAATAGAAATATTGGTTCCCAAGTAATTTTATACATAAAATATCAATGAAAAATTTAATATAAGAGTGCAACCCACAATGTAGAAAATGCATCTATATCGATTGGAAGAATATCTCTTGCTATTGTGTATGAGAAGAAACTTGTGTGAAGAAAAATGTAAGATAAAAGGAAAAAACATGCTTAAAATACCAAATGAACAGAGCATAAAACAGGTGCAACCAATGCCCATAAATTAAAATGAAACGTAATGAAACAACATGATTCAAAAGAAATAAAAATCAACAAAGTTCATTTAGCTAGGAAAAGTATATACAAAAAATCATATTGGCTGAAATTCATCGATGAAAAAAGTTAATGGGAAATAAATTATTTGAACAAATCCAAATACAAAATAATCATCCAAATAAATGTAAGGAATTGGAACGGTTTCAATCTCAAATGGGTAGAATTAGTCACTCAAACTTTCCATTCACTGTGTGGGACAACAAGCCCAAAACTCATAAGAATCTCAGTCAAGAATTTTTTTCCATTTTAGAATCATGTGGATATGAGATGGAATAGATTTGAGTGTATATTTTCATCATAAGAGGGAATAAATAGTATCCTTTATAAAATATCCCACTCGTGAAATACCCCAATGCTTGAAAAATGATATTCATAAAATCAATGATCTGAAAATTACCCAACACATAGAAAAAATTGAGGATGAGATGGAGTAATTTTTCCCCATATCAAAATTAAATTGAAAACATCCAATCAAGGGAAAATTAGTGTGAAATCCTTCTATTTCTCTCCACCTCTACTGAGAATTCAATTACTGATCAGCCAACAATAAATAAAGAAAAAATGATAACAAAAAACTAATTAAAAAACAAGAAAGAAAAACTAAACTATGCAAAGGAAAGACACTAACCTATTATACCCTACTCCTATCCTATGCTACAAATGGAAGAAAAAATAAACTATGTAAATCCATAATGCCAATGTATCCATCCTTGTAATCACAAGCTTGCAAACACACGTTCAAGAGAAAATATCAGTAATAACACTTGGAATAAAAATAGAGTAAAGATAGGAAAAATTAAAACATCATAAACTCTATTCACTATATTAGAAACTTGACAACGATAATTCATGGGGAATCTATATAAGTAAGATCTCTCCAAACATGCTTTAATTCTATCATAAAATCTTGAATTACTATCATAGAATTGATGGAGGGAGTTCAATGGAAAGTAACATATCAAATGAGAATCATGCATAAAATTTGTGTGAAGTGTACTTGCTGAGAGAATCTTCATGCTTATAAAGTTGTTCATCCCTGAAGACAAGACAAAAGAATCAGAACCTAACATAACCATCAACGTGAATCAAAGTCCCTGTCATCTTTGCAAGCCTCCATGGACTCATAGTTCAAGTAACCATCAACTTGAGATAGACTAATGCGACCAAATGATATGCATGGGCTAGGAACAACCATGGTGTAAGAGATAATTTCAAAACAATGGTGAGATCCACTAGTATCAACAATATCAAGTAAAGGGATACTTGAATAATAAGATTCTCTATTGATAAAAAATGAAAAAGAAAAAGAAGAAGACATCATTTGATACACATTTTCTATAACACTTCCGTCATCCCATGAAAAAGGGTGATAAGACATAGAATTAATAAGTTCATGGATAGAGACCTTATCCTCTCTATCTCCCATATGTGTATCACCACCCTCAAGTATTGTTGATGCTTGAATCCATCAAGATCGAAACGACAACCTCACAAGGATATGAATCCTCCTGCGGTTTTATAGAGGTGGTACTCCTCTTTGGCTTATGATATTCTTAATTATTTCAAGATCAAGAAATAATATAGGACCTTAAAATGGTCCAATCTTTTATGCTCAAAGAAAGATTAAAATGCTGGAAAATAAAATATTTATAGAAAGAGAATTCTTGAGAAAGGACCAGGAATCTCACACATCACACATTGCAGAAAATAAAAAAAAAATCCTTACATCCATCATACTGAAAGTAAATATTTTTTATCACATCAACATAAAAGAAGATGGTCCAGATGCATAAGAGAACTTTAACAGACTAAATAATTGTATAGATCAAAAGAAGATTATGATGACTCAATTTAAAATACTTTATACTTAGAACTCAGAGTTATAAAATACAGTCAAAATTGATCCCAAATTAGTTCTCTTGGGATTTCTCAAAAATAATAAAGTCTGTTACAATGCTTGAAATTTAAAGGCCTTTGTCCAAAGGACTGGGATTGAGGATCTCGTAGACCATAAAAGAAAACATATACAATAATATAGAACATAGAAGGAAGAAAGTGGGTGGATGTCGAACAAAAAAATCTGGAAAGACGACAAAGAGAAAGTTATCAGAAGTCGGTTATACCTTTCTATTCAAAGAAGAAGAATAAATGGATGAAAACTGATAAATAAAGAAGCATGTGATCATCATTGAATTACTATGATGGTATATATCCCTTTAATTTGTTTGCTGCCACTTCCTTTATACTCTTGTTAGTTGCAGTTGGGTTACCGATCATAATTACCTCCGCTGGAATTTCGGAAATATTGGCAACTGAGTTATTCAACCATTCTTGGATAAATTCCCTCAATGGAGCAAAGGTTACCTCTTGTGTTTATCTTAACATTAAACAATTTCTTTTCAATTTCCCTAATATCAATAGATAAATTTTGTAATATATTTTCAATGTCTTGATTTTTATTTGTGTACTCGACCAACCAGCTTTCAATGTCATCATGTGTAAACTGTAAGTTTTATACCTATGAAGTAAAGCAATGCATACATATTCTTAATAAAAACATAAATTAATTAATGGATCATACACATAGTACATAGAGATTTACGCTGGAAACCCTTAACTGAGAGAAAACCATCCTTCCTTCATGTCGCACCTTTCAACTCTTCATTGTATTAATTTCACCATTCACCATACAATATATACAATGTTTTAGGTATTCCATATCTACCAAAACCCTAATACCTTAATCCAAGATTAATTTAGAAATTGCTAAAAATAGCAAAATCTGCTAAAATAGCAAAAACTACCCAAAAAACAAATTTCGGGGCGTTTCCTTGAACGCTGCATGTAACCATGGGGGGGAAAACTTGTCCCCCCTGAAAGCCCCCTAGGAAAGCACCCGACACACACGACACAAATGAAAGAGGAAGTTGGGATCGTTAGACATAGTTGTCGAATCTGACACGCCCACACACACATGCAAAGAATATAACACATACCCAACATAAAATCCATCAAATTGTCAAACTTTTTCAGCTGATATCATTGTAGTTATTCAATTTTCTCTTTGAAATGTTGTTGAGTCACATGCATATAATTTTAAAGGTACTTAGGGTCTGGGACACCAATGGTAGTTCCAACGATATCCGAATCAATGATTTTAAAATATGCTTCATTTTCCCTTCTTGATAAATTAGTCAATTGAGTTATCAGAACTTTTAACACATTAATTCTTTCCATCCAACAAGATTTCAATTATTTGATTCAGCTCGGAGAAGGTAGATTTTCTTTCTTTCTTGTCTTCTCTGTCATTGTCGGAACTCTAGTTGTAAACATCACAACTTCGTCAATGTAGAACCCTTCATCATTTTTCAAGTGTGAATTTAAATATTCCTTGGTGTTTTAAATTCTTAAACCAAGAGAAGCAAAACTCTTGGCCATATCCCACAATTATACAATTAATGACATTATTTTCTTAATATTTTGTTCAAAAAAATGTTGGGTGGTCATGATTAAACTGGAAATTCATTTGACCCTTGAACTTGATTCTGGTTTTTCTTGAAAACCCTTTCGAGGATGAATCGTGAAAATGGGAGAAGCTAGAATAGGTGGAGGCATGAGGGTTGCCTCCAGTTCTTGAATTCTTTCTTTCAACTGGGAATTATCTTCTTCCATGTGTGAAATTGAAACATCAAGTGTGTCCCATGTAACTCTATGAATGGATGATAACTTTGAAGGTAACATATCCCACATGTCAATGGTATACCACAACTTCCCACTCTTACTCTTTGTATTTCTTTCGAAAACTAATTTGTTATATTCCTTATCAAAAGATGCATTTTGTACAACAAATGTTTCCTCATCAGAAAATGTCTTGCCTTGGATCATAACTATGGAGACAGGATGTACATTTTCTCGAGCTTATACTTCTATACTTGGGAAAGTAATGTTTTCAATATCTACCTCTAAATCCATGTTATCCAATAGAACATCATCTTCTTGAGCATGTGTTTCAACCCCTTCCTACTGTGAATTAGTTATTTTTATTTTGACATTAATCTTATGGGTATTTTCCAGGTTCCCTTTAGGAGGGTTCCTCTCTTCATCATCTCCTGAATTATTGCTCTGCATTTTTCTCATATGGGATGTTCCTGGCTGAGGATTTTCCTTTGGCAAGGCACTTCTCCTAGAGACAACCGATGATTGGAATTTTTTTATCATTCGGGGGTTTACCTCTTTCTTTATGATGTTTTGTAGTGTTTATGACAATTTCTATGTATTCAAAATTTCTGTTGGCTTCTTCATCACTAGGATGGCGACTGCCATTTTCTTCTTCTTTACTAATGGCTGATTTTAAAAGTGCAGGGTTTAGCCCAAATGAAAGAAAATAATTATAAAAAAGGTGATTCAGGTTGAAACCCTTGATTTATTCTGCAAATTGTAGGTCAAAATTCTTGAAATAAGAAACATATTCATCTATCTTGGAAATTCCCCGAAGAAGAATTTCACCAACTTTCCATGGGAGAGGTATGAATTGACTTTTTGTTTTCTCAGATAAAGTGTGGAACTAGAATTTATATTGCCTGGATATTTCAATGACAAACATCTTATTAGATATATAATAGGGAAGGAAGATAGGTTTTTCAATAGAGAAAAAAACCTTGATGACATTATAATATTCCATTTTTTCTAGAACTCCTCTTCTCTTGAGAAAATATGTTGCTTCCAATGATAATCATGAAGTGTCTTTCCCAAAGAACATTTTATTGAATTTAGATAGAAAATCTGAATACACCTCATAAAAATGATGACTAACTCTCTGTCTCCATAAATATTGGTACCACATGGTCACAAGGTCCACCTTTATTTATTCTTTGAGCAATGTTTAATCCCTAAAAAGTATGACAATATGTAATAGAAAATATCAAATAAGATGACATGTAAAACCTTTTATCAGACTTGAAATTAGTTAATTGTGTAGTGATTTCATTCGAGATTATCTTTGCCCAATCGAAGATATCATTCTCATTAACAACAAAACACAATATGTATAATTCTATTCAAGAAATTGTTTCTATACAATCCTGGCCAACAATTTGAGTAAATAACCAGGAAATTTCCTTATAGGGATCCTTTAAATAACTTACCTTAATTCTTGATATGTCTTCAGGCATTTTCGCAGGGTCATGCAAATATTCTTGAAGAATCTCTATTCTGTTGTTCTTTATTTTTAGGAAGTTTTTGTCTTCCTCCCCTTTGTAGACTAGGTTTGGCTCTGGCAATTTCAACATTTCTCAAAACATTGAAGGCGCCAACGAGATATGAGAGATATTATGCAATACAACGACTATTCTATTTTGAATGATATTATAGACGCACCAAGTGACAATGTGTTTTCACTCAAAGTCTTCTGGAACACATCCTTTGAAGCAAAAGAAGAAGACATCATTTGATACACATTTTCTATAACACTTCCGTCATCCCATGAAAAAGGATGATAAGACATAGAATTAATAAGTTCATGGGAAGAGGCCTTATCCTCTTTATCTTCCATATGTGTATCACCACCCTCAAGTATTGTTGATGCTTGAATCCATTAGCATCGAAAAGACAACCTCACGAGGATATGAACCCTTCTGTGTTTTTATAGAGGTGCTACTCCTCTTTGGCTTATGATATTCTTAATTATTTCAAGATCAAGATATAATATAGGACCTTAAAATGGTCCAATATTTCATGGTCAAAGAAATATTAAAATGATGAAAAATAAAATATTTATAGAAAGAGAATTCCTGAGAAAGGACTAGGAATATGACACATTACACATTGCAAAAAATAAACAAAATTTCCTCACATCCATCATAGTGAAAATAAAGATTCTTGATCACATCAAAATAAAAGAAGATGGCCCGAACGCATAAGATAACTTTTATAGAGTAAATACTAGTATATCGCAAAAGAAGATTATGATGAATCAATTTAAAATACTTTATACTTATAACTTAGAGTTATAAATTACAGTCAAAACTGCTCCCAAATTAGTTCTCTTGGGATTTCTCAATTTTTTTTTTATTTTTAGAATTCTTAAAATTTAAAGGCGTTTGTCAAAAGGATTGGGATTAGGGCTCCCACGGACCATAATAGCAAGCATATACAAGAATATAGAACGTAAAAGGAAGAAATTGGGTTGATGTCGAAAAATAAAATATGGAAATAAGACAAAGAGAAAGTTATCAGAATTCATTTATACCTTTCTATTCAAAGAAGAAGAATAATTGGATGAAAATTGATAAAGAAAGAAGCATGTGATCAACATGGACTTACTATGATGGTATTTATCCCTTTCATTTGTTTTCTTTCGCTTCCTTTATACTCTTGTTGGTTTCAGTTTGGTTACCGATCATAACTACCTCCACTGGAATTTTGGAAATCTTGGAAACTGAGTTATTCAACCATTCTTTGTTAAAGTTCCTCAATGGAGCAACAATTACCTCTTGTTTTATATTAACATTAAACAATTCCTTTTCAATTTCCCTAAGATCAATAGATAAATTTTGTAATATATTTTCAATGTATTCATTTTTATTTGTGTACTCGAAGAGTCAGTTGTCAATGTCATAATGTGTAAACTCCATAATATTATCAAACTTTTCAGCCGATATCCTTTTCAGTTCAATTTTCTCTTCAAAATATTGTCGAGTCATGAGCATAGAATTTGAAAGGTACTTAGGGTCCTTAACTTCAATGGTAGTTCTAGTGATATCCAATTCACGTATTTTTAAATATGCTTCATTTTCCCTTCTTGATAAATAGGTCAATTGAGTTATGAGACCTTTTAACACATTAATTCTTTCCATCCAACAAGATTTCAATTGTTTGATCCAGCTTGGAGAAGGTAGATTTTCTTTCTTTCTTGTCTGCTTTGTCATTATCGAAACTCTTGTTGTAAACATCACAACTCCGTCAGTGTAGAACCCTTCATCATTTTCAAGTTTGAGTTTAAATATTCCTTGGTGTTTTGAATTCTTAAACCAAGGGAAGAAAAATTATTGGCCATATCCCACAATTCTACAATTAATGACATTCTTTTCTTAATATTTTGTTTCAAAAAAATGTCGGGTGGTCATGATTAAACTTGAAATTACATTGAACCTTAAACTTGATTCCGGTTTTTCTTGAAGACCCTTTCCAGGATGAACCATGGCAATGGGAGAAGCCATAATAGGTGGATGCATGAAGCTTGCGTCCAATTATTTAATTCTTTCTTTAAACTGGGAATTCTCTTCTTCCATGTGTGCAATTGAAACATTAAGTGTGTCCCCTTTAACTCTATGAATGAATGATAACTTTGAAAGTAACATATCCCACGTCTCAATGGCAGCCCGTAGCTTCCCGTTGTTACTCTTTGTAGTTCTTTAGAAAACTAATTTCTTATATTCCTTATCAAAAGATGCATTTTGTACAACAAATGTTTCCTCATCAGAAAATGTCTCGTCCTGGATCATGAGTGCAGAGACAGGATGTACATTTTGTCAATCTTATACTTCTACATCTGGGAAATTAATGTTTTCAATATTTACATCTAAATCCATGTTATCCAATAGAAAATCATCTTCCCAATCATGTTTTTCATCCCCTTTCTACATTGAATTAGTTCTTTTTATTTTGACCTTCAACTTATGGGTATTTTCTAGGTTCCCTTTAGGAGGGTTCCTCTCTTCATCATCTCCTGAATTATTTCTCTGCATTTTTCTCGTATGGGATGTTCCTCGCTGAGGATTTTCCTTTGGAAAGGAACTTCTCCTAGAGATAGTTGGTGATTGGAATTTTTTTATCATTCGAGGGTTTACCTCTTTCTTTATAATGTTTTGTAGTGCTTATGATAGTTTCTATGTCTTCAGAATTTCTGTTAGCTTCTTGATCACTAGGATGGGGACTGTCATTTTCTTCTTTACTAATGGCTGATTTTAAAAGTGCAGGGATTATCCCAACTGAAAGAAAATGTTTATAAAAAAGGTGATTCGAGTTGAAACCCTTGGTTTCTTTTGCGAATTTTAGGTCGGAATTCTCGAAATAAGCAACATATTCATTTATCTTGGAAATTCACCGAAGAATAATTTAACCAACTTTCCATGGGAGAGGTATGAATTGCTTTTTCCTTTTCTCAGATAAAGTGTGGAAACTAAATTTATACTACTTGGATATTTCAATGACAAACAACTTATCGAATATATAATAGTGAAGGAATATAGGTTTTTCAATAGAGCAGAAAACCCTGATGACATTATAATATTCCATTTTTTCCATAACACCTCTTCCCTTCAAAAAATATGTTGCCTCCAATGATAACCGTGAAGTGTCTTCCCCAAATAACAATTTCTTGAATTTAGATACAAAATATGAATACACCTCATAAAAATGATGTTCGACTCTCAGCCTCCACAAAGTTCAGTACTACATGGTCACAGGGTCCACCTTTATTTTAATTCTCCGAGCAATGTTTAAGCCCTCAAAAGTATGACAATATGTAATAGAAAATATCAAATAAGATGACATGTAAAACCTTTTATCAGACTTGAAATTAGTTAGTTGTGTAGTGATTTCATTCGAGATTATCTTCACCTAGTTGAAGATAGCATTCTCATGAAAAATGAAATGCAATATGTGTAATTCTAGTCGAGGAATTGTTTCTGTAGGATCTTGGACAACAATTTGAGTAAATAACCAAGAAATTTCCTTATAGGGATTCTTTAAAGAACTTACTTGAATTATTTATATGTCTTCAAGCATTGTCGCAGGGTCATGCAAATATTATTGAAGAAGCTCTATTCCATTGTTATTTCTTTTTAGGAAGTTTATGGCTTCCTACCCTTTGTAGACTAGGTTCGACTCTGGCAATTTCAACATTTCTCTTAATATTGAAGGCACCAATGAGATAGGAGAGATATTTTTCAATACAATGAATGTTCGATTTTGAATGATATTATCAACGCACCAAGTGAAAATGTATTTTCACTCAAAGACTTCTGGATCACATCCCACGAGAAATATCCCCGAGGTCCATACTTTGTTGTTTTCTCTATCCAACAATTTCAAGTAATACCAGTAGGAGCGAGAGCAATGATAGTTTTGATCTTCCCTAGAAAATAGGTTCAAAGTATCCCCAAATAATGATTGTTTTATCATGGATGTCCCAACGAATCTTGCTAGCTTTTTCTTGAACTATTATTTTGCACAGTAAAATGAACTTGATTAAGATTTCTTTTTACAGAAACATTAACTCGAACTAACTCATTACTAGCTTCAGTATTAATATCATTAATTAACAACCATGTCAACAATAAATTTGGTAGTTGGGTCCGTAAGGATAACAATAAACGTGGCATCGAACAATGTGAAGGGACAAGTAATGGCGGAGAATCTGTGTTGGCTATTAGTATGAAAAGGCAGGTACGCGATTCTGAAGGTCTGCAAGTCCAAAAGTATGAGTGTATGAAATGACTAAGTATCGTAAAGTGTCGAGCGGATAATGGAGAGAGTGGAAGTGCATCATGTAGGTTCGTAGGTCCGAAAGTCTGAAATGTAAAATTATTCTCAGTGTTGGGCAGAGTTATACATAGTGAACAAACGATAATGCAAGTGTGAGAGTCCACGATTTTGAAGGTTCGCGAATGTGAAAATTGACTAAGTATAGTAGTTCCAAAAAAGGGAAAAAGAAGGGATAAAGAGAAAATGGGAAGAGGGAAAAAATAGAAGGGGGGAAGAAAGGGTATTAAAAGAGGTGGTAAAATAGAATAAGGGAGGGGGAATATCACAAAGGGGGTTCAACAACTGGCACCAAATGTGGGATGATAACCCCCTGCGGGTTGTCAATAATCCATAATATTCATGACCAGATGTTTTATCCTTTGGGAAATGGAGTACAAATAGTAAGGATGTACAAAATAAATGAAAAAATATGTACAAGGAGAAGAGAAAATTCCAGCTGAAAAAACTTTTCAGGTGTCTTCAATTGACAGGAAACATTAACATTTTCCCCTTCATGGCTTTGAGCATATATGAATTGAAACCCAAGATTTTTTCAATGATGTACGACTTGATCCAGAGTGCTTCAAACTTTATGTGCATTGATGGTTTCTCCTTAGCTTTGTTCCACAGTAACACCAATTCACCTTTTTGAATTTTTTTTACCATTGTGCTCTGATCAAAATATATTTGGACATTATGTTTCCTCTGAGATGTTCTATGAAAATCTTCACTTTGTTCTTCTTCCAATCTCAATAATTGATTAAATCTATTTTTCATAGGAGTAATATCTTCAACTTCCTCTATGTTAATTGCATAAGTCAAGTCATTTAGTTCAAGGCTAATTGGCATGTTTGCTTCCTTCCCATAAACCAACATATACAGAGACATCCCAATGCTGTCTTTTGGAGTCATCCTACTCGCTCACAAAGCGTCCATCAATTTCAAATGCCAACTCTTCTGATGTTGATCAATAGTTTTCTTTAAAATCTGAATGAGTGTCTTATTGGTAGATTCAACAAGACCATTCCCTTGTGGATAACAGTTTGATGGTTGTCCCTTGAAAATTCCATATTCTCCACAAAATTCTATAAATTTTGACACGATGAAAATTGGACCATTGTCAGTAATCAACTTTTCTGGAACACCGAATCTTTACAATATATTATCTTTGAGAAATTTAATCAATTCTTCAGAGTCAACCTTTTTTAATCCTACTTCTTCTTTCCATTTCATGAAATAATCTGTAGAAGTGAGAATGTATATATTCCCTTTAGTTTATTTTTGATTTATTGGTCCAATGACATCTAGTCCCCATTGGAGAATGGTTGTTCTACATATATGGGTTGTAATGGCATTGCAAATATTTTCATCTTCCTTGAAAATTGTTGACAAGAGATACATTTTCTCACCGTAGCATATGAGTCCCTGAAAACTGAAGGCCAATAAAATCCGACTCTTATTATTTTATGCGTTGTAGCAATAGGCACAAAATTCCCCCCACATATGCCTTCATGAAATTCTTGTATTAATTCTTGAGCTCTCTTTTCATAACCACACCTTAATAACATGCCATCATAATTCCTTCTGAATAAGACTTCAACAATCAATACATACTGATTTGATTTCATCTTTAATGCTTTTTTTTCTCTTTGGAGTCATGGTGACAGGAAATTGTCTAGACTTTAAATAAAACACAACATATTTGTACCATTCAGAGCCAGATATAGGTTTTCCAATTAAAACCGAAACTACTCCATTTAAAGCATCACTGCTCACAATAAGCTTGCACAATCCTTTCCCTTTAACTTCTTTTAGAGGCTTAATTTCAATGTCATATTCTTGAATTTTTGCCAGCCAATTTTACCATTTCCCTTCTCTCAATTGTTGGTTTAAAAGCATATTAACATGAGACGAGGAAACACATGAAACGACATGAGAATTTAATATGTAAGTCTGAAAGTGTCTTACTACCTTTACTAGAGCCTTTACTAGAGACATGGCATGTTTCTCCAATTCTGAATATCTTAATTCATAATCATGAAGGGTCTTGCTCATGAAACTGGTTGGTAGCTCTTCACCCTTAGCATTTATTTGAGTAAGAACAAATGCCACAACAATTTCTGTTGCAAATGAATACATGATGAAATATCTTTGGAAATCTAGACTAATGAGAACTGGGGCTGTAGTGATTTTCCTTTTGATGTTACTAAAGGATTCTTGTGTATCTGAATTTCATTCAAACCTTTGATACTTTTTCAACAATGAGTTTATTGGTTTTATAATACTTGCATAATCAAGAACAAATCTCTGTACAAAGTGGATTTTGCCAAAAATGACTGGAATCTTTTCTTAGATGATGGGGGGTTGAGTTCATTTATCGCTTTCACCCTAGATTACTTCTTTGCACACAATATTCCCCAATAAATTTCCTTCAGTCACGAAAAACAAACATTTATTTGGATTCAAAGAAACTCCATATAATCTACATCTTTAAAACACTTTCCTCAGATGATGAATGTGCTCATTTCTTGTTTTTGAATGGAAATTCAAATCATCTTGGTAGTCCACCGTGAATTTCCCTATAAAACCCTCAAAGTAATTATCCATATCCCTATGAAACGTAGCTCCAACATTCTTTAAACCAAATGGAATCCAAGCATATGCATATGTCTACCAGGGCGTTATGAAAGCTGTCTTTTCTTTGTATTCCTCTGCAACCAAAACTTGGTTATATCCGAAAAACGCATCTAACATGGACATACAAGTAGATCCAATGACTTGTTGGATAAGGAATTCCATGTCAGGCAGAGGATAATTTTCCTTTACACTTGATTTATTAATATCCTTGAAATCCACACACATATGAATCTCCCCAATCTTCTTTCTCACAACCACCAGATTAGAAAGCCAGTCAGAATGCCTGATGGGATATATTATTCCATATTTCTTTAATTTTTCCAACTCAATATTCACCAATGGTTTCAAATTAGGGTTCATCATCCTTATCTTCTCCTTGACAAGTTTTTCTCCTCTTAATGGGATGATGTCCTGAAATATTGTTTTATCATATGCCTTTAAATCAACATAACTCCATGCAAAAACATCAAGATATTCTTTGAAAAGTGTGACATATTGATCAACTTCACCAGCTGTACAATCAACTCCCAAGTTAATGTACTTTGGGGAGCTATCAGTCCCAATATTGAATTTTCTCATTTCTTGAACTTTTCAGACTGATACTTCTTCCAAGAGATTTTTGGCATGATCATCTCTTGTGAAAAGAGATATGGATTGGACACAATTCTTCGGTAGAGTAGCAATGTCATTATCTTCATCTTCATTTACTAGAAAAATTTCTAGGTCCTCATCATTTTCAAATACTTGAAGATACTCATGGTTATCAGGTACCGAAGGTTGAAATACTCTTTTTACCTGAAAAGATATTTCACTCTAGACATCATCTGGGTTCGACAAGGAAGCTGCCAATGCTAATGAATCTACCTTCTGATTTTTATCCCTTGGAATGAAAGAAATATTAAAATAACAAAATGACTCCATTTGTTCATTTAATATTTTGAAATATAATTTAATCCTTTCCTTCTTAATCTTATATTTCTGAGTAACTTGATTTATTACCAACTTAGAGTCCCTAGTCATGATCAAATGTTCGATCTTCATTTCTTGTGCAAGGATCATTCCTTGAATCAAAGCACAATTTTTGGGGGGATTTTAAGGACAATTCCAACTCCGCTCCCTAAGCTTGAACAAGCTCCATAGAATGACATCCTCCAGTAGCCCACATTATATTTGATCTGCAACTTACTCAGATCATCAACAATGTTATATTTCATTTGGAGGGGGATTGATATTTGATGTTTCTTCTTAGATCCAATGTTTCTTGTCACACTTTTGTTGCTCTCTTTCTCATTCTCTTTTTCTTTATTTTTTTCTTTGTCATTTTTAGAATTATTTTTACTCTTGGACTTATTTACAAATGCCCGCATTTGGGCGACATTTTATTCTGAGTCATGATCATCTTCTCCTTTTTCAAGTATATACATGGATGTCTTGCATCGGTCTGTCTGTACAGGTTCAAAAATTTCTTCCGGTAAATAATATTTTTCTTGTTCAACTATTTGTTCATTATATGGTTCATCAAGAACTATTGCATTTGGAATTGGTTTTCTAGGAACCCTCTGTCTTTTTTGATTATCATCATTTTCAAACATCACTCTTTTCTCTTGGGGAGGGTTTCTTCTTTTTTCTTGGAACGACATCCTTGGATTGGGTATATAATTATCATTCCTTCTCAATATTGTTATTTCATTTTGAATTTGTATAATGGTTCTATTCATTTTTTCGATCTCGGTCCTTTGTTTAGTCTTCTGGGATGCAACAGGGTTTGTTTTCACATACAATATAGTTCCCTTGAAAACTCCTCCACTAGTGGCCTGATTTTGACTTGGTCACAACCTTTTTTCTTCATTCCTCTTTGAACTAGATGCTCCTTGATCATCAATATTTAGATTACCCATCTTCCTTTGTAATTTTCTGAGGATAATGTCAGGTTCAACATCCGTTTCAATTATGATTTCCTCCATTTTTGTAGCTTTAGTCATTGCTTTCTCTAGGGTATCCATTTGGGAGGCTCTGATGGAAAACTTCACCTTTGGTGGCATGGAATTTTTATAACAACCAAGTATCACTAGATCATTAGGCCTTTTATCTTCATGAATCTTGTTCAAAGTTTCATTGAATCTGAGATTGAAGTCTTATACTTTCATTTTTCTTTAGACAAATTTGAGTAAAATTAGTGACGTATGATATGAAACTGGGGGAGTGAACATAGTCAGGAACATGGTTTCAAGATCATCGAATGAACCAATTGATTTGGTGGGAAATGTTTTATACCATTCATAGGCTTGAACCGATAAGGTTTGGAGAAATAACCTTACCATTACATCATCATACTCCACAAGATAATCGCAAACGTCCAGAAACAAATCAATATGTATTTTAGCATCAATTGTTCCATCTCTAGAAAATTATTTCAAGGTACCTTTAGGAAGAATAGGGAGCTCATGTTGTTCATCTCGTAGGTCAAGAGGAGAATCTCTTATCATTCTGATATTTCTAAATCTTCTCCTTTCTTCATG
Organism: Picea engelmannii; assembly: GCA_009831015.1. Classification (NCBI taxonomy): domain Eukaryota; kingdom Viridiplantae; phylum Streptophyta; class Pinopsida; order Pinales; family Pinaceae; genus Picea; species Picea engelmannii. The sequence continues at coordinate 188,699 of ML786267.1, read as the reverse complement.
TCTTCTTTCCTCTCATATTTCTTCATGTGGTTCTTCCCATCTTTGTTCATGTAGCTCTTCATGTCTTTATTCATTTCTTTCTGCCATGTCCAGAAGCTTCTCCTTTTCGTCAAGAATATATTTTCTTCAATTTTGGCCTTGTTCTTGTGCTCTTTGATATCATATCTTGTTTCTTCGGTCTTCTCTTTCGTCTCTCCTTTGTCTTTGAAGAATTTCTCTTTCTTCTTCTTGAACTAGTGTTTTCCAAGACCTTTCTAATTCTTCTCTAGTTTCATATGTTATTATTGCAATATTATATAGCTGATGAATAATACTTCATTGATTAGTTAATCCAATTTCTTACTGGGGTTGGTTAGCTTGAGGCAAAGTCATGTAATTTTAGGATGCTAAACTAGATCCAAATCTTTTAGTTCATCCCCAGTATGGTCGCCAAAAATGTTGACGCTTGAATCTGTCAGGATCGAAACAAAAACCTCACGAGGATATGAATCCTCCTGCGTTTTTATAGAGGTGGTACTCCTCTTTGGCTTATGATATTCTTAATTATTTCAAGATCAAGAAATAATATAGGACCTTAAAATGGTCCAATATTTTATGCTCAAAAAAAGATTTAAATGATGAAAAATAAAATATTTATAGAAAGAGAATTCCTTAGAAAGGACTAGGAATATCACACATCACACATTGCAATAAACAAATAAATTTTCCTCACATCCATGATAGTGAAAATAAATATTTTTGATCACATCAATAAGATGGTCTGAACACATAAGAGAACTCTTATAGAGTAAATACTTGTATATCTCAAAAGAATATTATGATGAATAAATTTAAAATACTTTATACTCAAAGATCAGAGTTATAAAATACAGTCAAAATGGATCCCAAATTAGTTCTCTTGGGATTTCTCAAAAATAATAAATTTTGTTACAATGATTTAAATTTAAAGTCGTTTGTCCAAAGCACTGGGATTAGGGCTCCGGGGGACCATAAAAGAAAACATATACAAGAAGATAGAATGTATAAGGAGGAAAGTGGGCAGATGCCAAATAAGAGAATATGGAAAGAAGACAAAGAGAAAATTGTCATAATTTAGTTATAGATTTCTATTCAAAGTCGAAGAATAATTGGATGAAAATTGATAAAGAAAGAAGCAAGTGATCAACATGGAATTACTATGATGGTATCTCTCCAATTCATTTGTTTGTTGCCGCTTCCCTTATACTCTTGTTGGTTGTAGTTTGGTTACCATTCATAACTACCTCTGCTAGAATTTTGGAAATCTTGGCAGTCGATTTATTCAACCATTCTTGGATAAAGTCCCTCAATGGAACAACAATTACCTCTTGTTTTATCTTAACATTAAACAATTCCTTTTCAATTTCCCTAAGATCAATAGATAAATTTTGTAATATATTTTCAATGTCTTCATTTTTATTTGTGTACTCGACCAACCAACTGTCAATGTCATCATGTGTAAACTCCATCATATTATCAAACTTTTCAGTCGATATCCTTTTATTTATTCAATTTGCTCTTCGAAATGTTGTTGAGTCACGAGCATAGAATTTGAAAGGTACTTAGGGTCTGGGACTTCAATGGTATTTCCAATGATATCCAAATCAAGGATTTTTAAATATGCTTCATTTTTCCTTCTTGACAAATCAATCAATTGAGTTATCAAACCTTTTAACACCTTAATTCTTTCCATCCAACATGATTTCAATTGTTTGATCTGGCTCAGAGAAGATATATTTTATTTCTTTCTTGTACTATCTGTCATTGCCAAAACTCTAGTTGTAAACATCACAACTTCGTCAGTGTAGAACCCTTCATTATTTTTCAAGTCTGAATTTAAATATTTCTTAGTGTTTTGAATTCTTAAACCAAGAGAATAAAAACTCTTGGCCATATCCCACAATTCTACAATTAATGACATTCGTTTCTTAATATTTTGTTCAACAAAATGTCGGGTGGCCATGATTAAACTGGAAGTTCCTTTGACCCTTGAACTTGATTCTGGTTTTTCTTGAAGACCCTTTCCAAGATGAATCATGGCAATGGGATAATCCATAATAGGTGGAGGCATGAGGGTTGTGTCCAATTATTTAATTCTTTCTTTCAACTAGGCATTCTCTTCTTCCGTTTGTGCAATTGAAACATCAAGTGTGTCCCCTATAACTCTATGAATGGATGATAACTTTGAAGGTAACATATCCTGCTTGGAAATGGTAGACTGCAACTTCCCGCTCTTACTCTTTATAGTTCTTTCGAAAAATAATTTCTTTGATTCCTTATAAAAAGATGCATTTTTTACAACAAATGTTTCCACATCAGAAAATGTCTCGTCCTGGATCATGAGTGCGGAGAAAGGCTATACATTTTCTCGAGATGATACTTCTACATCTAGGAAAGTAATGTTTTCAATATCTACATCTAAATCCATGTTATCTAATAGAAAATCATCTTCATGAGCATGTGTTTCATCCCCTTCCTGTTGTGAATTAGTTCTTTTTATTTTGAACTTCATCTTATGGGGATTTTCCAGGTTCCCTTTAGGTAGGTTCCTCTCTTCATCATCTCTTGAATTATTGCTCTACATTTTTCTCCTATGGGATGTTCCTGGCTGAGGATATTCCTTTGGCAAGGAACTTCTCCTAGAGACAGATGATGATTGGAAATTTTTATCATTCGAGGGTTTACCTCTTTCTTTATGATGTTCCATAGTGCTTATAACGGTTTCTATGTCTTCATAATTTCTATCGGCTTCTTGATCACTAGGATGGTGACTGCCATTTTCTTCTTCTTTACTAATGGATGATTTTAAAAGTGCAGGGATGAGCCCAACTGAAAGCAAATGATTATAAAAAATGTGATTTGGTTCGAAACCCTTGATTTATTCTGTGAATTTTAGGTCGAAATTCGTGAAATACGTAGCATATTCATATATCTTGGAAATTCCCCGAAGAAGAATTTCACCAATTTGCCATGGGAGAGGTATGCATTTCTTTTTCCTTTTCTTAGATAAAGTGTGAAACCATAATTTATATTGCTTGGCTATTTTAATGAAAAACAACTTATCAGATATATAATAGGGAAAGAAGACAGGTTTTTCAACTTATGACATTACAGTCTTCCATTTTTTTTTCTAGAATTTCTCTTACCTTCAAAAAAGTTGTTTCTTCCAATGATAACCGCAAAGTGTCTTCCCAAAATAAAAATTTCTTGAATTTAGATAAAACATTATGAATACACCTCATAAAAATGATGGCCGACTCTCTACCTCCATAAATCTTGGTACCACATGGTCACAGGGTCCACCTTTATTTTAATTCTCAGAGCAATGTTTAAGGCCTCAAAACTATGACAATATGTAATAGAAAATATCAAATAAGATGACATGTAAAAACTTTTATCACACTTGAAATTAGTTAGATGTGTAGTGATTTCATTTGATATTATCTTTGCCCATTTGAAGATAACATTCTCATGAACAACGAAATGAAATATGTATAATTCTAGTCGAGGAATTGTTTCTGTAGAATCCTGGTCGTCAATTCGAGTAAATAACCAGACAATTTCCTTATAGGGATTCTTTAAAGAATTTAATTGAATTCTTGATATGTCTTCAGGCATTATCACATGGTCATGCAAATATTCTTGAAGAAGGTCTATTCTGTTGTTCTTACTTTGTAGGAAGTTTTTGGCTTCCTCCCCTTTCTAGAATAGGTCCAACTCTGACAATTTCAACATTTCTCTAAATATCGAAGGTACTAAGGAGATATGAGAGCTATTCTGCAATACAATGACTCTTTTATTTTGAATGAGATTGTCGACACACTAAGTGATGATGTCTTTGCACTCAAATACTTCTAGAACAAATCCCATGAGAACTATCCCTGAGGTCCATACTTTGTTGTTTTCTCTATCCAACAATTTCGAGTAATACCAGTAGGAGTGGAATCAATGATAATTTTGATCTTCCCTAGAAAATAGGTTCAAAGTATCCTGACATAATTACTATTTTCTCATTGTTGTCCCAGTGAAGCTCGCTAGCTTTTTCTTGAAATATTATTTTTCATAGTAAAATTAACTTGAGTTAGATTTCATTTTATGAAAACATTAACTCAAAATAATTATTACTAGCCTTGGTATTGACATCATTACTTAACGACCACTTCAACAATAAATTTGGTAGTTGGGTTTGTAAGGATAACAATGAATGTGACATCGAACAATGTGAAGGGATAGGTAATGGTAGATATTCGAGGTTGTCTATTAGTATGAAAACGTAGGTACGTGAGTCTGAAGGTACGAAAGTCCGAAAGTCCAAGTGTATGAAATGAATAAGTATCATAAAGTGTCAGGCGGATAATGGAGAGAGTGGAAGTGCATCATGTAGGTCCACAGGTCCAAAAGTATGAAATGAAAAATCATTCTAACTATTGGGAGGACTTATACATAGGTGAACAGATGATAATGCAAGTGAGAGAGTCCGTGAGTCCGAAGGCCCGCGAACATGAAAATTGACTAAGTATAATAGGTCCAAGAAAGGGAAAAAGCAGGGATAAAGAGAAAATGGGAAAAGGGAAAAAATGAAAGGGGGGAAGAAAGGGTATTAAAATAGGTGGGAAAATAGAATAAGGGAGGGGGAATATGCACAAAGGGGGTTGAACAAGTACCTAAAAAAGGGTTGACCCTATTGAATTTATTTGAATAGAACAATGGGTGGCTTCCTGCAAAGTTAAACCATTAAAAAGATCAGGTTATAAATATAAATAAGTGGAATAATTTAGAGAATGAAAAGATTCTCTAGAAAAAAAGGTATTTTAACAAAGTGACTCCATGAATGGTTGTTCCTCCTCTTTAAGAACATTGGTGACTGATTGTGAATGGGCAAGATACACACTACTAATGATTTCACAATCAAAATGTGCTTCGTCGACATGGTTTTCCTCTTGCAAACAAAAATTGGATTGTTGTGATAAGAGAGGTATGTCTTGTATTCTTATTTATTCTCTTGAAGTGAAATGATTAGCGTTGTTGTTTTTCTCCTGCAAAATATGAAAATATGAAATGTATTACATATTATACTCATGGTTAAAAGCAAGGAACAAACCAAAAAAAACTTAGAACAAGAAATCAATAATCTATCAGTAGTAGTAAAGCATTCTTACTCTATGTCAGTTATATGAGAATTTGCAACAAAAGGAAAATCCAAATCAACATGAACTAATTCCACTTTATCCATGTGGGAGGAAGAATTCATTTAATGAGTGTCTATATTTTCTTCATTAAAAAAATGATCAACATTCAAGTTTTGTTCCATAGCTCCCTCCTAAATTTATTGTAATGGAAAATATGAGATAGGATAATGGAAACTTGACATAACCATCAGTGTGACCCAAAGTGTCTCATTATCAGTAGAAAAATCCTCCTCTTGGTCAGCTATAGAAAAATTTGAACTCAAACTTACTACACAAGAGGTCTCTTTTTCATCACAAGGAAGGCAACAAGGAATGGAGTGATGGGAGGTGTTAGGAACCAAATATAAAAATAATAGAAAAACCTCAGAATAAGTACTCAACACCTTGACAAAGAGAGAAATTTAGATAATAAGCCTCTTCGAGGGGGAAACCTCCTTATACATCATATGAATTCACAAATACAATATGATTCCAAATGAAAAGGTCTCCTTGGTATATATAGAAGACTTGGAGTTACAATTACAACTAATGGATGCAAGGTGACATAAACAAAATAACAATACTAATGTAATATGCCCTAATTAAGGGGTAATGTGCAACTATTTAGGGATTAACATGCCCCTCCCCTTCATACAAGTGTTGTCTGCAACTCTTGAGTAATTCTGGAAGCTTTTGTATAAAAGACTCATCTTCCCAAGTGGAATATTCAACAGGTAGTTTCTTCCACTTAATGATATACTCTGAAATGGATTTATTCCTTAGTTGGTGAATTCTTGTGTCACTGATATCTTCATGCTCCAATATGATTTTTTCCTTCCTCATCAAGTTCTAGAAATATAGTTTGAACTGGGATCTTGTCATCTATAACCTTCTTTAGTCATGAAACATGGAAAATTGGGTGTACTAGCGAAGATGCAGTAAACACCAATTTGTATGCCATAGTGCCAATATTTTGCAACACCTTATAAGGGCCATAGTACTTTAGTGATAATTTATTATCCTTCTTAGATTACTTGAGGGACATATGTTGGTATGGATGCAGTCTTAAAAATACCCAATCCCCTACTTCAAAAATTCTTTCACTACGATGTTGATATTCTTATTGTTTCAAGTGATTATGTGCCATGGTCAGGTTGTCCTTTAAGATTTGGAGAACTTGTTGTTGATGCTCGATGTGATCTTCCACTGCTTGAACCTTATCTTTTTATTTTAGATAAGAAGTGATGGACAGTGGGTGATATCCATAGAGCACCATAAATGGTGTCATTTTTGTTTTAGTATGAAAGAAAGTGTTATACCACCATTATTCCAAGGGTAACCACTTGAACCATTATATTTGTTTATCAAAGATAGAGAAACGAAGGTATCCTTCCAAAAATTTGTTCTCTATCTTAGTTTTTCCATTAGATTTAGGATGACAAGATGAGCTATGAGCCAATTGAGTACCCAAACAAGAAAATAATTCTGTCCAAAAATGTCCAGTGAAGATGGGATCTATGTCACTTACAATACTCTTTGGGTTTCCATGTAGCTTTTGAACTGCCTCCATGAATGCGGTGGAAAATTTACTGGCTTTGAAAGGACGAGAGACTACACACAAGTGTGTGTACTTGGTTAGTCTATCAATAATCACCATGATGACACTCTTCCCTTCATACTTTGGTAACCCTATGATGAAATCCATGGAAACCTCCTCCCAATGATGACTTGGGATGGCTAATGGTTATAAAAGACCTGGGGTCTTAATGATTTCCACCTTATTTTGTTGGAAAACCAAACATTCTTCCACAAACCTTTGAACATCAGTTTTAGGGCCATCCCAAAAAAATTCCTTCTTGACCCTACGATAGGTTTTCAAAAATCTTGAGTGCCCTCCTACTAGAGAGGTGTGAAATTCCAAAATTACCTTTTGTTTGAGTTGGTTTTCTTACATAAATATAAGAAATATTTGTACCATAGTGAATTATTTTTCCATGTAAATGTATCTAATGCACTGGAATCCTGCTGCAACCTTTGAATTTGAGTCCACACTTTTTCGTCATTCTTCCATTCATCCCTTGTTTATGTTATCCAATCAGATTAGATGATCGAGATAACACAGAGAAAGGCCTCAAAATATTCATCCTTTCTTGAGAGTGCATCTCACACAACATTTTTCTTTTCTTTTTTGTATATGATTTCAAAATCATTACCCAACATCTTGGTCACCCATTTTTGTTGTTCTTCTGAAGATACTCTTTGTTCCAAGAAGTATTTAAGACTATCATGATCTATTTTGACCTTGAAGTGCATACCTATTAGGTAAATGTGTCATTTCTTCAATGGATGTAGTATTTCCATCATTTCCTTCTCATAAATTGGTTTGCGTAAGTCCTTTCCCTTGAGTGGCTGACTTTCAAAAGCAAGGGGCCTTCCTTCTTGCATTAGAACAACACCAATTCCATTTCCTAAGGAATCACATTCCACAATAAAGGTTTTTGTGAAGTCTGGTGTGGTCAAGATGAGATCTTTGCACATCTCCTCTTTAAGTTGTTCAAAACCTTGAGTTTCCTCTGGAGTCCATGAAAATGCATCCTTCTTAGTTAATGTTGTTAAAGGTGTTGTTATTCTTCCATATTTCCAAACAAACTTGTGGTAGTAACATGTCAAACCCAAAAATACTCTAATATTATTCAATCTTTTGGGGATCGACCAATCCATCATGGCCTTAATATTGTTAGGGTCTACCTTGACACCTTCATGAGACACAATATGACCCAAATACTCTACCTCTTTCACCCCAAAGAAACAATTGGATGGTTTGGCATATAGTTGTTGCTCCTTTAGTAGTTGTAGCACCCTATCAACAAGTTGAACATGATCCTCCCAAGACTTTCTATAGATTAGTATATCATCAAAAAATAATAACATAAATTTTTGAAGGAAGGGATTGAAAATAGAATTCATCAACCCTTGGAATGTGGAAGGTGCATTCGTAAGGCCAAAAGGCATGACCAAAAATTCATAATGTCCTTCATGAGTTAGGAATGTTGTTTTTGGAATACTGCTTCCTTCGTTATAATCTGATGATACCATGAACAAAGTTCCAACTTTGTGAAGTAGATTTCTCCATGTAGTTCATCTAACAATTCATCAATGATGGGAATAGGAAACTTATCTTTAATGGTGATATTTTTTATCTCTCTATAATATGGACACATACGCCATGCACCCTCTTTCTTGAGTACCATTACCACTGGTGCAGAGTAAGAAATTTGGCTAGGTCTAATAATGCCAGCCTCTAACATTTCTTCAACCATACACTTAATCTCACTCTTATGGGAATAAAGGTATCTATAAGACATGATGTTAAGAATAACACTCCCAGGAATTAGGTGAATAGCATGATCATGATTGTGAGTGGGTGGAAGACCTTTGGGAATATATTCAAATACTTTGGAATTCTTATTAGTGATCCCTTGGAGATCTAGAGGAATAGATGGCTTAGATGTTTGAACATCTAGTGAGCATAGTTTTGAAATAACACCTCGATGCCCCCTTTTAAATAATTTTTTCATGCCATTAGAGCTTATCACCTTGCTGGGTTTCCCTGTGATACCTCTTAACTCAATTTCTTTTCCTTCCAATGCAAATTTCATGAAAAGTTCTTGAAAATTAAAAGCCACTGTTCCTAATGATTGTAACCATTGGATTCCTAGTACAACATCAACACCACCCATGGGTATAGCAATCATTGGACTATTCATTACATATTCCCCCATAGTAATATTTATCTTATTGCATTT
>ML786267.1:163251-179676 GCA_009831015.1 Picea engelmannii | reverse complement strand
GGATATACAAAGCAATTGAGAGCTTTGGCTAATTTATAGTGAATGAAATTATGAGTACTACCATAATCAATTAGGACTATTACCTTTTTATTTTTGATATATCCTTCGATCTTGAGGGTTTGAGGAGTGTTAATTCCATTCAATGCATTACACAATATCGTGGGAGTCAACTCTTTAAACGAAATTGCTTCTACATTTTCATCTTGAGATGGTTCTTGTTCTTGTGCTTGTTCTTATTCCTCTTCACAATCTATGTAGAATAATTTCTTCTCACCACACTTATGTCTCTTACTATACTTGCTGTCACAATTAAAGCATAAACCTTTTTCTTTTATTTCCTCCAATTGTTGAGGTGTCAACCTTGTAGGTTGAGGTGTTTTAGAAGAAGTTGCATTATTCTCTCTATAGATGTTAGGATTGGTCCTTCTAGTAGCCATAGCCATATTTTTACTTTCAAAATTTCTTGCCACCCTAAATGCATTCTCCAATGATTTGGGTTCCCAAAGGTGAACCTCATGTTGAATTTTATCCATTAAAGTTCCTATGAATACATCAATAAAGTGCCCATATGGAATATTTGTTACCTTTATATTCAATCTTCGGAAGTTCTCAATATCCTCTGCAATTGAACCCTTTTGCTTGAGATTTATCAATTAGTTGAACAAGGTATTTCTCCTTGTATCCTCATAGTGTGCTATCATTTCTTCCGTGAAAATTTTCCATGTGACAAGTGATTTGTGAGAACAAAGACATCGATACCACATAAATTGATTGGGTTCTATATATAAAGACACAATTTGTACCTTTTTTGTGTGTGTCACATCATATATATCAAAGAACTGCTCCATCTGGAGTATCCATGTCATTGGATCCTTTCTATCAAACTTCCTCATATCGATCTTAGGAAAGTGGTTGGTATTCAACCCAAAGTTGGAGTTTCTCTAGTCTTTATTGATCTTCCTTTTGTCCTCATCATGAATTTCATGGGATACATTGTCACTTTCAGGTGGCCTCTTTATTAGAAACTTTTCAATCCTTCCATTATATCCCCTTTTAAACCATCCATATTAGTATCCATTATCACTTCCATATTAGCTTCAGTTCAATCCATCATCCCTTGTAGTTCATATTTTGTTAGTACCTTCTTTTGTAAATCATTTATGTCCTTGCATATTTCTTCACCTTCATCAAGTGTCCAAGTAGGGATGTATGAAGGCTTGTTTGGTGTAGAAGTTCCATTTTTGGGTGGCATGTTGGCCAAGTATAATTTTAAAGTAGGAATTTATAATTGGCTTAGGTAGAGGTCATCATAGACAAGGGAGTATCAGGTGCTATATCTCTCTCATATACATGCAGGGTCCAACTATAGTACTTCGCCCAATATCTCAGGGCACTAACTAAGGAGGCTTGACCACGCCATCAACCATACTATCCAACTACCCAGGTACTAAAGAGTGATCTCCCCGAGTGTTGTTCTCGGTGTACTATAGCAACAAGACAACCGTAAGGTTTACTTGGTAAGTCTCAGGATTATAGGGGGTCTCCCTATATATGCTAGGTATGTGGGAGATCAAATCCGTAGTAGTGTTGTCTAATAATAAGTTGTTCGAAAGGTTCCTTCTGATATACTCTAGGCATGTGGAAGAACCACATAGTCCATGGGTTGTAGCACTGACTAGTAATGTCAACTCCTACGTTTAGAGACACCGTAACACATCTGTACCAAAAAAAAACATAATTTTCTCTCAATTATATGTGATACTCCTTTTATCCCACTTTATTCTACTTTTTGAATCACCCCAATTGAATATTCTAGTCAAACGATATGCAAAATTCCAAAAAAAACGCACCTTTTAAACTCTGATTTGGAGGTTGTTATGCTAGCTTACCTTTCTTCTGTTGTATCTTTACAATTTCAGCCCTTTTAGGTCTGAAATTTTATTATGTAGTTCTGTAATATGTCCTCTCTGCAATTCCATAGGTCTGATCAAAATTGGATGTGCCAAGTGGAAGTTATGGTGACTTCCCCACGCCTTGCTTATTTTTTTCCTTTCTCGGAGAGCGTACTTGTAAATTGTGCCAAGCACCCAATATACCATATCTTATTCTAAACCTTTCACCATAAATACTACAGACTGTCCACTTTCCAATGCAACTAATCTCACTTAATTTGGATACTAATTGAAGAAGATATCCCTTCTTTACTTGGAACACCTTCTTGAGACTAGTTAACAGGACTAGTCATCTACCCTATCTTAAACAAGGTGTATCTAATGCAAACCCCCACCACCTCTCGGGGCTCACACAACCTCCCAGTCTAAGCATCGTTCTTCTACAGAGATGAAACAACACTTGGATCCTTGTTGGATCCCTTCCAAAATTCACGCAGGCCCTTTAAATCTCTGTGCATGTCCAACAAAGACCCGTAGGTGCTTTTTCTAAGCCCCTTTATTCCTTTAAAATCAAATTCGAGCACTAGACATCTTGTTCCGATGGAAATCACATGTGACCGAGGGATTGAAACCAAGTTCCTAACACAACGCGTTACTTCGGTGATCCGAAGCTTCGGGCTCTGGGCTTTCAACACCACAACACCTCTACTCCTCCGAACACCGAACTCACGAACCTTTGAACAAAGGAAGGGAAATGATGGTTCAAAATACGCACCGAGATCCATAACTCACAGATATTTTGGGATAATGGGATTTGGGAGTTTTACCTTCTCCAACACACAATTCCTTTGAATGCACGAACTCTAAATTAGCAGATCAAAAGGTTGTCATCCACCCCAGATCAAAGGTCACTGTTTACTCCGTGCTCCAAACTTCAGAGCTTTTCACAACACAACTCCTCAAATCCTCCAGAGTGTTGAACTAGCGAACTCACGAAGGGGTCTCAATCAACGATCCACCTATCCTCGTAAATGGACGATAGATATATACTTCGGCCTTCGGGAATTCTCGACCCAAGAAAAATTACACTCAATTTCCTCCGGAGTGCCAGATCTTTGGACTCCAAGATTTGTTGACACGTGGCTTTGACCCTACGGCCAGGATCCACTCTGGCTTCAGATATTTGGGGAATTCTCTTGCTTTCACTTCTACACTTCAAATTTTCCAGATAGTTGGACTTCCAAACCATGCTAGATCTATGGACACATGTCCTCACTAATGGATGATCCATATTCACTCTGGATCCCGGGACTTCGAGAAATTCATCTCCTTCACAATACACACCCTAAAACTTCCAGATTCACAAATTCCAAAGGACTTCAAAGGTTATCACCTATGCACCTTTCCCAAATCTAACGGTTGTGAAACTCTTCTCCTTTCGAACGGATCTCATGCGGTTGTCCCCCAAATGAAAGGAATTATTTCTTTCGAGAGTTAAATCTTGCTACCCTTCCTGATATTTTTCAACTTCAAAGGACTTAGGCTTGGGCACACACCTTGCACTACTTCTCCTAAGCTTGAGACTTATTAAATCTCCCGTGCACTCCTTGTGCTTACTCACCTTAATACTTTTTTAACATGTCACTAAGTGTTGGCTCTGTGCACACCTTGCACAGGTCTTACCTTATAGGTTTTATACTCCAATGAGTATATGTGGACTCCTTGCACTCGCTCTGCACAATTCACCCTATCTCTCCTGAGCTATCGAGTTTGAATGGGACTCTGCCTTCGCACTCCTTGTGTGGAACTGTGCACTCCTTGCACCAGTATTTCAGAAGAGAAATAATTGAAAATGATATAACATCAATAGTTCATTGATTCAACTATGAAATGCACACATCGAATAACAACATAGAAATAAAAATAATACAACATTACTGAATTAACTCATAGATATGCAAACTTAGGAATTTGAAGCAAATATCCTCTTTTATATCCCTCCAGGAAAACATTTACAAAGAGTTCTCGTAGCTCTCAACTTCTCTGAATCATTAAAATAACATAAAAGCTTCAACACCAAATACAATATTCTCCAACAGTATTCAACAGCTCAACAACAACTCTCTTCAGCAACTGACTAACAACAAATTATTCTTAGCACATATTACATACATTTATACATGAGGGGCTTCTCGAGCCTTCCCTCTAGATATCTTAGTTCTTTCATATCACATTTAAGCGTCCTACCACTAAGTCTTTATTACAATAAATATTCATTTACATTTTTAGATCCGAGGCGAAGCTCAAGATCTATACAACTATAGCTCATTAAAAGTTACTTTACACTCAACCTTACACATTATAAAGGCCCAACCCTCCTTGATGTTGAAATATTGTAACTACAAAGAGTATTCTATTTATTATTGATGTATTATTCATTAGATCAATCCCCTTTTGTGGATTGATCATGTTAGGCATTGTAAATGACTAAATCCCCTTTTGCGGATTGGTAAAAATCTAATTGTAATATGAAAAATGACAATTCGACCCCCAAAATAAATTAAAGTGGTTCTAACCACCCAGGAAGAGATTTCGGCCCTGCCAGTGAAAAGACACTTCCTTTCAGCACTTGCCAGATTGTATAAATAAAGGAGGCCAATGCCTCATTTGTTCACTCACTCATTCAATCATCTAGAGCGCAAGTTTGGAACTGTAGTTGGAGAAGAAGAAAGAGAGAAATTCGCATTACTTGGGAGAGGAGTTTCTGTATTGTTTGTTTTATTCTCTTGGAATTGTATTGACTATCTATATTAAGGAAGTTTTTGTTGGGTTTTCTCCCCCATGAGGGTTTCCCAAGATAAATGTTGTGTATCTTGTGATTGTGTTTTTCTCAGTGATCCTATCTATGTTATGGTTATCTAGTAAATTGAAAAGAAACCTAATAATATATTAAACTCTAACACTTGATCCTTTCAAACTTAAATTACATTAAATTACATTAAATTTTTGAGATTTAAACTCAAAAATGAGAATAATAGCACTTCTCTCTCCTTGGGATCTTCTCCCTCCTAGTGCTCTTCTGCGGTGGTTGCTGACACTATGATGAGTTGGAGCGATTCTCCTGCATCATACTCCCATGCTGAAAAAAATCATGAGCTCCTACTCATGGATCCTCTGTTGCTGCTATTGAGATCCTCTTGGGTCCCAAAATTTGGCTCTGAGTTGTCCACCTACTCTTCTTCTTTGTTGCTCTTGATTCTATTGCAGGCTCTCCTCTGGTCAGCCTCCATCTGCTGTTGACTATCTTATTTTCTAATTCCAACATCAACCTTCTCATATCCTCTATCTTCTTATCCAGCTGGTCTACTGGCTGAATTCTCTCTTGCAGTCTTCTCTGCTGCATATCCTCCTCTTCATCAATATCCAACTTGACCTGTTGGATGAGAATCCTCTAGGTTATCTCTCCTTCTCCCAAAACTTCCACTTATTCACACAGATCAAAGGGAAGATAAATCTAATATCCCATACTAACTTCATGACTTGTGGCATTGACTTGCCACTCCATTGCAAGCTCAAATTCTGGAGAAATATTATTGAGTTGTTGCTCATATATCTCTTCTTACAGTCCTCTTTCTATCAATTCCTATGCTCTTATATCATCTCTTTGTGATGGCATAAGATCAATGTTTTTTCCAGCTGCTCCTCACACTGTAATTCTTCTCCACTCCTCATGACTGCATCCTTCTATTAGTCTTCCTTTGTATCCATATTTCTTAACCAATCCTCCAATATCTTCAACTCCTTCTCCCACTGAGTGAGAATTTTATCTTAATTCTCCTCTTCCTTCATCTCTTGGGAATATTTTAATATCTTCTCCTTCTCCTTCTCCACGACAGTCTATGTTGGTTGTCTCTCTTCTCCTGCACCTACAACACATAAAACGTTAGTTTTAAAAACATGTTTCCCCATGTCCTCTTTCTTGGATTCCTCCTACATCACTTCATCATGTGAAACACACATGCTGGCCTCTACTGGGCTGCTTGGCAGGAATATGATGATTTCTCCAATGATTAGAATGCACCTTTGATCTTCCTCCTCTCCTATCAGCGCTCCTTGTTGATATGAACTCTTCTCCGAGTTCATGAGACTCTTACATAGTCTCATCTCCTCTATCAGCACTCCTTTATTATATGAACTCCTCTCTAGATTATTGAGACTCTCAAACAGTTTCCTCTCTTCCTTTCCCACCCGACAACTAAGAATTTTTGTTCTTCCCTCCTCATAGTCTGTGAGATCTTCAATCGATCTCTTCTCATTGTCCTCTTGGAATTTCGTGAGATATTCAACTGATCTCTCTTCCTCATCACTGCGGATCTCTCCATATTCCAGTTCACAAATGCAAACCATATTCTCCTATGTGTCACTGAGGTTTTCCACTTGCCTCAACCACCTCCTTAGTATTTTCTTCTGCCTTATGGCAACTAACTAGCCACTTTACCTTCTGCTTCATGGGCCATCCATACCTCTAGCTTCCTTGCACTTCTTGATTCATCCTCAACATATATATATCGAGCCTATATCAGGTCTCTTTGATCTCTTTATCCATCTCTTCTTGGCTCATCTTCTTGTGGTCTCCTCTTAGACCTTGCCTATGGCCTTCAGTAGCAATTTTTTCTTCACCTTGCCCTCCTGGAAATTTCGTTGCGTGTTGTCTACAAATATATCTTCACACATAAAAGAGGATCAACACTATGTCTTCTTCTCCTTTGCCTGCTGTCTATAGACAAAAATCTACTCTGATACCACTTGATGCAAACCCCCACCACCTCCTGGGGCTCGTGTGACCTCCTGGTCTAAGGATTGTTCTTTTATGGAGCTGAAAAAATACTCATATCCTTGCTGGATCCCTTCCAAAATGAACATAGGCCTTTTAAATGTTTGTGTAGGTCCAACAAAGACTTGCAGATGCTTTTACTAAGCCCCTTTATGCCTTTAAAATCAAATTCGGGCACTATCCCTCTTGTTCTGGTGAAAATCACATGTGACCGAGGGCCTAAAACTATGTGCCTAACACAACTTGCTACTTACAAGCTCCAGATATTTGGGATCTGGGGGTTTCAACACCACAACACCTCTACTCCTCCGAAAACCAAACTCACAAACCTATGAAAAAAGAAAGGGAATTGATGGTTCACAATAAGCGTCAAGATCTACGGCTCAGAAATATTTCGGGACTATGGGATTAGGGAGTTTTACCCGCTCCAACATGCAATTCCTCTGAATGCGTGAAATACAAATTAGCAGATCAAATGGTTGTCGTCTGCCTCAGATCAATGATCACTATTTACTCCATGCTACAGACTTCGAAGCTTTTCACAACACAACTCCTCAAATCCTTTGGAGTGTCGAACTAGTGAACTCATGAAGGGGTCTCAATCAATGGTCCACATGTCCTCGTAAATGGATTATTGAGAGCTACTCCGTCCTTTGGGCCTTCGGGAGTTCTCGACCCAAGAAAACTTACACTTAATTTCCTCTGGAGTGCCAGATCTTCAGACTCTGAGATATGTTGACACGTGGCTCTAACACCAATGATCATGATCTTCTCTAGCTTCAAAACTTCGGGGAATTCTCGTTCTCTCACTTCTACACTTTAAATTTGTTGAATAACCGGACTTCCGAACCACACTATATCTGTGGACACGTGTCCTCACTAATGGACGGTCCATATTCAATCTGGATCCAAAGACTTTGGGAAATTCATCTCCTCCACAGTACGCACCCTATAACTTCCATATTCACGAAGTCCAAAGGACTTCAAGGGTTATCACCTACACACCTTTCCCAAGTATGATGGTTGTGAAAAACCTCTCCTCCTTCCGAATGGATCTCATTCACTCGTCCTCCAAAAAAAATGAATTCTTTCTTTTGATAGTTCAATCTCGCTACCCTTCCTAATATTTTTCAACTTCAAAGGACTTAGGCTTGGGCGCACACCTTTTGCTACTTCTCTTGAGCTTGAGACTTAGAATATCTCCCGCACACTCCTTGCACTTGCTTGTCTTGAGAATTTTTCAACACGTCACTAAGTGTTGGCCTTGTGAACACCTTGCATGGGTCTTACCTTCGATATTTTATACTCCAACGAGTATATGTGCACTCCTTGCACTCACTCTGCACAATTCACCCTATCTCTCCTGAGCTATCGAGTCTGAACACGACTCTTCCTTCACACTCCTAACGTGGAAATGTGCACTCCTTGCACCAATATTTCAGAAGAGAAACAATTGAAACTTATAGAACATCAATGGTTCATTCATTCAACTATGAAATTCACACACATGCATAACAAAATAGAAAGAAAAATAATACAACATTACCCAATTAACTCATATATATGCAAACTCAAGCATTTGAAGCAAATCTCTTATTTTATATCCCTTCATAAAAACATTTACAAAGAGTTCTCACAACTCTCAACTTCTCTGGATCAACAAAATAACAGACAAACTTCAACAACAAATACAATATTCTTCAACAGCCTTCAACAACTGACTAACAACAACTTCTTCTTGGCACATATTATATACATTTATACACGAGGGGATTCTCGAGCCTTCCCTCCAGACATCTTAGTTATTTCATATCACATTTAAGCATCCCACTAAGGATTTATTACAATAAATATTCATTTACATTTTTATATCTGAGGCAAAGCTTAGGATTTGTAAAACTACAACTCATTAAAGGCGACTTTACACTCAACCTTACACATTACAAAGGACCAAACCTCCTCAAGCCTTTCAAACTTAAATTACATTAAATTACAAGAAACGTTTGAGATTTAAACTTAAAAATGAGAAGACTCATGCTTTTCTCTCCTTGGGATTCGCTCCCTCCTAGTGCACTGGTTTTTGACGCTATGATGAGTTGGAGCGATGCTCCTGCATCAGTATCTCCAAAATTAGGATGAAAAAGAAGATGAATTTTTTACCACAGATACCTTGATAATTCCTATGAATATCCTTCGAGTTTCATGGTCTGAATCATCATAGAAAAAACGTTATAGCGAAAATTATGCAATGACTAAATTCCAGATGATTTAGTGACCCGATCTTCCATAGGCTATATCTCCGAAATTACAAATCCCCGGAAGATGACATTTTAAACAAAATTACTTTTATCTGTCTACTAAATATCCCCCAAGGATTTCCTTTTGAAACATCCCATAAACAAATTTATAGCGAAAATTCCAAGGTGTCTTAGATGTAGCAGTGAAACCCCAAGACCTTGAGCTCTGATACCAAATGTTAGGAACCAAATATAAAAATAGCATAAAAACCTTAGAATAAGTACTCAATGCCTTGAAAAAGAGAGAAATTCATATAATATGCCCCTTCGATGGGGAAACCTGTTGAAATTACTAAGACAACTGAGAGGGGGGGGGGTGAATCAGTTGTTACTGTGCTTAAACAATATTAAGTCTATTAAACCATTTTTAATCTTTCATCAAGTGACCATAAATATTATACATCATATGAAAAACATAAATAATGAGCATCAATCACACATAAGATATACACAGAGACAGATTTTCACGAGGAAACCCATAAAGGGAGAAAACTCTTCTTCTTCGAAATGACAGGCAGTCTTTTAAGTTCTGCACATCATCTATGTTTGAGAACCAAATCAAAGTGAGGCTACTACCTCTATTTTACAAGCTCCAACTTGTTGAGAGCACCAACTCTCTGTTTTCTCTAGCACCTACTAAAAGGAAGCACCAACTCCCTGAGTGTTCCAGCACCGATTGGATGGAAGCACCTACTTCCACTTATACAAGCACAAACTTGTTTGAGAGCACCAACTCTCTGGTTTCTCTAGCACCCACTAGAAGGAAGCACCAAATCCCTGAGTGTTCCAGCACCGACTGGATGGAAGCACCTACTTCCACTTATACAAGCACCAACTTGCATATAGAAAACTCTGTATTTTCCCAAGCACCACCCTGCCACCCTGTTTTCTAGCCACAACTAGATGGAAGCTACAACTTCCAATATTCAAGCTCCAACTCGAATATCAGAGGACCACAATCCTCCCTAGCACCACCCTACCTCCCTTATTATAAATAAATGATTGAATAACCAACAACACAGATAAGTCAATTCTTACCACTTGTTTGTTTTGTAAATATGGTCTGCTTCTAACTGTTCTGCAATTCTTCTCTTCCTTTGTCTGTTCTGCAATTCTTCTCTTCTTCAAGCTGTTCTGCAATTATGCTCTTTCTTCTGTCTATTCCTCATCTGTTACTCATCTCTGAGTTTTATCTCACACTGTGCATACTGTAATTTTCCCTTTCTTACAGTTCAACTCATTTTTCATTCATAACGACCAACCACGCATAGTCACTGCGTGTTCCTTTTATACACTGTAACCCCTTCAGTTACCCCTCAAATACCTAGAACAATGCTTTAGCAACTGAAACACCAACCATCCAAGAAGCATGATTCAGTTCTGCTAACTGAATCGTAACTGAAAAATAAATCATGAAGAGAAATAGTATCCCTTCGATCAAGTTTCCAATTAACCAGCATTGTTGGATTAAATCCGTAGGATTTCACATTTATCTCATATGCCCACTAGTTGTGACCGAGCGCTAAACAGAATTTGAATTTCATGATTTCACATTTTGACATTCTTGTGATGAAGGGTCTCGACACTCCAATTCACGATCGACGAAACTCCGAGATGGAGCTTAGCACATCTAGCTTCTTCCCCTCACATGACCACCAATAGTGACCATAGGCTGCGCCAAAAGGCACTTCTTATTTTGTGAACTTATGAATTTCATCGAGCTTGATCAACGGTCGAGATATCCAATGATCTGACGGTCCATATCTCATCGCGATCTTGCATATCATGATTCCTGTGATGAAGGGTCTTGATACTCCAAGTCACAATCGTCGAGACTCTGAGATGGAGATTAACATTGCTAGCTTCTTCCCTTCACGTGACCACTAGCGATGACCACAGGCTGCGCCAAAAGGTGCTTTGTATTTCGTGAACTTATGAAATTCATCAAGCCTGATCAATGGTCGAGATCTCCAATGATCCGATGGTCCAGATCTCATTGCGATCTCGCATATCATGATTCCTGTGATGAAGGGTCTCGATACTCCAAGTCGCGATCACCAAGACTCTGAGATGGAGCTTAACACCACTAGCTTTTTCCCTTAAGCCTTCGACAATGTGACCTTGTCTATGACCACGGGCTAGACCTTATCGCGATTTTTCATATCGCGAGTTGCAAGGTTAGAGCATTTCCTTCCTTTGAATTTCTAGTCAGTGAAAAATTAATCCCTTGCCACATCTCCCTCTTGGATCAACGATCAAGATCTTATCACGATTTCACAACTTGACGGGCCTTCATCATGCCTGATCTATGGTCCACGATCTCGATGATTTGACGATCTAGATATTTCCATGATCTCGCATATTGCGAGTTCCCACACCATGCTCCGTTGACTCCTCCAATGTGCAAGTCAGCGAAATTCCAATCGCTTTCCATGTGTCCTATGACTCCAATGGTTAGGATTGTTATCCCAATTTCACATATTGCGAGTTCGAACCTCTTTCCTTTGGATTTCCTGATCTGCAAAACTCCGAAATGAAACCTTTGTCATGCTTTGACTATTTTCCTCCTTCTGATCTTACACTGTTGATCTTTCCATTATCGCTACACTACTGATCGTACTGATCTTCACCATATGATTGTGTTGATCTTTGCCATCAATGACAAACACGCATACTTTGCCTCTGTCTAAAAACATGCTAACAATCTCCCCCTTTGGCATTGATGGAAACCCCTTGAAAAACATGCAAATATACCACTGTAGCATCCTTGAAATTACCACACTTTCTCCCCCTTGACATCAATGTCAAAGAAGAAACACACTCCCCCTGAGTTGTTATGATACATACTTCCCTTGTCAACATATATTCAATAAGTACCCCCCCTGATCAGGTGAATAGATTAGACGAAAGAAGTTATAATCCCCAACTTTTGACGAAGATATCCAAAATGGGTCACTGCTAACGGTTTAGTAAAGATATTGGCTATCTGTTCTGTGGAAGGAATATAATTCACTTGAACAATTTTGTTTGTAACTTGTTCTCTGAGAAAATGGTATTTTATTGGTGTGTTCTTAGATTTTGAATGATGTATAGGATTCTTAGAGAGACTGATGACACTGGTGTTATCACAGTGAAGTGGAATGGGATTAGTGTAAGTTACCTTCAAATCTGCAAGAGTTTGTATCATCCATAAAATTTGTGTGTAGAAAGTAGCAACAGCAATGTATTTTGCCTCTGTGGTTGATCATGAAATGGATCCTTGCTTTTTACTAAGCCATGCTACTAATGAGTCACCCAGAAAGAATGCTCCTCCACTGGTGCTTTTTCTCTCATCAACACAGTTTGCCCAATTGACATCTGAATAAGCAGTTAACTGAAAGTTATGATTTCTGGGATACCACAGACCGTAATTCATTGTGCCTTTCAAGTACTTGAATATTCTTGTTACCACTACTAGATGAATTTGTTTAGGAGAAGACTGATAGTGACCTACCATTCCAACAGCTTTCATTATATCAGGATGGGAAGTTGTGATGTACAAAAGACTGCCTATCATTGATCGATATGTCCTTTGATCAACATCAAGTGACATATCATCTTTACTGAGCTTGCAACCAGCCACCATAGGTGTACTTATAGGAGAGGAATCCTCCATCTGAAATTTCTTCAACATCTCTTTCAAATATTTTTCTTGAGAGATAAATATTCCTGCAGAACTCTGATTTACTTGTAAACCAAGAAAATATGACAGTTCTCCTATCATGGACATCTCAAACTCTATTTGCATAGAGTTAGCAAACCACTAGACAAATGATTCATTAGTACAACAAAAAATAATATCATCTACATAAACCAAAACAACTAGTAAATTATCACCTTTAGACTTAATGTAGAGATTGTTGTCAACAATACCTTTCTTGAACCCTTTGTCTTGTAAAAATTTGTCCAGTCTATAATACCAAGCTCATGATGCTTGTTTTAGTCCATATAAGGCCTTCTTCAGCTTGCAAACATAATTAGGATTATCTGTCAATGAGAATCCTTCTAGTTGCTCCATATATACTTCTTCCTCTAGATCTCCATTAAGAAAAGTTGACTTAACATCCATCTGATAAACTTTAAAGTTCTTATGACATGAATAAGAAAGAAACATTCTGATGGCTTCCAATCTTGCCACTGGAGAAAAAGTTTCATCAAAGTCCTGACCTTCAACTTGTGCATAACCTTTACAGACCAATCTGTCTTTATTCCTAACAACTTTCCCTTTTTCATTCATTTTATTCTTGAACACCCATTTGGAACCTATTACATTCTTATCTTCAGGTCTAGGGACAAGCTCCCAAATATTGTTCTTCTCAATATGATCAAGCTCTTCATTCATAGCTCTAATCCAATCATCATGCTGGTTGGCTTCATAAAATTTTTTAGGTTCAGTCATAGATAAAAAAGCAACATGAGATTGTTCTGAGTCTTTAATCAATTTCCTTCTTGTCTGAACTCTTTCATTTATACTTCAAATTATCTGATTTTCAGGATGATTCTTTCTAACAATTTTGAGAGGTGATTTTTCTTCTTTCTGCTGATTTGTGTCAGCCTAAGTATTTGTATCTTCATCTGATTCAGATTCTTCTCTTTCTGATCCTTGGACATGTTCATCTTCGTCTTCAACTATATCTTCTGTTCTTGGTTCAACACTATTTACTTTTTTGACTGGGATTTCTTCATCAAATTTTATGTCTATACATTCAACTAGTTTATGCAGCCTCTTATTGTAACATCTGCACCCTTTACTGTTTGTAGCATAACCCAAGAAGATACCTTCATCAACCTTGTCATCATATTTGCCAATATTTTCATCATTATTCTTAATATAACATTTACTCCCAAAGACTTTAAAATGCTTGATTGAAGAAGGTCTTCCAAACCATAGTTCATAAGGAGTCTTGTCACTGTGTGGTTTGAGATGTGCTTTGTTAAGGATATGAACATCTCTATGAATTGATTCCATCCAATATGTTTGAGATATGTTCCTTTCATTCATCATTGATTTTTCCATTTGTTGTACTGATCTATTCTACCTCTCAACAACTCCATTTTGTTGTAGAGTCCTTGGAATTGTGTACCCTTTTTTGATTCCATGTTTATCACAAAACTCTTTGAAGTTCCATGAGCTAAACTCTCCTCCCCTATTATACCTTACTGCCTTCAATCTTTTTCCTGTTTGATTCTCAGTTAGAGCCTTAAACACTTTGAATTTTTCAAATGCTTAAGATTTTTCCTTCAAAAAGGCAACCCATGCTAGTCTAGAATAATCATCAATAATAAAGATAAAATAATTTTCTTTTCCTGTACTTT
Organism: Picea engelmannii; assembly: GCA_009831015.1. Classification (NCBI taxonomy): domain Eukaryota; kingdom Viridiplantae; phylum Streptophyta; class Pinopsida; order Pinales; family Pinaceae; genus Picea; species Picea engelmannii. The sequence continues at coordinate 165,298 of ML786267.1, read as the reverse complement.
CTTTCCTTGATGGTCCACATAAATCCATATGTACTAACTGGAAAGGTTTTTCTATTGAAGGAAAGTTTTTATATTTGAACTGTGTCTGAGTAAGCTTTCCTATCTGGCATGGTTTACAAACATAATCATATGGCTTTGATATCTTTGGAATATCCTTTACTGCCCCACTATTTTTGAGCTTGATTATATGATCAAAATTTAAGTGTCCAAGTCTCCTATGCCATAGCCAACTTTCATCATACTTGCTTAAGTAACATTCTTCTTTTTCTTCTTTTAGCACATAGACATCGTTTTTTGTTCTTATCCCTTTTGCAACTAGTTGTCCTGAATTCACAGATTTTATTCTACAATCTTTAGAGGTAAAAATGACTTCAAATCCTCGGTCACAGACTTGACTAACACTAAGCATATTATGTTTCATACCTTCTATAAAAAACACATCTTGAGCTTTCCCTTTGCCATTACTCAAACTCACCATTCCTTTACCTTTTATTTTTCCTGGTGCATCATTTCCAAAAGTTACATTCCTTGATTTGCCAAAAGTTACATTCTTTGATTTGCTTTCACTTAGAGTTAGAAACTTACTTTTGTCTCCAGTCATATGTTTGGAACATCCATTGTCAATATACCAGGGAGTCTTTTCTCTTTGGGCTGATAACACTAGTCTACACTTGTCATCTTCTTTCTTCTTCCAAATCTTGAAATTTTCAGCAGTAGGATTCGAATCTGGCTTAAAATTCCTTAAGCGACAATATGTAGCTTTATGCCCATAGTTATGATAGATTAACATTCTAGTTCACTAAATAACAGATCATAATGATTGTTATGCTCATAAATGTTGTTATGTTTCACCTGCGTCCTTCCTCCATCCATCACATGCTTTATAGTATGTGGTTGTTTGCTTCTTGGTTGTCTCAATCTTTGTTGTGGAAGATAATTATTCCTTGAGTATCTTGATTTCAAATATCTAGATCTTAAAGAACAGTTTACATCTTTGTGACAAAAGTTAGAACAGAAAAAACAATAATCATAGAAAAAACCTTTGTACCTGGAAAACGATTGTTGTCGATTTCTTCCATGCTGATGATTTCTTTGATTATAAAATGTGTTTGTGTTATTTCTTTGATCTACAGATTCGGTTCTGGTACTTTTTCTTTCATTCCTTCTTGGTGGCTGATTTTCTTTCTTTGTTTCTGCAGAGTGGTTGTTGTCAATGATTGTAGTTTTGACAAACTTGATGGGTTCTGTATTACTTGAATGATCACTACTTGATCCTTATTCATAGCCCAAGCCGGCTTTCAACTTTGGATTCCTTTGCTAATTTAGAATGAAATTTAATTCTTCTGAAGCTTTAATACTTGGCATATTTTGATGATACAATGCCTTAAACTTCTCCATTTCTTTTCTGGCTTTTACTATCTCTTATTCTAAGGCTTCACACCTCGCATTCTTCTCTGACAATTGTTCTTTCAGTATGTCTTCTATTTTCTTTGCCTCTTCTAATTCCACTTTTAGTAGAGAAAAGTTTTCATCAGGTTTTTCACCATTCATTTTAAACTGCATCAACAACTATTTTTGTTTTCTCTTCTTACATCTGAGTCTGTCAATTTCTTCCAAAGAACTGATTAATTCACCTTCCATATCCACCATAGCTTCTTCATCATCCATTTCACCTCCTGTGTGCTCATTATCAAGATCTCCCATAGCCATAAGCATAAAATCGTTCACTTTGTCTTCACATGATGAATCACTATCTATGTCTTCTGAGGAATTGTCATTATTTGCACACAAACTTTTCTTTTTACTATATTTATTGAATTTGTACTTCTTTTCATCATCATAGTTCTGGTCCTTTTTCTGATGGGGACACTTAGATGAAAAATGAACTATCTTACCACAGTTAATGTTGGAAGATTGGTTGTTGTCATTGATGTCAACCCTAGTCATGGGTTTTGGACCGCAAGATTGATAAAGGTATTTGGACATGAAGGACAATGCACATGCATATACAACACCCATGAATGGATAGTATACATCATGCTGTTTC
>ML786267.1:142313-161935 GCA_009831015.1 Picea engelmannii | reverse complement strand
TACTTCCCTTGAACAATAAACTATTGATTATTTCTCATATATTGTGCATGGTGTATTATGGTGTATTGGTGTAACTCTTATACTATTGTTCATTGCTCATTGGATGTAGTTGAATGGTTTAAGTATAAGTTGAAAAAGGTTTTAAATTGTACTTGATACTGATTCACCCCCCTCTCAGTATCAACATTTAAAACATTTGAAGGGAAACTTTCCTTGATATTTTTCTGATCCTTTCTTTAACCTTCTCACAAATTTTTCCTCAATATCATCTAAATCTGATTCAATATTCTTGTCTTCTTTAAAAGATGCTTCTCTAGTAATGGATTTATCTTTGTTGATTCTCATTTCATATGCATTTAAAGTTCCTAGGAGTTGATCAATGGACAGAGTTTTAAGATCATTTAGTTCTTCTATTGCAAATACTTTTGAATTAAATTTATCAAACAAAGATCTAAAATCTTCTGAACTAAAATTGATTCTTCAATATTCTCACCAAGATCCTTCATGGCATTCACAAGTTCTTCAACTCTTAAAAAATACTTGCTAACTGTTTCATCTTCATTCATCTTTAGTTGTTCAAACTTCAACATAAATGTTTGAAGTTTGACATATTTTACTTTCTCATTTCCTTCAAAGCTGCTAATAAGTTTATCCCACATTTCTTTGATAGTTTGAAGATGCATCACCTTTACAAACTCGGCTTTTGCGAGTCCATTCAAGATAGCATTCATTCCCTTGGAATTAAAGCTAAATTCTAACTTATCATCCTTGGAAGCCATCACAACAGGCTTTGTATATCCAGTCTCTACTACATCCCAAACATCAACACTTAAGGCCATTAGGTATGTTCTCATTCTAACCTTCCAAAAGGAAAAATTTGTTCCATCAAATAGAGGAGGCTTACTGGCTGAAGTCCCTTCATGACTTGTCATGTTTAATCTTACATATCTACCTTTAAATAAAAGGAACCAACTCTTATACCAATTGTTGAAGTTACTAAGACAACTGAGAGGGGGGGTGAATCAGTTGTTATTGTGCTTAAACAATATTAAGTCTATTAAACCATTTTTAATCTTTCATCAAGTGACCATAAATATTATACATCATATGAACAACATAAATATTGAGCATCAATCACACATAAGATATACACAGAGACATATTTTCATGAGGAAACCCATAAAGGGAGAAAACCTCTTCTTCTTCGAAATGATAGGCAATCTTTTAAGTTCTGTACATCATCTATGTTTGAGCACCAACTCAAAGTGAGGCTACTACCTCTATTTTACAAGCTCCAACTTGTTGAGAGAACCAACTCTTTAGTTTCTCTAGCACCTACTAAAAGGAAGCACCAACTCCCTGAGTGTTCCAGCACCGATTGGATGGAAGCAACTACTTCCACTTATACAAGCACAAACTTGTTTGAGAGCACCAACTCTCTGGTTTCTCTAGCACCCACTAGAAGGAAGCACCAAATCCCTGAGTGTTCCAGCACCGACTGGATGAAGCACCTACTTCCACTTATACAAGCACCAACTTGCATATAGAAAACTCTGTATTTTCCCAAGCACCACCCTGCCACCCTGTTTTCTAGCCACAACTAGATGGAAGCTACAACTTCCAATATTCAAGCTCCAACTCGAATATCAGAGGACCACAATCCTCCCTAGCACCACCCTACCTCCCTTATTATAAATAAATGATTGAATAACCAACAACACAGATAAGTCAATTCTTATCACTTCTTGTTTGTTTTGTAAATATGGTCTGCTTCTAACTGTTCTGCAATTCTTCTCTTCCTCTGTCTGTTCTGCAATTCTTCTCTTCTTCAAGCTGTTCTGCAATTATGCTCTTGCTTCTGTCTATTCCTCATCTGTTACTCATCTCTGAGTTTTATCTCACACTGTGCATACTGTAATTTTCCCTTTCTTACAGTTCAACTCATTTTTCATTCAGAACAACCAACCATTCACAGTCACTGCGTGTTCCTTTTTTACACTGCAACTGCTTCAGTTATCCCTCAAATCCCTAGAATAATGATTTAGCAACTGAAACGCCAACCGTCCAAGAACCATGATTCGGTTCTGCTAACTGAATTGTAACTGAACAATAAATCATGAAGAGAAACAGTAACCCTTCGATCAAGTTTCCAATTAACCAACACCGTTGGATCAAATCCACAGGATTTCATGTTTATCTCATATGCCCACTAGTTGTGACCGAGTGCTAAACAGAATTTGAATTTTGTGATTTCGCATTTCGGCATTCCTGTGATGAAGGGTCTCAACACTCCAATTTGCGACCGACGAATCTTCGAGATGGAGCTTAGCACCGCTAGCTTCTTCCCCTCACGTGACCATCAATGATGACCACAGGCTGCGCCAAAAGGTGCTTCGTATTTTGTGAACTTATGAAATTCATCGAGCCTGATCAACAGTCGAGATCTCCAATGATCCGATGGTCCAGTTCTCATCATGATCTCGCATATCGTGATTCTTGTGATGAAGGATCTCAATACTCCAAGTTGCGATCGTCGAGACTCCGAGATGGATCTTAAAATTGCTTGATTCTTCCCTTCATGTGACCACTAGTGGCGACCATAGGCTACGCCAAAAGGCGCTTCGTATTTCATGAACTTATGAAATTCATCGAGCCTGATCAGCGGTTGAGATCTCCAATGATCCGATGGTCCAGATTTCATTGTGATCTCGCATATTGCGATTCCTGTGATGAAGGGTCTTGATACTCCAAGTTGCAATCACCGAGACTCCGAGATGGAGTTTAACACCGCTAGATTCTTCCCTTAAGCCTTCGACAATGTGACCTTGTCTATGACCACGGGCTAGACCTTATTGCAATTTGGCATATCGCGAGTTGCAAGGTTAGAGCATTTCCTTCCTTTGACTTTCTAGTCAGTGAAAAATTAATCCCTTGCCACATGTCCCTCTTATATAATGGTCAAGATCTTATCGCGATTTCACAACTTCATGGGCCTTTGTCATGCCTGATCTACGGTCCATGATCTCGATGATTCGATGGTCCAGATATTTTCATGATCTCGCATATCGTGAGTTCCCACACCATGCTCTGTTGACTCCTCCAACGTGTAAGTCAGTGAAATTCCAATCGCTTGTCATGTGTCCTATGACTCCAACGGTCAGGATTGTTATCGCGATTTCACATATCGTGATTTCGAACCTCTTTCCTTTCGATTTCCTGATCTGTGAAACTCCAAAACGAAACCTTTGTCGTGCTTTGACTATTTTCCTCCTTCTGATCTTACACTGCCGATCTTGCCATTATCACTACACAACTAATTGTGTTGATCTTTGCCATCAATGACAAACACGCATACAATGCCTCTGTCTAAAAACATGCCAACAAAACCTCCTTATACATCATATGAATTCACAAATACAAGATACTTCAAAATGAAAAGGTCTCCTTGGTATATATAGGAGACTAGGAGGTACAATTACAACTAATGGACCAAAGACGACATAAATAAAATAAAAATACTAATGTAATATGTCCCAATTAAGGGGTAATGTGCCACTATTTAGGGCTTAACAAGAGGATACATAGGTGTCTTCTGAAAAATAATTCTCTATTTGATTGATATCCCCCATAGTAAAGAAATATTCAGACATTAGGAGTCTAAGTAAGCCATTAACATTTTCTACATTTTCATTTAAATCCAAATCAGCATGTGAAGGAACATTAAAACATGATTTAAATTCTTCATTTGATGGCTCATAAGTTTCATGGGTAAGGGAAACTAAACATGAAATCAAATCATTGTTAGAGGGCCTATCATCCAAAAGAAATCTACAACAAAGATGAGTAAATTTGATAAAAAAATATTTAAGAGATTCTTCTTTGTTCTTCCTAAGCTCTGATATCTCTACACACAAATTATTATAATCATAATTCTCAAAATCATGCTAAAATTCATGCATAAATTATTCTCATGTGTGAATAGAGGCAGCCGACAAAGTCTCACGCCAACTCTTGACCTGGCCTACAAAAGTGAGAGTGAACAACCTGCAAATGGTACTACCATCATTGATATTGTGAAAACAACAAAATTTTCAGAAATGTAAAGCATGTCCAGATGCAAATGTTTCACCCCCACCATCAAATTCAAGCTGGGACAAGAAATGTAAAATATTTCTAGAAGGTTTGGGAGGTACAATATCAGAAAAAAACCTCCATAAAGGGATATGGGATGGAGCCTGTTATCACACGGATTGTAGGTTGGGAAAGTCCTAACCCAATCTACAAAGGTGGGACAACTATGGGAATACTTACCCACTTTTGCATTATATAGGTACTCCCCTCACTTTAATGAATGATAAATCCTACACAAGGGGGGAATCCTAATGACCCTGGGGAGATTGAGACAAAGGGTGGAGAGATAATGAGAGGAACCCCTTAGGTAAATGATGGAAGAAGGATGGGATCTTGGAAATGAGTCTTTTGGATGGGAAATGGTTGCCCAAGAATTGAGTACCTGCACCAAAGTGTCAAAACTGCTCGAGACAAGACAAATGACCAAGATACAAGCTTAATAATTAAGTGGACAAGCAATATACGCCTACTTTCCAATATGGCAGCAGTAAATGGAAATATATATCAGCAAATATAAATGTTTTTAACTACAGAAATAATCATCCAAAGTACGAAAGAATTATTGGACAATGAAGCACTATACGAGCAAATAATGTTCCAATATTTTAGCACAAAATTTGATGGTAAAAGAGGGTTGTTAGATAGTGTTTTCATAGAATTATAGTAACAACCAAGTGGATGTAGCAAATATTTACTACAACAACAAATTTCAACCATCAAAATCATTAAGTAAACCATAAAAAAGTTAGCCAATAAGCAGCATATTAATAACAATGGCTTCCAAACAAATTTCCATGGTTGAAAAGCAAGTTAAAGTAAGAATTTGAATGTTTTTTGATGCATCCCTAATGGATGGATATTTTAATTGATTATAATAATAGAACTACTAGGCAAATCAAGATGCCTTAGTGGCTTGAGCAAGATTAAGATAGTAAGAAAAGATTCCAACTTAAACAAATTTGATATCTCTCAAAATCACGTGTACCAATGAAAAATTAGATTAGTGCCTTGCTAAATGGGTTATGGATTCTTCTTGTATTAGGTTAGGTCTAATACTTCTCTATGGGTATAAGCCCTGTTACTCCCTAGAGCAAGTAACCCTAACGGGTAAATCTAGGAGGGTGTAATGCCTTTTACTCCTGCTAGCAACCTTCAAACTGGCTAATTTAATAAACAATAATGATAAAATTGGTGGGGGTGTATTCGCTTATACTCCTCCAAGGATATAGCCAAGAATAACCATGAAAAAACAAGAAGAACTAACAATATACATATTTTTCTTATCAATTCCAAGAGAAATCCAAGATAAACCCTTATTCACCAAGAAAATTTCATCACCATAGCAAAAGAATAGACTCCAAGATATAGTGCATCACTTAGCTCCACAAGACAAGTGTAAACCATAGCATAAGAGAGAGAGATGATTTTTTCCCAAGAGGGGAAAAAATTTCAGCCAAGTAGCTCTTCTCACAAGAGAGAGTTATGATAAAAATGAAATGAATTTGATCATTATTTATACAAAATCTATAAAAAGTGGTTGTCCACATTTAGTTAAGGTAAAACACAAAATGAGGGGGCCATTCCCCTTTATTTTTCTCCTTTACAAAGTAATTTCATTTTAACTTAAAATTTGCACAAAAAGAAACCTTAAGGGTGATGTCAACCCCTTCTAGGGTGACGTCTTGACACATTTAGCAAGTCATTGAGAAATAATAGGAAGTCGTTGGGCCTCCCAAGGCCTTCCCTTCAAGCTCTAAGGTCTTATCCATGGTGCAAGGGATCCTCCTCATCACAAGGTTCCAAGTGTCCATCAAATCATCATCATCACCACCAAACCCTAGCCCTAGTCAAGATGTCAAGACCCAAAAGTGTGGTGTAAGGCCTCCAAAGGAAAGTTGTTGGGATATGTTTTAGCTCAAAGTTATTCTCTCTAGCCTCAAAAGGCAACATACAACCTATGTCTTGGCCCCAAAGTATGGGTCATGGAATCCAACTTGTGGGAGTCCTTCCCCAATGAAGGCCCAAGCTGGGCTTGTTCCTCCAAAACGTCCATTAGATAAGGTCATGGAAATACAGATGAGTGCGCCCTACAAGGGTCTCAATTCAAATGTATCGTGGCAAGTAAAATCACATTTAATACAAGAGACACCTAAACATGTGCATTAAAACTACCTCATCAAATTAAACAAGTGCTCAAAGACACTATGAAATTTTCCAAGTTTAGGTATGGGACGGTTGACAAGGTGACCTATTGGGTGAGTCATTCCTTAAGTCGAGGAGTGTTTCCTAGGTGGACCCTCTCTAATCCATGTGAAGAAGATGAAGTGGATGGGGGTGATACTTTTTGGCATGGGGTTCATAACATACAAGGGTTCACTGGTGTCTCATTTATGACATAAAATGGTACTTTGACATAAAGGAACACAACTTAAAATGGTACCTTGATGACATAAATAGTTCATTGTGTTGATATTTCACTTATGCAACGAACAGTTACAGTTATTATTTGTTATTACAATCATTTATCACATTAACTGCATATATAAGATCATTGAAAGAGAGGCAATCACAGAAACAAGATAGACACAAAGGTTATCATGGGAAACCCTCCAGGGGAAGAAAACCCAACAAACTTCCTCAATATAGATTAGCCAACCAAGAACAATGCTTCTCTTCGAGAGATAACTTAACAAAGTAGAATATCCTCGTCTATCCCTTGATTAGGGAAGAGTAGCGCACCACCTAACCAAGAGATATCCAAGAGTTAGACCAAAAACCCTCCTCAACGTCACACCTAGCTGTAGTAGATTCTTCCTCCAAGACTTGTGCATTTTTCCTCTTAACTGTACAACTAATGAGTGAGTGTCCAAGTGAGGTGATATCCTCCCTTATAAATAATATTCATGCCTCCCTAAATTAGGTTTTGGACAACCTGTCACTTTACCCTTTTAATTTACATTTAATTGTCAAGGCACAATAGGGCCGACTTTTACAAAGACACAATATGGCCTAATTAACAAATATAATATAATAATAATCTTTAGGGTTTGTCTTGGTCAAATACAATAAGGATATATTTTGAAGCTACTTAATCTTCAACACTCCCTCTTAGCAAGGAATATATTCTTCTTTTCACGGTCATCACTTCTTCTGTGCTTTTGCCTACTTGGTCATTATCTTGTTGTCAATCACAGATCTATATATCATAAGAAGTTCTTCACTTTCACTAGCCTTTTGTATTGGATTAACATACCATTTGACGTTGCAGTACCAACCTACACTGGGGTAGCGTACCATCCTACGTTGGAGTTACCAAGTTGCACTAGGTTAGCGTACCAACCTGCATTGGAGTTACCAACTTGCGTTGGGCTAGTGTACCATCCTTTGTTGGAGTTACCAACCTACGTTGGGGTAGCGTATCGACCTGCATTGGGGTTACCGACCTACGTTGGGGTAGCGTACTATCATGTGTTGGTGTTACCAACCTGCATTGGGGTAGCATACCATCATGTGTTGGAATTAATAGCTTACACTAGGGTAGCGTACCAACCTATGTTGGAGTTACCAACTTGAAAAGGGGTAGCGTACCAACCTGTGTTGGAGTTACCAACTTGAAAAGGGCTAGCGTACCAACCTGTGTTGGGGTTACCAACCTGTGATGGGGTAGAGTACCAACCTGTATTGGGGTTACCAACCTACGTTGGGCTAGTGTACCAACCTATATTGGGGTTACCAATATGTGATGGGGTAGAATACCATACTGCATTGGGGTTACCAACCTGCGCTGGGGTAACTTCCTCTACTAGGGATCTCATCACTTCCCTCTATTGGGGATCACATCTCACTACTGGAGAAAAAAATCACTTCTCACTATTGGAGAAGTCTTTCTGAATCACTCCGAGCATGTCTCTGAAATACTCGAACTTAACTCTAGACAAGGGCTTGGTTAACACATCTTCTATCTGTGCGTCAGTAGGAACATACTAGAGATTTACTGCTCCCTTATGTATCATCTCTTAGATATAATGATACTTGATATCTATATGCTTGGACTTGTCATGACACACTAGGTTCACTAACAAATTTATGCAATTCTGGTTGTCATAAAAGATATAGGTTTCCTCCAACTAGAGATCAAACAATTATGCAATCAACTTACGAAGCCACATTGCTTCTCAACAAGCTGACTAGTATGCCACATACTCTAACTTTGCAGAATTGAGTGTCATATAGGTCTGATTCATACTAAGTCACACGATCACAATTGATCCCATACTAAAGAAATATTCATACATACTTTTTTGGTCTGTGACATTGCCTGCCCAATATGAATTTGCAATCTTATTTCACACTCTGAGATATATCTGGGTCCATAATCGATTTTACCCTTTAGGTACCTCATCACATGTTTTTCCATAATCGGGTGAACATGTATTTCACCGCAAAACATATATCTGTCCTTGTGTTCTTTGAACCAAATTTTCATATCACATTGTACTAACTTGGTACACTTGCTTGGTTGTAACTCAACTAGCACAATCATGTGTTGGCTCTATGTTCTTTCTACAAAGAACTATCTGTCTCACTGTATGAGAGTATGTCCTCTAATCTCTCTGCAACTATTCCTTCTAGAACTGGGACTCTACACCTGCAGCTACGTTTTTCGACACTGAGAATGACTTCTCCATTCTCACTGTAGCTTATGAAATTTGATAGTAGCTCCTCTACTCCATCATGATAACAGATTCATTTTCTCCCTTTGAATCTCATACTACATTGAATTCTTTAAATGGATCATGGTTGTTCTATATATACTTCTTCTAATTACTGCAGAAAGTGTCTTGTCATAGTCTTCTCCCTCTTGCTGGGAGAATCCTATGGACACCAATCATGATTTGTACATCTCTACAAATAGTCTTGGGGAGGTTGCTTCTCCTTGCTTTATTATGAGGGAGGAATCCCTCTAAACTCAAGGTCCTTTTGAGTTGATATATGGTGGGGCCTCCTGCCTCACCACTGGTGGAGGCATTTTCTCCTCATGATATGCCTCGTCAATGCTATATGGATTTGCAACTTGCAAAGTGTCACCAAAACATGCTGGTTTCTTCTTGGTTATTGTAATGATCCTAGGTAGGCCCTTCTGGCTCTACTAACTCTTCCTGATGATCTAAAGGGTGATCAACTGCACCATCTAGAATTGGTAACTCAATCTCAAATATAGGGATTGTCATACCCACTCCCTCTGAGCCTTAACCTCTTTCGAGTCTACAATAACCTTAGAGTCTCTGCAAGATATAATTGGTGTTGGATACCAAGTCTTAATATGAAAAGTTGAGTTAGAATTCAAACGAATTCTGTTTTTTGTCAAGGTGGCTTGATTATCCATTGACCAGGTCTTCTCATCAGGAAATTGCAAAACACTGTGAGTTCTATTTTAATGTGCTCATTTTACCATAGACAATGTCACATCATTTTCACCCAACCATAGGAATTTACATATGCCATCCCTAAGAGCATAAATTGTTTCTTTATTTTAAATGAGACCTTGTTGGATTCCTGTACCAGGGATAATCATCCAACAAGCTAAGATAAAAATGCATAAAATATAATGTTAATAAAATTAAAACTGAAATCAAATATGCAGGGTGCATACCTGGAGCATTCATCTATCATATTGATTTCTTTGATCTATATAATGTCTGGATGAATAATGATATTTCTTTACAACTTTTACTTGACCCTCATGATATAACAATTCTCGAGCTCTTTTACTTCCTAAAGTTTTAATGTAGAAAGAAACGAGATACAACTATTAATATCACTTGATATGAATCAAGTGCTTCAAAAGTGTTAAGTCCTATATCACAAAAGATATAGTTCGTTTGGATCATCTTCTTTTGTTCTTTTTCGACCAGGTTCATCTTCTCCTGAAAAATGGGCATGATGAATTTTAAACTTCTTAGTTTTATCTTCTTTTGCTTGAGGAAAATTTCTTGCAATATGACCCATCTTCTAGCAAATGAAGAATCTGAATCTTGAGATATATTTATGAGAATCTTGTCCTTTATGAGTTTTCTAAAATATTTTGTGAGAGTGAACTTATTTCTTGTTCTTTCCTTTTCTTGCGTGAACTGTTAGCTCATGATCTCCATTTCTCTCTATATTTTCCTTTCTTGCTTCTAATCTAGATTCTTCTTGAGTACAGTCTTCCCACAACTTGTCGAACTTAGTTAAATTTATTCTAGAGCAGATTCCTTGGATGAAGGATTCCCAAGAATTTGGAAGACCATTTAATGTGGTCATCATTATCTCAACTTCTTCAACTGATTCTCCAATAGCTTGAAGTTGTTCTTTAATCTGGGACATTCTTGTGAAGTAATATTGTATGGTCTATGAGATTTTCATCTTCACATTCTTGAGTTGTTTCCTCAAGGTCATTTTCTGATTGATGTTCTTGCCTTCAAATAGATGGGATAAGGCATCCATCATTTTCTTTGGGGTTTTTAATGTTGAAACATGAGGAACCAAATTGTTCTTGATGGAATCAACAATGATCCTCTTTTCTTTGATTAGATTCTTATTATATTTTGTTTTTTCCTCATCTCCCTCTAGCTCTTCAATATCTTATTCAAAAAAACTTACAAGGTAATTCTCTTCTAGAATGAGCATCACTCTGTGCTTACATGATTGGAAGTCATCGACTCCTTCGAGCTTTTCGTTAAGCTTGGTACTGGTAATCATCATGTCCAGAACAAATAAACAACAAATAAATTTTCAAGATATGGATCCAAAATTTACCAGAGAGATTTTCTAAACCAAGATGATTTTTTTTATAAGAACTACAACAACTGTAACCAGGCATCCAAATCTAGGGTTTATGAGAAAACCCTAATTTTTCAAATTTTGGATTTTCGAATTCTGGTCTAGGGAAGTGGTGTGCCTTGCTTGGGAGAGTTCCTAGGTGATCTTAGTTTCACCAACATCCTCCAAAAAAGGTAAAACCAACACTCTTAGGGATTATGCAAAAACCCTAATTCTGCAACAACTGCAACACTGGAAACTAAATTTTGGAGAGGGGGGCGTTGAGGCTAGCCACTTCTTCATAAACTATGAGTTGGTCTCTTTCAGGCCTACTCTGATACCATGTTGATATGTTACTTATGCAGATAACGATTACAGTTCTTATTTGTTATTACAATGATTTAGCACATTAACTGCATCTATAAGATCACTAAAAGAGAGGCAATCATAGAAACAAGATAGACACAAAGATTATCCTTGGAAACCCTTTAGGGGAAGAAAACCAAACAAAATTCCTCAATATAGATTAACCAACCAAGAAAAATGCTTCTATCTAAGAGAGAAATTAACAAAGAAGAATATCCTCCTATATCCCTTGATTAGCCTGGAAGATTATTGAACCACTTAACCAAGAGATATCCAAGAGATAAACCAAAAACCTCCTCAACATCACACCTAGCTGCAGTAGCTTCTTCCTCCAAGACTTGCACACTTTTCCTCTTGACTGCAGAACTAATGAGTGAGTGTCCAAGTGAGGTGTTATCCTCCATTATAAATAGTAGTATGGGCTCCCTAAATTGGGTCTAGGCCAACCTGTCACTTTACCCTTTTAATTTACATTTAATTTTCAAGGCACAATAGAGATGACTTTTACAAAGGAACAATAGGGCCTAATTAACAAATATAATATAATAATATTCTTTAGGGTTTGTCTTGGTAAAATACCATATGGATATCTTCCGAAGCTACTTAATCTTCAACACATTGCAACCAAAATTATGTTATAACGATGATATTATAGATATCATCCCAAATAGTTGAATAAGTGAATTGTAACATCTTGCCTACACTCATAAGAAATCACAACAACATAAGGATTCTAGACACTGAGCACATAAATAGTTCATATGATCAATACCCATAAAACGTAAACCACAAACACAAGTGTTGAATAGTCTCACAAGCATTTTCAAATAATCATGACTTCAAAATGTCTTCTGATATTTATTTACTCAGAAATAATAGTACATTCTTTTGTTACAAAGGGAAAAAGTCCTCTATCTATCCTCTGAGTTCTCTTTTATAAGACCTAAGAGAGAGTCCTTAGTTATCATGCCTCTTGTTTCCTTTTCCTTCCATTTCTTTTCTCACATTTCAAAAATGAACATGTGAGTGTTACACAGAGAAACATAACAGACTCATGAGTGATCATTTTATCCCTAAGGCAATTTGCAAATGATATATGCTAAAAACAATCATTGACTTTGTTCGTTGGCGTTATCTTATGTTCCTCGGAAGTTTCTAGGATTTTTTGGCATATTTATGCAGATTAAGATATTTTTGGGTTCTTCTCCTCTCTCTCAGATTTATATTGAACTCTTGCTGGTATGATTTCGTTGCTTATAGCTCGAGATATGACTGTTTGAAGTCTTCATAGTCAGTTCTTCATCCAAGTTCGGGTTCCTTTTGTGTTTTCATTTTCAGATCATTTTTGTTATCAATATGCCAACACTTTATATCTCAACTTGTTCATATCTCCTCCATCTTTCCATCAGTCATCCTAGCCCTGATTTCGTTGCTCATAGCTCCAGGTATGACTCTTTGAAGTCTATGTAGTCATTTCTCCCCCCAAATTCGTGGTTCCCTATTTTTTTCATTTTCTGACATCTTCTATGACCTATTTGGATCGTAGAACTATACCACCATGTTCCTTCGTCCGATACATTTCCAACAAGGTATCACGGGTCTCATTATGACACTTGTAGAAAAAGTTATGGTTGTTTAAAAATTGTCACTTGACAACCATTGATCAAGCCCATGTGTTAATTTGGACCATTGATTCTTGAACCTGCAAAAGAGAAATAGCGTCTGCATAAGAGATCAACACTTAGAGATTCGATAACTTAGCCTCTATGGATAGTCTACATACGAACTGAGGGGGCATGCGACCCACAACTTGTAGCATAAATTTCTCTAATTTTCCCTTTTTTACATTTTTATTTTTTAACATTAGGAAAATAATTTAAAATGAAAATAGAAAAATATTTACATTAATTTTAAATTTATTTACAATTATTAACAAAAATTAACCAGAAATTAATTACTCTAATCTTATGTAAAAAATTAAAGAAAATTAATCTAATTACCCCCATTAAAGAAAAATAAAAATTACCAAGGTTAAAACCAATAAAATAGTAATAATCATCCTATCCCATACTAGATTTGAACCTGTGAACTTTGAGGAAGAAACTCATGTTTTTAACCATTAGTCCCATTCAAATTTGTTATTTATTTAACTTAAAAAAACTAATTCCTTAAAATTAAAAAATAAAATAAAAAAACAAATAAATAAATAAAAACAAAATAAATAAAATAAAAATAATATATACAAAAGAAATAAAAAATAAAAAGAAATAAAAATAATATTTCCCCGCAAAACATACAGTCCAAACCTTTACATGGAAATACATGCCGAAAAATATTTTCAGAATCAATTTATTAGGAGTGGATGGATGTACGTGAGCTGCCCCACTCCGAACACAACAAATATATTATGCACATGTTCCAATGAATTCTCATCCCAAGAAAATATTAAAATAAGGTATATTTCTAGGTGTACATTTCCCCAAAAGTATTTATTAAAATATTCCACTTTCACGTCCTTTTCAAAAAGAAATTATTAAAATAATATGTGGTCCTATGACTTCACATTTCCCCCCAAAAAATATTAAATTAATCCACATTTATGTATTTTTCCTAAAAAAAAAATTTAAAATAATTTTGATACTGTTCTTGTTGAAGTGTTCAGTGAGCTCCTAAGAGCTCACTCCAAAGGGATCTTATGTGATGGTAAGGGGTACCGAGTGAACTCAGATGGGTTCAACACATTATTCAATGGATCAATAATATTAAAATATTACCACTAAATGGCATGTTCCAATGAACTATAAAAATCATTAAAATATAATATGGCACAATTGTGGGCACATGTTTCCAAAAAAATTATTAAATTAATTCCCAAACTAATGTTATAATCATGATTTCACGTTTTCCAAAAAAAATATTAAATTAATCAACGTTCATGTTTTTCCCGAAAATATAATAAAATAATTTCGATGTTGTTCTCTTCAGAGTGAGGAGAGTAATGGGTTGGAGCGTGGAGGCAGGGCTGGAATTTCAAATTTATCTTACCTGTCAAGTGAAATTTTGATGACGGTCATTTGTTTTTCATGCCCATCATTTTACGTTTTACCCCAAATTCATGAATGCCAAATTATCTTGTGTTATTATATGTAAATTTTAGTAGGACCTGGCACCGTCTTTTGATGAAATTGGACGGCCGGATCGTACCTGCTACGCGGATCTGTCCAAGCCAAAATTGTTAGAAGATGAAGCCACGACAGAAATGGAAGAAGAGTAAGAAGAGTCGCCGCTCAAACTTGCCGGAGTAGGCGAAAGTGTTCTGTGGACAACAAAGTTGGAAGCGGAGGAAGATGAAGGCGAACTGATTGAATGGATATTCAATTAACTATTAACATTTTATGTGAATTAGGAGTATGGACTAATTAAATTTCAAGGATTGGGAGTTTGAAACTAATTAAATTTTGTTTATTGTTAAATTTAATCCTCCAACAAACCTTTACCCAACCACTCTTTAGTGTGAAGCCTAGGTAGGTGACACACTATAGTAAACTAAGCACCTAGAATTTATGACGGGTACACTATGAAGTGGAACGTCAAACTAACGGGTTGGAGATTTTTATACCGGTAAATTTTGACGTGTGGATTTTGTATCCACATGTCAAATACGTTTAAAAACAAAAAAAACGTCTTGTACAACGTCAAATTCCAGGCCTGCGTGGAAGCAAAGGAGAGTTGGGTGAGTTCTGAAAGGCTCTTCAGAGGGCAAGCAATATCCAGCCTACTGCAGAGTCATTAAGACTCTGTCAGTGGATGGATATAGCTATGGATATTGGTAGCCATGCATATGCCCCATCCCACTATGACAGACAGGACACATCAGACTGATTCTTGCACGTGGGTATAGTGATTTCCAGGCAAACACTTTCCGGCAGTCAACTGCAGATGGTATGCGTGTGTACATGTCAATTGAGCATGCCCACCTTCCTGTCTTAACACATGGACCCATGAGCTCATGCCGATGGATAACGCATACAATTCAAAATTTCCTTAAGGCGCCATGATTTAAATTTGAATTTTGAATTTCTTCAAAGCGCCATAATTTATATTCGAATTTGTCCGCTCCATGTGATTTTGGATTCCAATGAACTGGGAAGGAAAGAGATAAATCCCACTGCAGGTGAAGGAAGCGGAGCCAAAAGGGCGCCATGGCAGAAGAAGCTGTTGCTATAGTTCTTCATTGTCATGCCACATTATTGCTAGACTACAGTTGAGTGGGGTTGGAGCTGGAGAGGAAGGGCTTTGCAAGTATGCTGGCAGCAGCGCCGCTGAGACTGTGTTCGGCGGAGGGAGTCCAATGTTTGAGTTCGAGCTGGAGAAAAAGGGGTTTGCAGGTATGGTGGCAACTGCGAGCTGTTGCATTTTTTAAATCTCTTTGGCTATAAAGAAAAGGTGATGGCCTTTGCTTTCCCCGCACTGGATTTGTAGATTTCAATCATATCCCTTTCGGTTCTTCTGGTCGGTCCCGCATATTTCGGTCAACCCATCCTTCAGGTTTAGGAAACCTTTAAATCTGTTTTTGTTAAGTGCAGACTTCCCGCTTCCCTATACAGTCGTTGTTTCTCGGAGCTGATTCAATCCATTGATCCCCATGTTACAGAATTGGTCTGATCGGAAGTCGATCAAATGTACTTGCAGAGACTAAGAACAACCTTTGATAATGGCAAGAGATGGCTTATTCCTTTTGCAAATTTTTAGATATGATCTTCTTTTCTCTGGAAATTTATAAGTACACATAAAACATAATAAATTTTTTTTATGCTTAAAATTATAAGCAACAGAAATCCATCTTTAATGACGGCAATAGATGGTTGATTCCGGGTGCAAATCTTGATGTATGGTCTTTTTTTCCCTAGAAATTTACAAGTAATGATGATATTTTTATTGTAGAAATTATAAGGTATAGTCAATGTGATAAGGTCAAGAAACAAAGACAAACAGGTTGTTGTGAAATTTAGTTTATTTTGCTACAGAGTGTCTCAACAACAAAAGTTAAAATTGGTCAAGAATAGGAATCAAATTTTAACAGAGTGTCTCAACAACAAAAGTTAAAATTGTTCAAGAATAGGAATCAAATTTTAAGTACAGTATCATATTTTATTTTAAAGGATTATTGTCCATTAAATCTTTTTAAATTGACAATTTATAATACATTATATTTTTTATTAAAAATGGAAAAAGAAGATGGTTAATAGTAAACATTGTTATAGTAAATTTGTTATTTTTTTTAAAGAATTTATGATTCAAATTATATAATTTTTAGAAGAGATAGATGTACATTGCTTTTTGTTATAATATAAAAACAGTTGAATGTACTTCATAATTATTTGAAAATTATTGACATCATTGACACAGCATATTTCTGAACCAAGTGATTCAGGTTGAGATTTGAGTCCTCAACTACCTTGGTTGGTAAACCATGGCTGCCATTTTCCTCTAATAAACTCTACCATATCTCATTTATTCATATAAAAACCAATGAAGAAATGCAGGGAATTATTATCTATACATCAACAAAACAAAATCTTGGCAACACAAATCTCTGTTATCTATACTTAAAAATTCTTGGTGACACAAATCTTGTCATCTAAATTAGCCTAATAAGTTTATCTTAACAATCCTACCCACTAACTCTTTTACCATTACAATAAAATACAAATCACTGAACTCTGAATTACCTTGTTATGTCCTTCACTTCAATAAAAGATCAATCAAGCCGACAAATTTAGAAGAAAATTGAACCTACTACACGATTATTGATCCTGAGCCCGTAGCTGCTAAACGAGCACACTAAAACCAAACAAATTAGAGATCAACGCGAATATTCAAAGTTACATCGATATAATCAGAGTAGATCTCTCTCATGCGATCATAAACTCACCCCTCTATCCAACAAACAGTGGAACATGCAGTACCAAACATTGGCTTATTCATAGACGGTTGCGTCTCTCTGTACCTTCACCAGAGAACCCATCACATTACATACACGCACAGACACATGAAAGAAGAGAACAGCAAAATGCAGAGACAGACAGCGCAGATATGAGACGGAGAGCACAACCAACTGCCAAGAAAAGAGGATAGCATAACAAAAACACAATGAAGTTTAAAATTTAGGATTGCCTTGATTTTATTTTTAATACCTTATTTTTTTTAACACAATGAAGTTTAAAATTCAGGATTGTCTTATTTTATTTTTTAGTTTTATTTTTAATACCTTAGCTTTAATATCTTTTTGTGCACGTTAGCTTTTCTAAAAGATCACCAACAGCTACAACCTCTCACAAATTCTTTAACAAAAAACCAATACCATAGGGCAACAAGATGAGCACTCCACTCTCTGAACGGACCACTCCAAACAATTTTAAAAACAACCTAGAAGAGTTGGCCATATTGTTCTCAAGGCTTCGACTACAACATTCTATGCCATCTTGCAATTTTGATTTTTTATTTATGTTTATTTAAATTTTAATCTAATTTTATTTTATTTGAAATAATAAAAATAAAATCTTATAAAAACATAATAACCTCCTATTATTGATTTTCTTAAAAAGTTTATTTAAAATGATATTCACAATANATATATATGATTATCAAATTTACAATATTAAAATTATTTACAATTTTTGTTTATTATATATAACAATGTGAAACATGTGGTGTTAATAATAATAATAAATCAGATAAATTTATGAATTGCTTTTTTGATTTTGAAGATGATATGTAAGGTAAATTTGCATAGTCTTAATAATCTAGAAAGGACAATAAATTTTCGTATATTATAATATTTATGTTGTTAATTAAGCTTAGTCACTGATTACTATTTTCCTTATTCAAATTTTATTCTAGTAATTAACATGAAAAAGCATTAACCCAAAAAATATGTTGTGTAAGGTTTTTTGTGACATCCACTAAACATGCTTGCTTTTTTGGAAGATTCAATGATGGGACAGATGAAGAGTTGAAATGTTCCCAAACCATTTTCTTGCCTGGAACCAAGGATTGTTTAACTATTTATTTGTTGTTTCAATGTGTTTGAAGATTTACTTCATGAAGTTGCGCATTTAGGGTTTGCACTTAGAAGATCATAGCATGGAGATATATATATGAACATATAGCATAAGAAAATGACAAGATACAAGAAAAGAACACTAATATAGAACCAACAACTTCACATCTGACCTTTATTTAGATAATAGAGTGATCCTGATACAATAGATCTGCAGATCTGGGAGAATACCATAAGAATAACCAAGCCAGAATAATAGATACTACAATAATGTCCAAAATTGAAGATAATAGCCTCCAAAGGCACTACAATAAACTGGTGAAAGGGACAAGATTAGTTTCTTTCCCTTCAAGAGTTAGATCCAATCCTCCTATCTAAGTTGTGCCCTACTGGTTGGTTGTAGATGCTCAATATTTTGGCCTCCCTCCTAGAGACCTCCAAATGCCACCAAAATGGCTAGAATAGTAGATCTGGGCAAGACAAACTCCCTGGCAAATTATCAAGCTGAATGATGAAGATCTGACCCTTCAACTGGATGAAACCTCTTCCTACAGTGCGCCCTCCTTCTCTCCAATTCGTGCCAAGATCTGGTAAATCATATGATAGATAAACCTCCTCCAAAATGAGCTAGAAAGGATTCCCTAGGACATACAAAGAAAACCCAGAAGTCCTTAGGCCCAAAATCCTTCTCTTCCTAGATCAAATGATTCTTCTTCAGATGGTGCGCCCTCCTGTTGGAAAACCCCTGAAGCTGTGCATTTCCTCTTCCTGTGCTGATGAATGTGACCTGTACATTTTGTAGAATGGAAAGGGAGGGTTATTGCACCTCTGTGACCAAGCTTGGATCAAGATCAGTGGGATCTTTCACCATCGAGCTGATCTCTAGGGTTTGTTATCCCAAAACCCTCAAAACGCCTTTGTGCTCAAGAGCCCAAGATGAAAAAGTAATAATAATCCAGAATGAGTGAGAGATGTGCCCTCCTTTTCTTTTATACCCTGATCTAATTCTCTGTTGATTTAGTTAACCACTTCCTGGGGTTAACTCCTTGCTTTTTGTTAAGAACCAAATATCAATATAGCATAGAAAAACCTCAGAAAAAGTACTCAATGCCTTGAAGAAGAGATAATTTCAGATAATAATCCTCTTTGAGGGGGAAACCTCCTTTTACCCCACTTAAATGTTCAAGTACAAGATGATTCAAAATGAAAATGTCTCCTTGGTATATATAGGAGACTAGGAGGTATAATTACAACTAATGGC
>ML786267.1:52008-130489 GCA_009831015.1 Picea engelmannii | reverse complement strand
TTTTTTTTTTGCACATTTTCATTATTATTTAATTAATAAATTTTCATAAAATATAATATATTTAGGTTTAGGTAAGAAAAGGAAAAAATAAAAAATGGTAAAATATGTACAAGTTAGGTTTAGTAAAAAAAAATGAAAACAAAAATCATGAAAATTTAAATTAAAAAAGCATTTTGATTTGTTTTTC
Source organism: Picea engelmannii (assembly GCA_009831015.1). Lineage (NCBI taxonomy): Eukaryota > Viridiplantae > Streptophyta > Pinopsida > Pinales > Pinaceae > Picea > Picea engelmannii. The sequence continues at coordinate 130,302 of ML786267.1, read as the reverse complement.
TATTTTATTTTATTTGTTTATTTATTTATTACTATTGTTTTTTCTATTTTCATTTATGAGAAAAAATATGTACATATTAAATGGTAAAAATGATTAGTTTATTAATCATACACGGTTTACAAAATAAATAAAATAAAAATAAAAATAAATAAAATAAAATACATAAAATAAAATAAAATAAAATGTCTACATAAATATTCACAAAACAAAATAAAATAAAAATAAAAATAACAAAAAATAAAATATATATACAAAATTAGATAAAATATTTACAAAAAAATAATAAAATAAAACAAATTAATATAATATAATTACAAATTATGAAAATTAGGAGCAGACTAAACAAGTTGAGGTCCCATGCCTCCCAGGTTCCACTGGTCAGTGTTACACACCTAGGGGCCAAAATTAAAAAACAAAAGGCGTATAGGGTAGGATTCCAAAACCAGGTATCATGGAGAAGAGTAGGGTCAGATAATGATTGAGGGCTTGGCGATTCGGCTACGACAAAGGAGGAGTGACAAGAGAGAAGGAAGAGGCTTCATGCAAAGATTTAATGTCGCAAGTAGCAACAAGTAGAAACAGATCATCGAATCCAACCAAGCATGCCTCACAGGTTAGTCCATTCAATATGTACATGCTAGAGGGCATACATGCTTAGATCACAAGGAGTGGGAGCATAACCAAGTCCAAGAAAAAGTCCTTATGCCAGACACTATGGGTGAATTGACATATGTTAAGCCCTAAATAGTGGCACATTACCCCTTAATTAGGGCATATTACATTAGTATTATTATTTTATTTATGTCAGCTTGGGTCCATTAGTTGTAATTGTACCTCCTAGTCTCCTATATATACCAAGGAGACCTTTTCATTTGGAATCTTCTGGTATTTGTAAATTTATGTGGTGTAGAAGGAGGTTTCCCCCTTGAAGAGGCTTGTTATCTGGAATTCTCTCTTTTTCAAGGCATTGAGTACTTATTTTTAGGTTTTTTATGCTATTTTGATATTTGGTTCTTAACATTTGGTATCGGAGCTCAAGGTCTTGGGGTTTCGCTGTTGCATCTGAGACACCTTGGAATTTTCGATATAACTTTTTTTATACAATGTTTTAGAAGGAAATCCTTGGAGGATATTTATTAGAAGGATCAAGGTACTTTGGGTTCAAATTTCATCTCCCATGGCCTTATAATTTCAGAGATATAGCCTGTGTAAGATAGGGTTCTAGAATCATCAAGTTTAGTCATCATGAATTTTTCGATATAAAATGTTTTTTGTGATGTTTCAGACCTTGAAACTTGGAGGCTATTCATAGAAATTATCAAGGTAGCTGTGATAAAAATTTGAGCTTCTGTATCATAACACTTTTGTAGATACACCCTATGTAAGATAGGGTAGCTGACTAGTCATATTAGTTAGTCTTAAATAGTTGTTCCTGGTAAAACAATGATATCTTCTTTAGTGAGTATCCAAATTAAGTGAGACAAGTTGCATTGGATAATAGACAGTCTATACTATTTTTGGTGCACGTTTAAGAATCAAATATCATATATTTTGTGCTTTCCACACTTTACAAGTACGCTCTCCTGGAAGGGCAAAAAATAAACAAGGTGTGGGGAAGTTACCATAACTTCCACTTGTCACATCCAATTTTGATCAGACCTATGGAATTACAGAGAAGACATATCAAATAAATACAAAACAAAATTTTCAGACTCAGAAGGGCCAAAATTTTGGAGATACAACAAAAGAAAGACCGTCTAGCAGAACCACCTTGAAATCAAGGTTTAAAAGTGATACTTGGCCAACATGCCACCAAAAAACGGAACTTCTACACCAAATAAGCCTTTAGAAAGTCCTACTTGGACTCTTGATGAAGGTGAAGAAATGCACAGGGACATAAATTATTTACAAAAGAAGACAGTAACAAGAGATGAACTAAAAAGGATGATGGATTCAATTGAAGCTAAGTTGGAGGCAATAATGGATACTAAGATGGATGGTTTAAAAAGGGAGATCATGGAAGGATGGGAACATTTCCTAATAGAGAGGTCACCTAAAAGTGAAAATGTATCCCATGAAATTCATGATGAGGACATAAGGAAGATGAATCAAGACTGGAGAAAATCCAACTTTGGGTTGAAGACCAACCACTTTCCTAAGATTTATACGAGGCAATTTGATGGAAAGGGTCCAATCACATGGATACTTTAGATGGAGCAATTCTTTGATCTACAGGATGTTCCACACACACAAAAGGTATGAATTGCTTCTTTATATTTAGAACCCAATCAATTTGTGTGGTATATATGGCTTTGTTCTCGCAAATCACTTGTCACTTGGACAATTTTCACATAAGAAATGATAGCACACTATGAGGATACAAGGAGAAATACCTTCTTTATCCAATTAATAAATCTCAAGCAAAAGGGTTCAGTTGAGGAGCGCATTGAGAACTTTCAAAGATTGAATATAAAGGTAACATATATTTCATATGAGCACCCGATTGATGTATTCATAGGAACTATAAAGGATAACATTCAAAATGAGGTTCACCTTTGGGAACCCAAATCATTGGAGAATGCGTTCAGGGTGGTGAGAAATGTTGAAAGTAAAAATATGGCTATGGATACTATAAGGACCACTCCTAACATCTATCGAGAGAATAATGTTCCTTATTCTAAAATACCTCAACCTACAAGGTTGACACCTCAACAATTGGAGGAAAGAAAATAAAAAGGCTTATGCTTTATTTGTGACAATGAGTATAGTAAGGGACATAAGTGTGGTGAAAAGAAATTATTCTACATAGATTATGAAGATGAAGAAGAATGAGAACAAGAACAAGAACAAGAACCATCTCATGATGAAAACATAGAAGAGATTTATTCTAAAGAGTTTAATCCCACGATATCATGTAATGCATTGGCTGAAATTAACACTCCTCAAACCCTCAAGATCGAAGGATATATCAAAAAGAAAAAGGTAATAGCCCTAATTAATTCTGGTAGTACTCATAATTTCATTCAGTATAGATTAGCCAAAGCTCTCAATTACTTTATATATCAAACAAGATAGTTTCAAGTAATGATTTCTAATGGAGGAACTATCAATTGCTCAGGAAAATGACATAAGATCAATCTTACTATGGGGAAATATGTAATGAATAGTCCAATGATTGCTATACACATGTGTGGTGTTGATGTCGTACTAGGAGTCCAATGGTTACAATCATTAGGAACAATGGATTTTAATTTTCAATAACTTTTAATGAAAGTTTAATTGGAAGGAACGAAAATGAGTTAAGGGGTATCATAGGGAAACCCAAAAGGTGATAAGCTATAATGGCATAGCAAAATTATTGAAAATTGGGCATCAAGGTGTAATTGTACAACTATACTCACTAGATTTTCAAACATCTAAACCATGTATTCCCCTAGATCTCCAAGGGATCATTGATAAGCATTCCAAAGTATTTGAATATATTCCCAGAGGTTTTCCACCCACTTGAAATCATGATCATGTTATTGACCTAATTCCTGGGAGTGTCACTCCTAACATTAGGCATTATAGATACCCTTATTCACAGAAGAATGAAATTGAGTGTATGTTTTAAGAAATGTTAGAGGCTAGCATTATTATACCTAGCCAAAGTTCTTACTTTGCACTGGTGGTAATGGTACTCAAGAAAGAGAGCTCATGGCATATATGTTCAGATTATAGAGAGCTAAACAAGGTCACTATTAAAGATAATTTTCCCATTCCCACCATTGATGAATTGTTAGATGAACTACATGGAGAAATCTACTTCACAAAGTTGGATCTCCATTCAGGGTATCATCCGATTAGAATGAAGGAATAAGATATCAAAAAAAAACATTCCGAACTCATGAAGGCCATTATGAATTTTTGGTCATGCCTTTTGTCCTTACGAATGAACCTTCCACATTCCAAGGGTTGATGAATTCCATTTTCATGTCCTTCCTTCGAACATTTGTGTTTGTATTTTTTGATGATATACTAATCTATAACAAGTATTGGGAGGATCATGTTCGACATGTTGACAAGGTGATAAAACTACTAAAGGAGAAACAACTATATGCCAAACCATCCAAATGTTTCTTTGGGGTGAAGGAGGTAGAGTATTTGGGTCATATTGTATCTCATGAAGGTGTCAAGGCAGACCCTAATAATATTAAGGCCACGATGGACTCACCGATTCCAAAAACATTGAAGAATCTTAGAGGATTTTTGGGTTTGACAGGTTAATACCGCAAGTTTGTTCAGAACTATGGAATAATAACAACACCTTTAACGACATTAACTAAGAAGGATGAATTTTCATGGACTCCAGAGGCAACTCAAGATTTTGAACAACTTAAAGAGGCAATGTGCCAAGCTCTTGTATTGACTACACCAGACTTCACAAAAACCTTTATTGTGGAATGCGATGCCTCAGGAAATGGAATCGGTGATGTTCTTATGCAAGAAGGAAGGCCCATTTCTTTTGAAAGTCAGCCACTCAAGGGAAATTACATACACAAACCCATTTATGAAAAGGAAATGATGACAATACTACACGCATTGAAGAAATGGTGCCCTTACCTAATAGGTAGGTACTTCAAGGTCAAAACAAATCATGATAGTCTTAAATACTTCTTGGAACAAAGACTGTCTTCAGAAGAACAACAAAAATGGGTGACCAAGTTGTTCGGTTATGATTTTGAAATCATCTACAAAAAATGGAAGCAAAATGTTGTGGCAGATGCACTCTCAAGAAATGATGAAGATGTTGAGGTATTTCTCTATTCTATCTTGATCATCCAACCTGATTGGATAATAGAAGCAAGGGATGAATGGAAGAATGACAAAAATGTGTGGAATCTCATTGAAAGGTTCCAAAAGGATTCCAGTGCATCAGATACATTTACATGGAAAAATTATTCACTATAGTACACATATCGCTTATATTTATGTAAGAACTCCCAACTCAAACAAAAGGTACTCTTGGAATTGCACACCTCTTTGGTAGGAGGGCACTCACGATTTTTGAAAACCTACCATAGGGTCAAGAAGGAATTTTTTTGGGATGGCCTTAAAACTGATGTTCAAAGCTTTGTGGTAGAATTTTTTATTTTCCAACAAAATAAGGTGGAAATAATTAAGACCCTAGGTCTTTTAAAACCATTAACCATCCCAAGTCAACGCTAGGAGGAGGTTTCCATGGATTTGATCATAGGGTTACCAAAGTATGAAGGAAATAGTGTCATAATGGTGATTGTTGATAGACTAGCCAAGTACGCAAACTTTTTTGCACTCTCTCATCCTTTCAAATCTAGTACAGTTGCCACCGCATTCATGGAGACAATTCAAAAGCTACATGGAAGCCCAAAGATTATTGTAGGTGACAGAGATCCCATATTCACTGGATATTTTTGGATAGAATTATTTTTTTATTTGGGTACTCAATTGGCTCACAACTCATCTTATCATCCTCAATCTGATGGAAAAACTGAGATAGTGAACAAATGTTTGGAAGACTACCTTCGTTGTTTTGTCTCCGATAAGAAAACACAATGGTTCAAGTGGTTACCCTTGGCAGATTGGTGGTATAACACTTCCTTTCATACTGGAACAAAAATGATACCATTTTGTTGAAAGCCACACATGATTTTCGATACTTATCACGATCAAAAGAGACTATACCTTTTTGTAGCTTCCATCACCTTCTATCTGTAAATGTTCATGTTTCTGAGTTTCGAGGCAATGATTGGGTTAAGTTTACCTTATTGAGTTTTTCCGTTTTCATTTTCATTTGTTTTATTTTTAATTCATGACTATAAGCATGAATTTAGACATAAAACTTGGGTTGGTTTCATAATCTTTTACCTTAGAAATATCGTTTTAGAAGGCACCCATGCATGTTTTAAACTCAATACTTATGAACTTATTGATTAATACACTATCAAAATCTTTATTGATTATGGGTCCCATGACTTCATTCGTTCTATAGTTTATTTTTGATTTAATTCATGAATTGTTTGAATGCACAAAAACATTGGTTAACAGCGGATATAATTTCATGAGTGAATTTGTCATATCAACATTCATGTCAGTAGGTACAGACATGTTGTACCTATGTTTTCAATTCACCTTACTATCCTGAAATATTAATGAGATCGTTTATTATGCGTATGGGGTTTTGTACTGTGGAGGGTTTGGCTCTCATTGTGAGAAATGTTTTGTAGTTTTTCAAGCCCTCTGTTTTCATTTTCCCTAACCATTATGTTCGAGTTATGATAGTCCCCAAACCTTGTGTTTTCCATGCCATCATAGTTTTCTTAGATCTCTCTCTACTGCTAGTCCGTTGGAAACCTAAACCTATCTCGTGTGATATCTGTTGTATCCTTGTCACAGTGGTAATGGCACTCGTGGTTCGTATCGAGCCAAATGGATGCCAATATCTATTATCCCATGATGACGCTATTGACGACATAAAATATCATGGATGGGATGTGTTCCTCAAGAAGTTTGAAGGCTATAATCTCCAGGTTGCAAAAGATTTTACACAAACGTTTGACGGTTTTAGGGCCAAGGTGGGGGATGTTTAGTTGGAAATCACAGAGGATTTCATAAGCAGGGCGACATGACTTCCATCGAAATGATAAAAATGGTTTAAGATTGCAAATATTGAGGACATCCCATTGAGTTTATTCACGGTTTCCCTCAAATCCACTTGTTGTACAAAAGGTATTCCCATTGCTTTGCTAAAACCTAGATGGCACAGTCTCCTTTTAATTCTGAAACAATTTGTCACTTGTGAAGGCCGGTATGGGCTGGTTTTTCTGTACCACATCCATTTTCTTATGAATTTCATAGGGTTTGAGTTGGATATTCCTTTTTACCTGTTGATGAGTCTTTACAAAATGTCGAAGCACTTTAAGAGGTAAGGTATCAATTCGAGTCTTTTTCACCACATAATCGTTAAAATCTTGTTGGTTTATCACTTGTCGAAAATAGGTGACAATTGGGAGACCTTTCTAATCAGAAATGGCTTCACCCAGGTTGACTTTATAGTCATCCCTCTTTTAATTGTAAACCTTAATTTGGACAAACCAGTGACTGAAATCTAGGTCATTAATTCGATTGATGGCTCATAATTTATTGAACCAGTTTCTGTTGTTGATGAAACCCCTGTGGATAAAGAATTACCATGTAGGTTTTCACCTGGAATATATTTGGAACATGTAATTACCTCATTAAAAGAAAAGGATCATCCTGTGCCTATGAATGACTCTAATTTAAATGATAACGATAAAACTGTTGTGAAGAATTTCCGCAAGGGAAAGAAACCACAGAGCATGGATTTAAGTTTCAGGAATAAGAATGTTGGTCATTTTATTTCTAGAAAAATAAGAAATCGAAATAGCAATCATCTAAGCTCGATCAATCTGATCGATATCGATGATCGGTGTTCAGATCGGGAGATAGACTATTTATTGGCTCATGAAGACCCAGAAAATCAGTGCCCCAGGAAAGAGTTTGTTACCCAGGTTGAGAAGTATGATTTCGTGTCTAATTTACGCCCTTGTCTCAAAGGCAAAGAAGTTTTTTCAGGTATTGGTCATGACCTGGAACAAAAAACAGTGACACATGAAGCACCCATTGTCAACTATTTTCCATGTCAGTCTGCCATTTCCCCAGTGCACTGTGATAGTTGCCTTGACTGGATAGAACGTTATTATAGAGATATTCCTCTCTTACAGGCCCAAGTGAAATGATTGGATACTTGGAATGCCCTATTGGAACAAGATAATTTTGACTTGAAGGCACACACATAAAGGGAAAGAAAAAGATCTAAGAAGTCCAGGAATATCATAATAAAAAACACAACCAGTTTCAAATACATTATAAATTCCAAACTATCAGATCCTCCTTTTACTAATTTTTAATGGTAAAACAATTTTGTTTTGATTTTATTCATTTCTGTTATAAAAAAAAAATCGAAATAAAGATATTTAATTTGATTTAATTTGCTAATAATACGACTATCTACAAAATCTATGATTTTGTAGCCAGTCTCTTTTGAATAATAATTAGTATGGATATCTGAATATCAATTTTTTTTTACAGGAAATGGAGGATTATGATGTTGATTACATGGAGCACAACACCTTGAATTATACACTCAGTTATTCTACAGTTTCCTTTTATGTTAATAAAACTTTGGTTTATTTTTGACAAACCAACTCATGCATGAGTGGTTACTATTTTCACTATTTTTGTAATATTGTCTAATTTTTGTGGATTCAACTCTATCTTGTATGATATGAGCATTTGAATCCTGAACTTGTTTAAATACTGTTCACTCTTAGTAGTGAGGGATCTTTTGTTTTGGATACATTATGGACATATGACTATCAAGACTGATATGGAGAAGATGTTCACTCCTTGGCTTTAGACTAGCGTGGCTCTTACCCATTATGTTTTTCCTTTATCTTATGGAATGTTAATACGTTTATACAACTTTAGTCTTATCATTGTATGATATTTCATATTATTCAGTACTTTAATTATGTCTGTAATTTTTTGTTCATATATTAGATCTGTGATCAATATTTCATTCAAATATTGTTGATTAATGCTAGATGTATCACATGAATGCTTTGTATTAAATTTATTTTATTATAAGTGTTCACCATTATAAGATCATCAGATATGTTCGCTTATTAATCTTCTCTTGTATTCCTTCTCCAAAACACCCTTGAGTTTGTTTTGGGAGTGTTATTACCAGCCTGTTACAGGTTTTCCTCATAGGCAAGACATATGGGAGTTTGAATTGCACAGAGACATAAACTCATTAGGTGATTAACCACATGTTAGCTTACCTGTATTTTAGATCTTTTGTTAATTTATTTATCAATGAAATAAGAATAATTTAAATTGGCTTTGACTGTTATTCTTCTCTTATTTCAATTGTGTTTGATTAGTATTCTTTAGTTCTTTAGATTTTAAATAGAAAATAGAAAAATATAAAATGTATGTGATTTCTTTATCTACTTCATGAAAATCTTCGAAAAAAACAACTATTTCTCAAGATATCCATGAAATCTTGCAAGATTGTATGTATATTGTATATAAGCATACACACATATTCATTTCCTTGTTGAGACATTTGTGATTATTGAATTTATATCCTTAGTATTATAGCTTTAGATTAGTTTATTTCTTTTACTTTTTTTAGGACTTTAGTTGGCCAATAGAGCCATTAAACCAATCAGGTCATTTCATTCCAAATGGATTGGGTTATTTAGACAACCCTGGTCCGGATTTGACCTTCCAGTTGACGGTGTGTCACCTACACCCATCAACACATTTATAACACTCTATGGATATCAGCCACCTTCCATCACTTCTTCTCTAAAGGAAAGATCTAAGGTTCAAGCAGTAGGAGATCACATTGAGCATCAACAACAAGTTCTCCAATTCTTAAAGGACAACCTGACCATGGCACATAATCGCATGAAACAACAAGCAGATCAACATCGTAGTGAAAGAAGTTTTGAAGTAGGGGATTAGGTATTTTTAATACTGCAACCATACAAACATATTTCCCTCAAGAAAGCTAAGAAGGATAATAAATTATCACCAAAGTACTATGGCCCTTATAAGGTGTTGCAAAATATTGGTACTATGGCATACAAATTAGAGTTTCTTGCATCTTCACGAGTACACCCAATTTTCCATGTTTCATGCTTAAGAAGTTTAAAGGTGACAAGATCCCAGTTTAAACTATATTTCTAGTGATCCGAAAAGATCTTTTAACGACAATGGTTGAGTTTTAAAGCATGAGTTAAATTACCATTTAGGAAATTAAGGAAAGAGGAAGAATTAATGAAGAAACATGGCAGCCATAAAGCAATATATAGATCTAGAAATACAAATGAAGAACAACAAACCATAAACACCAAAGTGATAAAGGAGTTTGACAATCTCGCCTACGTCTCCAGGGCTTTGTCTTAGTGGGTGAGGATTTATTATTTTTGATCGAAGCTTCAAATGTATATCATAAAAATTCCAATGGATTACAAAAATGGTCTAGTTGTGTTCTGCTAGATCTCAAGAACCCATCAAAACTGACGACAATGAAAATGGATGAACGAATCTCCCAGAAATGGCTCGCACTCCTTAATGGCTCATTCTCATCATAAACTCAAAGTATTAAAAACAATACTTTGAAATGCTCATAATTCCAAATATATGGCTCCAATGGCTCCAGAATGTCCAAAAACCCCTAGATGGGCTCTTCCTGCATCTGGATTGGGCAAAAATTGAAGAAAATACACTCCTGGGAGTTTTCCCCAATACTTGCAGTCCTCTCTTCTGCAAAATGCACCTATAGACCATTGAAACCAACTCTGTGTGCGTTCTTGTTTAAAAAACATGGCACACACCCATTTCCGAAACTCAGGAGATTTTGTCGCACCGTTAAGGAGTTGACACCTTTTCCCTAGCGGAGGACTAGGTCATATGGCCCATGTGGCACTGGTTTGTTGCTAACGCACTGGCCCCCTTCCTGGTCCCGACTCTTGGTCATATGCATGGCCATGTGTCTGCACCCTTATGCCCCATGTGCCTAAATGGTTATAACTCCTGGTCTTCAACTCCTGGATACGTGCCTTGGGCGGCAGGCTAGCCCAACCAATCAGGTGCTATCCACTAAAATCTATGCTAAACGTTTGTTGTCTAGGTCATATGGTATAGTGCTGAAAACGGGGGATACACCCATATCTACTTCCCTAGCAAAACGTTAATGCATCCAGTCACATAGCAACGATCATATGTTATACATCGGGGTTGGGGCTAGGCCCCAACCCTTTCTCCACCCGTATTACACCTTATGCAAGTTTAAATAAAACATTGCAACTATAATGGTTAAGTAAAAAAGTGGATGGGTTGGTATCCCGACCCTACCAAAACTCTCGTTGCTCGGACCAGAGGTCATGCGTTTGACTCTCGTGGGAACCAAACTTTTTCCAAGCACCAATGGAGGGGTGCCACATGGCACCATACGATTTTCCAATAATATGCCATGTGTCAAGATCAGATTCGTACACCTGCACATGCCATGTCACTGTATGGTCATACGACCTGTATAGTTAGCTACCACGTCAACACTGTACGGACTGCACAGTCATCAATTTTACTTGTTTGGAAAAACAAACAGATCGTGATATCTTTTGCATAAGGTGTCCTTTTGATCCCATTCAAGTTGCATTGGTTTCATATTGACGAGGCATACACACATGTCCAATTTGAGGTGATTCTGAGCACTTTTATTTTTAGGCCTTCCTGGAACCATCTTGGCTCCTGGATCCATTTTGGATCACACCTCTCCACTAAAGACCTTTTGGTCCTCCAAAAGGTTACAAAATTGACCTTACGGATCACATATTCATAAGGATAAACAAAACACTATGTGTGATTACATTAATGGAAGAAAAATACAATGAAGATTTGGCATCCACTTCTGGCATAACCAAGTGACCATTTTCTGTCCTTCAAGGTGTTCCTCTTGCTTCACTGGTACTGCCTCTTCCTACATGAGTACATGTGCCATCCTTTTTTCCTTCTCTATATGAAGCTCTGGATTAAGCTTCCAACATTTAGCCTTTTGATGTCCACCCCTATTGCAATAAGTGCAGTGGGTTTTTGGCATCCAGACTTGTTTTCCCTTCTCTTTCTTTCGTTGTGGAGTTGATTCTTTATGTCGTGTCTCCTTCCTGGTCGACATAAATTTCCCATACAAAGATTGTCTCTTCCAACACTTGGCCACACAATGCTTGGGTGAATGACAAAACGTACAAGGATACATATTCCACAAGTTTTGGATTACATGATTATTATTTTTATAATCAAAAAGAGATTTGGAACAACCATGACCATTATACATGTCTTTCTTATCTTCACTTTTCTTTGGGTATTTATTGCATTCACTATCACCATCATGGAGTGATATGCCATCACCTTTCGTGAATTGTTCCTGCAATGACTTAGGCTAGTCATTTGAAGCATCACTTGCTTCCAATGTTTTGGAGGATTCTCCAATCTCCACTTCGCCATATCCCAATCCCAAATAACGAGGTCTTTCCACAACCTCTATGGGATTAACGATACCTTGGCCTTTATTTCCAAGGCCCTTTCCTTCATAACCCATCTTGGTTAGCAATTTCAAACCTATACCTCTTGTATGTTTTTCAAATGCACAAAAAGAACCATCTTTATGGGAACAATGCGAAATTGATGAATGACTTCCACTGCATACCTCAGAGATGTTTTCTGAATTCGGTGTAGAAGGAAATTCCTTCAATTCTTCTTCGCTTTTGTCATTCTTTGAAGTTTTCTCTTGAACCAATATTTTTCATTCCAAGTAATATTCATACAACACTTTCACCATCTCTGCCATGGAAAAGAGTATTTTTTCGCATATCCTTCTCATCTTGAGAAAGTCCCTCTTTAGATGCCATTTTCTTGGTAGTCATGCAAACTCAAAAAACAACCGTCAAATAGCTCTGATACCACTTGATCCGAAATTAATATGAAAATGGTTGAGTTTTAAAGCATGAGTTAAATTACCATTTAGGAAATTAAGGAAAGAGGAAGAATTAATGAAGAAACATGGAAGCCATAAAGAAATATATAGATCTGGAAACATGCATGAAGAACAACAAACCATAAACACCAAAGTGATAACAGAGTTCGAAAATCGCACCTACATCTCTGGGCCTTTGTCTCAGTGGGTGAGGATTTATATTTCTGATCGAAGCTTCAAATGTACATCATAAAAGTGCCAATGGATTACAAAAATGAGCTAGTTGTGTTCTGCTATATCTCAAGAATCCATCAAAACTGACGACACTGAAAACAGATGAACGAATCTCCCAGAAATGGCCCTCAGTCCTTAATGTCTCATTCTCATCATAAAATCAAAGTATTAAAAACAATACTTTGCAATGCTCAAAATTCCAAATAGATGGCTCCAATGGCTCCAGAATGTTCAAAAACCCCTAGCTGGGATCTTCCTGCACCTGGATTGGCAAAAAATTGAAGAAAATACACTCCCGGGAGTTTTCCCCAATACTTGCAGCCCTCTGTTTTGCAAAACACACCTACAAACCAATGAACCCAACTCTGTGTGCGTTCCCATTTAAAAAACCTGGTACACACCCGTTTTCGAAACTCAGGCAATTTTGTCGCACCGTTAAGGAGCTGGCACCTTTTCCCTGATGGAGGACTAGGTCATATGGCCCATGTGGCCCTTCCCGGTCCCAGCTCCTAGTCATATGCATGACCATGTGTTCACACCCTTATGCCCCACACGCCTAAATGATTATATCTCTTGGTCTTTAGCTCCTGGATACCCACCTTGGTCGGTGGGCTAGCTCGGCCGACCGAGCACTATCCATTGAAATCCGTGCTAAACGTTTGTTGTCTGGGTCATATGGTATAGTGTCAAAGCTAGGGGCTACAACCATATCTATTGTTTGTGCCAATAGTTAACGCATCTGGTCACATAAAAATGGTCATATGTTATACATTGGGGCTGAGGCTAGGCCCCAACCCTTACTCCGTATGTATTACACCTTATGCAAGTTTAAATAAAACATTGCAACTATAATGGTTAAGTAACAATGTGGGTGGGCTGGTAGCCCAACCCTGCCAAAACTCTCACTATCTGGACCAGAGGTCACGGGTTTGACTTCCATGGAAACCAAAATTTTTCCATTCAACTGCTAACCAATGGAGGGGTGCCACGTGGTAGCCCAGGACTGGGCCACGTGGCACCATACTCTTTGCCAATAATATGCCACATGTCAAGCTCAGATTCATCCACCTACACTTACCCAGTCAGTGCCACTATACCTTCCACATCATTGTATGGTCGTATGACCTGTACAATCAGCTGCCACATCAGCACTGTACGGACTATACAGTCATCAATTTTGCATGTTTGGAAAAACGAACAGATCGCAATATCTTTCGCATATGGTGTCTGTTTGAGCCAGTTCAAGTTGCATTGGGTTCGTATCGATGAGGCCTACACACGTCTGATTTGAGGTGATTCTGAGCACATTGATTTTTAGGCCTTCCTGGACCCATCTTGGCTCCTGGATCCATTTTGGATCACTTGATGAGGAAGGAAAAATCATAATGGAGCCTGAAGATATCACTGACATGGGAATTCTCCAATTGAGAAATATATCCATTTCAGAGTATCTCATTAGGTGGAGGAAACTACCTGCTGAAGATTCCACTTGAGAACATGAGTCTTTTATACATAAGCATCCAAAATTACTCAAGCATTGCAAAAAACAATTGTCTGAAGGGGAGGGGCATGTTAAGCCCTAAATAGTGGCACAATACCCCTTAATTGGGCCATATTAGATTAGTATTGTTATTTTATTTATGTTGACTTGGGTCCATTAGTTGCAATTGTACCTCCTAGTCTCCTATATATACCAAGGAGACCTTTTCATTTGGAATCATCTGGTATTTGTAAATTTATGTGGTGTATAAGGAGGTTTCCCCCTCGAACATGCTTATTATCTAAAATGCTCTCTTTTTCAAGGTGTTGAGTACTTATTATGAGGTTTTTTATGCTATTTTGATATTTGGTTGTTAACAAAAGATAACTAACAAGCATCAAGAAATAACTCGAAAAAGACTCATAATCAAGAGTGGGAATCTAGATGGACTCTTGGTATGGGTTTCGGCGAGAGATAATACCAAGAGAGGATACAATATAAACCAATCTAAAGAGGTTCAAGGACACGCTCGCGGGAATGGTGGGTCTGATAGCCTAGGGGATTCGGATCTCAAGACAACTACAAGCGAAGGTAATTTTCTTCCCAACAAGGAGAAGCCTGGGAAGAGTCCAGGTCAAGGTAGTAGACAAGGATCAAAACATTTCCCCACAACCCTCTAAAGGATGAAGCGACCATGCAACCACAGTGCCCCTGCAAACCTGATCTTGCAAAACAACAAGAATGATATCAACCATGCGATCGAAAGAAGACTTTCCAGTAGAATAAACAGTATATTCCTTGCATGTAAGCCAACTTATAAGAGAGTGTTAGGTTGATTTAGTGATAATATGGTGAATGTATATGCATGTCTTGAAACTACATGTGCCAAGTCTCAACTCAAAAGAAGGATCAACAATAAATGATTTAGACTTAGAGTTCGAAATAGGTGATAATAATATGCATGCAAAAGCATAAAGATGAAAACATAAAGGAAAAACATGCTAGTAGTAAGATGTGAAGTTTGAGTTATTCAATTAGTACGTGCAATAGAACAAACCTTGCCGCTGCATAAGATCACCAAGAAATTTAGAATCAGTAAAAGGTCAGGAGATGACAAGTCAACTCCATAATACACATGTCAACAAACATAATAGTTCAATAAACATCATGAAGACATTTGAAATCATCATATCAAAAGGAAAAATAAAAACCCATCAAATATAGTCATAAATCAAGATAAAACCCCCAACTCCCTCGAGGTAGGAAAATAAATAGCATTAGGCTCAAGTGGTAGAGGATTAGGAGATAGGATTGAAATTTTAGTGGGGGGGGGACTTTCCTTTCATTTTTATAAGAAAAAGTAAAGGGGGGTTGTTGTGGTCACAACAAAATGGTAGGTGGCACGCCACGTGGTTCCTCATGGTTGAGGAGACATTCCCTCTTAAAGATGATCATGTACAATTTTCCCCTAAGAGGTTGCAACAAGAAGTTATAAGTCAGCCTCAAAATCAGGTAAAGGTGAAAAATGATTGAAAACAAGAAGGTCGGCCTTAAAGTCAAGTAAAGGAGGTACTTGGAAAATTTTAAATATACATCAAGAGCCTCTCATTTTCATCAAGGAAGCTTGTGATCTCTTAGTGCAAGTGAAGAAATAGAGTCATGTGAAGAAGGGAGTTCTTGGAGTTTCATATGTGAGAAGGATTTTTGGGAAACCCTACTTGAGGTGACCCCTGCGGGTCACATATAGGGTGTTCCGTGAGGACCCCAAAGGTTGTCCTCATATCGTCACGCGAGGCACCACCTATTTCCCGGTCTAGTCCTGCGATGTTGACGAAAGGTTTGAAGAAGGTTCTCTTTTTTTTATGTTGAAGTAAAGAAAGGTTTGATGATTAGATATCTCATGCACTAGGTTTGTGACATGATGTAAGGTATAGTTTTCTATATGTTTTGAGGTTTGTATCTTGGAGTTTTGACACATGCTTGAGGCATGTCTTGGTGTTTTTGGGCATATGATTTGGGGAATATTCTTGGCTATCTTGGTATAAGATTTATGTGTTTATTGGGGTTGAATCAGTTTTGATGATGATGATGTATCAATATCAGTGACAATAATAATGACAAGTTGATTCTCTTATTTATATATAAGGGAGGAAGGAAAGGGTGAAGAAAGGGGGTTGGAGCGTCCTTCTAGTTGGAGCTGGAGAATCTAGGGAATTGTAGATTCCTTCAGGTTGGATCCTATAAACTAGGGGGTTGAAGCCTCCTTCCATTTGGAGTTGGAGTAGGGAGTCATAGCTTCCTTCAGTTTGGATCCTGTAAATTAGGGTGTTTGTGCCTCCTTCCAGTTGGTGCTTCTTGGAATGTAATATTCAAGATATATATTAAAAGAGTTCCATGGTTTTATCTCTTTTTGGTTTCCACGTAAAATTCTTGTGTATTGTGTATCTGTAGTTACATGTTTATGATATCTTGAATGAAATTAGAAGGGATAAATTGTTGATATATTAATTTTTACATGTTGTGATTAAAAATGGTAAAACGTTCCTAATACCGATTCACCTCCCCCTCTCAGTATTAGTGATTATTCCAAAAATTGGTATTAGAGCAAGTTCCTTCAGGAACAATCTAACCACTGGAAGGTAGATCATGGATTGCGCAGATAATGGAAAATCATTGTTTGATGTTTAGAATTATGAGATATGGAGCATAAGGATGAGAGTATTTTTATAGGAAAAAGGGTTTGACATTTGGTACTCATTTGTTTCAGGATACACCACTTCAAAGAAGCCTCTGAATTTTGAATCCAAGAAGGAATTAAAAAGGAACAACAAAATAACAATGGATTCCATCTTGGATGGATTGTCTGATACAGTAAAAGTCAAAGTGGGGCAATTCTCATAAGCCAAATAGATTTGGGATAAGCTTCATAATGTATACTCTAAGGAATATCTTCTTGCAACCACAGAGCCAGAATAAGTTGATCAAGATAAATAAGATGTTGAGATAGAACAAGAAGAAAGAATCTCATTAGATTAGATAGATCTAGAAGAAGAAATTGGTGATGGTATGATAGATCACTTGTGTGCCCTAGAAAGATAGAGATAAGAAAAGGCCAAAGAAGAAGTTGCTCGCTTAAAAATCAAGTTAAAGGAAGTAGAAATGGAAGAAGAGATTTTGATCAGTCTTATTAAGGAAATATTTGAGGACTTAAACAATATTGAAGTATATTTTAGTCAACAAGAAAGAAGACTTGAAGAAGAAACAATCTCTTTGAAAACCAAACTTGAAGAAGCAAATAGAACATAAGAAGTAATGAAGATCCAAATGATGAAGAAAGAAGAATATCGTGAGAAGATTGAATAAGAAGTCATCTCATTAAGGGTTGAAGTTGACAAAATCAAAAACAAGTTGAAGAGCTCTCGAGTACTAGATAAAATATGTTTTTGATACATTGGTGAGACCTCATGCAAAGAATATGGAAATTCCAATCACAACAAGAGCATCGAAGAAAGAGGAAGCTCCACACCACTAATAAATAAAGTTTAAGAGAAGTGTTCCAGGTTGGTGGAAAGGAAGAATGAAGAGAAGGCTAAGAATTATGCAGATATTATCAAAGGAATGGATCATGGTAAACAAGAGTTAGAGAGGAATGATGTAGAATATATGTATCTCCAAGAAGATATTCTACCTCTAGGCATCAAAGAAGCTTCAGTCATTTTGAAGGAAAAAACAGAAGAGAGGATCACAATTAGCAAATGCATGAATTCAAAAGGACTGCATCACAAAGAGGATCAATTGCTTCCAGGTATCAAAGTTTCTTTCTTGGTTATTTTTTTACCCGTAACAAATTTGGACATAAAGTTGTAGATTGTAGAGAGTATAGAATAAATGTTCAAAAAAGAGGCATTTATATGAATCCCTACAATATTGAGTGTCACAAATGCCACAACTATGGACACATAGCTCGTGATTGTAGAAACATGATGGAGTCTTCCTTGAAGTAAAAACATTGATATCAGATACAAGAAGGTTTGGATAAGAAAGAAAAAAACAAGAAGAGCAGGTAACTGAAGAACTCTTAGAGATCATACTCACAATATTTGCAGAGTTGCAAAATCATCACGAATCTACATGAAAAGAGGAATATGTTAGAATTTAGAATAATGATCAACTTCATCCATTTTTATAAGCAATATGACTTGTAGACTCCCATTAATGTGAATGTTGAAGGAGGGGAGTCCACGTAGAAACTATTACAAATTAGAGAACTATCGTTTGGGCAGTCTAAAGTGTTTGTTTGCATATTTTGGGAAGGGAGATCTAGAGTGGTTTGATGGTAGAGGTGCAACATGTCTTGTGGAATATTGGTTGATGAAGGAGTAGTTTTCGCAACACTTCCCCATGCAGACTTGTAGAGTTTGATTTGAATATAGAGTAGACTAGTGGACATATTTGAATCAACTTGAGAAGCATGAATATGTAGTGATCAATTGCAGTAGATTTGAAGAAGCTCTCAAAATAATGAAGTAACAAATTAGTCAACATTATGTGTGATTGAGTAGTAGAGTCATGGAGAATTTTGTGACACATGGACATAGATGAATTCATGAGATATTTGGCAGGTCTAGAAGACAATACTTGAAATAATTCAAAAAAGATGCATGGCAGTGGATGAAAGGATGAGCTCAGGAGGAGTTATATTGACAAAGTGGGGTATTTTTGAATGGTCTTGTCATTAATGTCAAAGTAATTCATTGGCGATTATGTCATTGATGTAAAAGAAGTGAAGAATACAAGACATGAAGAACACATCCTCCTTGGAATCATTGTAGAAGAGACAACCATTCACCTAAGTATCAGTGAAGAAATTGCAAGACATGAAGAATTGAAGTCAAGTGATGAAGGAACCTTGACATGAGTTCTTTTAGTATACATCAATGGATTACAATAATAGGAAGTACCAATGGACAAGAATCCTAGAAATAGAGGAAAACAAGCATATTTATGGGTGGAACCAACATATTCACAAGAAAGAGGAAAGAAATATACAGGGAGAGAAACTGCCAGGGGGAGTAGTTCCTACCCAAATTGATATACACAAAATCTTGCAAAGAATACATGGGGATATAAATCATCAGGGGGAGTTACCCTTTTCCATTGATGTCAAAGGGAGAGAGAAAGATCAAAATAATGAAGAAAGGGGGAGTAATTGTCACATGGGGAGTATGAGTGTTTCTATCAATGCCAAAGAGGGAGATTGTTGGAAAATTGTTTTTTATTGATGTCAACCCTAGAAGAATCCTCTAAGAAGTATAGAATCCCATATAAGTGATGGTTTTATTTGAAGGAGTCTCCAAAATGGTCCCCTTATGGCGTAGCTCTAAGCATGCCCCTCACGGGAAGATGCTTTGAAAAATCCTACAAGAAGACCTAGTTGTTAAGAAAATAAGTTTCAATGTATTGTCAAAGAAGCCCTACAAATATGGTTAGGAATCCCTAGAGGTGTGGTCATGAAGCCTAAATTTGATTGAAGAAAAAGAGTATGAAGGACATTTCAAGTGCATGAAAAAAATCCATGGATTGATAGTCCTCGTCAAACAGTTTCAAACAATAGGTATCACACCACGTGGTTCCTCATGGTTGAGGAGATATCCCCTATTAAAGATGATCATGTATAATTTTTCCCTAAACGATTGCAACAAGAAGTTACAAGTCGACCTCAAAATAAGGTAAAGGTGAAAAATGGTTGCAAACAAGAATTTATAGGTCAAACTTAAAGTCAAGTAAAGGAGGTACTTGGAAAAGTATAAATAAACATCATGAGCCTTTCATTTTCATCAAGGAAGCTTGTGATCTCTTAGTGCAAGTAAAGCAGTTGAGGCGTGCAAAGGAGGGAGTTCTCGGAGTTGCAGGTGTGAGAAGGTTTTTTGGGAAACCCTATTTGAGGTGATCCCCACAAGTCAAGTATAGGGTGTCTCGCGAGGACCCCACAGGTTGTCCTGGTATCATCACACGAGGCCCCACCTGTTTCTTGGTCCACTCCCATGAGGTTTAGGAAAGGTTTGAAGAAGGTGCTATTTTCTTGATGCTGAAGTAAAGAAAGGTTTGATGATCAGATATCTCATGCGCTAGGGTTTTTACATGATGTAAGGTATAGTTTTCTACATGTTTTGAGGTTTTCATCTTGGAGTTTTGGCACATGCTTGAGGCATGTCTTGGTTTTTTTGGGCATATTATTTGGGGAATATTCTTGGAGATCTTGGCATAAGCTTTATGTGGTTATTTGGGTTGAATCAATTTTGATGATGATGATGTATCAGTTTCATTGACAGTAATAGTGACAAGTTGATTCTCTTATTTATATTTAATTGAGGAAGGAAGGGGAAAGGAAAGGGGGTTAGGGCCTCCTTCTAGTTGGAGCTGGAGAATCTAGGGAGTTGTAGCTTCCTTTAGGTTGGCGCCTATAAAATAGGGGATTGGAGCCTCCTTTTAGTTGGAGCTGAAAAGTCTAGGGAGTTGTAGCTTCCTTCATGTTGGAGCTTGTAAATTAGGGGGTTGGTGCCTCCTTCCAGTTGGAGCTGGTAAATCGTGGAAGTTGGTGCTTCATGTGAATGTAATATTCAAGATATATATTAAAAGTGTTCTGTGGTTTTCTCCCATTTGGGTTTCCACGTAAAATTCTTGTGTATTGTGTATCTATGGTTACATGTTTATGATATCTTGAATGCAAGCAGAAGTGATAAATTGTTGATAACTTAATGTTTATATGTTGTGATTAAAAATGGGAAAAAGTGCCTAATACTGATTCACCCCCTATTAGTAATAGTGAATATTCCAATAATCAATCCATGTTGGTTAAAGAGAATAAAGAGTTTAAAAGAAATGTTAGTTGAGTGTGATGATACAATTGTGAAAAGAGGAGAATTATATTTGAAATTAATTTATATTGGATTTAGTTGGGTTAACAAGAGATGTGGAGAACCCACACTTAATATTGAATTCCATACTCTCGTCAAAATAAAAAATGGAGGAGAAGTTGGACTCATTGAAGATTGCATCAGCTAAAAAGTTAAACAACTTACTTGAATATTCAGAAGTGGAGGTTGAAAGTTGGTTGGTCATTTATGCAAATAAAAATGAAGACATTGATGGCACCCTTGATCAACTTTCGATGGATTCAAATATATGAAAAATTCATTATTTGATATGAAAGTAATGCAAGAAACAATCGTAGCACCAATGAGTGAGTACATCAAGAATTGGTTAAAGAAAGACTAAACTAAATTAACTGAATCAGATTAAGAAGAAACAATTGTAACCGGTCAAGTAGTTCCAGTGAAGGATATTATTAAAGATACATCAACAAGCAGATGAGAGGAGAGAGATTCCATCACAGTAAGTAAAACAATCACCTTTCATAATTTATTACTTTTCATACTTCTCATTTAGAAATAATCCAGTTGTGTTTTTTCATTCTTTGAGAACCCATAACTAATATATGAACATTTTCATCTTCTTCTTCCATGTCCAGATCTATGTTTCAAAGGTCCATGGGAGCACCATCCTAGTCCATTTAGACAAACACTATGTTTTAATTTATGTTTCATTGTAAAACCATACTTTATTTTTTAACTCCACAAAGAACTCCTTTGGGGTGCAACTTTAATGATTTCTCAAACTTTGAATACATGAGTACGGTATTTTTGAAGTGTACCTATCATATTCTCTTCTAGATTTTTATGAACGTGGCCAAATCTTATTTGTACTGTGATGGATGTGAGGAATGTGTTATTTTCATATGATGATTTCCCTATTTTTATATAATATTGTATGAATATTATATTTCATTATTTAAAAGATTCCTGGTCCTTTTCTCAGGAACTTTTCTTTTTGAATATACTTTTTTATTTTAAATTGTATTTTCATAATTGATTTCAAACAATAGTAGCAGAGTACCACCTCTATAAAAACGCAAGGGGATTTTATCCTCATGAGGTTGTTGTTTGGATTTTGACCAATCTGAACATCAACATTTTTGATGACCATACTGGGGAGAACAAAAGACTGGTTTCACAGACCAAAAATTTAATGACTTAATTGGAACCTAATCAACCTCAGTTACAATTTATACTCAAAAATCAAGAAAGTGTTCTGCACAAACTATACGATTTGGTGTTGACATCAATGAAAAGTTGATAAGAGATTAAAATATTTGGGAAACCCTTGCTAGTGAGGAAGAAATAAAGATAACGTTAATAAAAAAAAGATGATCGTGAATCCAAGAAAAACATGAATCTTCTAAATGTCCACTAACAAGAAGTAAGAGAAAGAAACTTCATCTTAACGAAGTTGGTGAAAGTTTTGAATCAGAAATAATAAGATTCCTAATCATGGGTGATCGAGAATAAATAAATAATATTCCTAAGAATCGAGAAGAAAGAAATGAAATACAAGGAGTTCCAAGAAGAAGGGCTAGGTATAGCCCGCTTAATCTACATAGATAACAAAATACATTACCAAACCTCCCTCAAGGAATTCTACCAGTGTTTTTAGGAGATGGAATCATGGATACAAAAAGATACATGGATCAATTTCTAAGTGTTGGCGATATGCATTTAATTGAACAAGATTAGGTGTTGGTCATAGTATTTTTGTATACCTTGATAAGTGCAGCTTATGAATGGTACCTTTCTCTTTTATCCCAGTCAATTGGATCATTTGATGACCTAGAAAGCATGTTTATGTCTATGTATGCACATCCCATTGCATAACATACATTACTTACCCAATCTACTCAAATCCATCTCAAGAAAGGAGAAAGAATATGGGATTTGAATTTATGATTCTTCAAGGATTTGAATCCAATCCCAGAAGAGAAATGCCTAAATCATCCTATTATATTTGGATGTTATAAGAATGCAATGCCTACAAATGTGAATTATGCAATTAGATATTCACAAGTAAATGATTGACATGGAGCCATCCAGAAGGAAATGAAGATGGTACTGTTTATGCTGGAGACCAATGTTAATCCCGAGATCATTCCTAAGAAACTACAAAGACAAATGAATACTCTATCTATATCACATCAAGGACCATCAACTTCAATAAGTGCTAAAAATTGAGGAACTAGTGGAGGGATACTCTCGGGGGTTCCCCCAAATTTCATACATGATCCAACTACTTCTCATGAAATAAGATAGAAAATAGATACCGCTCAAATTAGCAAAACCATCAGACATATGCATAATGCGATTACTAGGCTTAAAAGAGCCAAAAATTTTGTCCCACCAAATAAAAATACAAGAGTTCCATTAGAAGATCAAAGACTAATAAATGATAGAAATGAAGAACATAGACATAGGGCACAAAGAATGCCAAATCCTAATGTTTTTGTATTAGAAGAAATTGTCGAAGAATAAACCTTTGAAAATTTTGATCAAGAAGTAGATGTCACCCAAAATGAATTTTTAGAGTCGGTATAGATGTATGAAGGATCATCTTATTTTTACATTTTTGATGAACAAGAAGATCCTGATTATGCACAGGGTAATGTTTTCCAGACTAGAGCACAAGTGAATAAATTCAAGACAAATGAAGCACCTGAAAAAGATAAAGTGAAAAAAAATAAAACAGAACCAACAAAGAAACAAATAATTGTTAGTCAAGAAAATACTCCACTACAAATGAATTATAATCTATTTGATGATCTATCAGAATTACCTTGACTTTCATGGAGGTGGTAAAGATACCACAATAAAGATAATATTTTGAAAATAATTGACAATTCAAATACAATAATATAAGATACTATCACGAATACCAGGAAACAACAAAATGTTTTATCAGTAAGGACAAGGGTAAAGTCCCACCATTCTACATAAGCATAAAAAAATCATGAATTTACATTACATAATTTTCTGGTTGATAGTGGAGAAACAAACAACATCATGCCTCTATAATTCATGGAAGCACTGAGAATGATATGTACAAAATACTATGAGACTGGAGAAAACATATATGTCATTGATTCAAGAAAGGTGCCAGCCTATGGTGAAACAAATGATTTTTTTGCATGGATAAGTGCATCACCCTACATTACAACAATTTTCACTATTATAGTTGTGGATTTACATCTAGCATGTGGTGTTGTATTAGGAAGGGAATGGTGTTCATTAATTGGAGGATATATTATGAATGATGGAATTTGTATGATGCTTCCTAACAAAGACGAAACTATGGTCAGGGTCCCTTGAGAAAGTAGAAATCCTATATTTTTCAAGAAGAAAGAGAACGAAGTAATGTAGAATTGTATTGATGCAGGAATAAGAAATTATGTTGTTCCCAATCTAGAACAAATAAACCCTCTTAAGCAATATGAAGAAAATTATTTTCAGGGTTTTTGGAAGATTTCATTTGATGGTGCCTATTCTAAGCCTAGAAATGAAGTAGGGATCGTTTTTAAAATATCCCAGTCTGGTAGATGTCCACATGATATCATATTGGAGTTTCCATGTACCAAAAACGAAGTAGAATATGAAGCACTAATACAAGGAATGAATCTTACACTTCAGATAAGAGTAGAAAATATGGTGGTGACTAGTGACTCAGAATTGGTTATAAACCATATCATAAAGATATACATAATTAAGAAAGAAAAGCTAAAACATTATGCAGAAAGAGATTCCTTTAACTTATTCAATACCTCTTTTATACCTTGAGATAAGAATCAAAAGGTTGATTCATTGACAGTTGCTGCATCTCTTTTCAAACCGGATGATTCCCAAAATCAAAATAGATTTCATGTTAAAAGAATGTTCAGGTCTTCAATACTTGATAATCAAGACTATTTGCAAGGCCTTCAAAAATGATGAGCATGTTGATTTTTTCACTGATTTTGATTCAACAATTTCAAACGTTCCTCCTGAAAACCTTCATGATTAGATTATGGGAACTTTCTAAAAATATTGTGTCAGTTTGGAATATTTTTTTACAAGGGATGACAAAAAAAAATTCCCATATCTAAAATAAAAAGTATCTATCAGGAAAGTTCAAGAGACACAAAAGATAAAAATTGGTACACATGATTCTCCCAAGTATATAAATCTTGGTACTAGTTGTACAATTAAAAAAATTGATTAATACACTTCTTTGTTCAAGGAATTTCATGATGTTTTTCCCGAACTTATGAAGATTTGAAGGAATATGATAAGTGTATTTTCAACACATTATACCACTTAAAGAAGGATTGAAGCCCATTAATAAAAAATTAAAAATGCTAAATCCTAATTTGAAGCCTTTAGTAAAAATGAAATTGGAAAAATTGAAAAAGGCTCGAATAATTTTTTCAATTAGACATTCAGAATGACTCTCAAATCCAGTTATAGTTAGAAAAAAGAGTGGGGAAATTCTTCTTTGTGTTTATTTCAGATATCTAAACAGAGCAACCATCAAATATAACTACACACTCGGTAATATGGAGATGTTGTTATAACAAGTTACTGGTTCGGCCTTAATGTCTATGTTGGATGGTTTTTATGGATATAACCAAGTACTTGTTGTTGAGGAGGATGGAACCAAGATTTCTTTTGTTACACCATGGGGAAATTATGCTTATATTCACATGCATTTTGGGTTGAAAATGTTGGGGAAGCCTTCCAAAGAGAAATGGATCATGATTTTAAAGATTTGATTGGGAAGTGTATGACAAACTATCAAGATAATTTGACTATTCATTCCAAATTAAGAGATGAGCATATCAAGAATCTAATAGAAGTTCTTGAATGTTTCATATTGTATGGCATATATTTGAATCCTTAGAAATGTTTGTTTGCAATATCAAAAGGATTTTTTTTGGGATTGTTGATATTATGGTAGCTGCGGGAGGTGTTTACCTCCATGTGTAAACCTGACGAGAATAAAATACTTCAGAAAGAAAGAAGAAACTGTAATGAGTTGGCTAATAACCCTAGAAGACTTTTTGGCTCAAGAGAATAATTTATATTAGGTTATTAGCCTCCAAGAGAATAAGTCAGCCATAAACAATAATAATATACTGAACAGACAGGTACCCATAAGGAGAAGTCGACCCCAGTAAGTCTGTTAGAACCACTATAAATACAGGGCGCCAGTCTCTCATTTGACACATCTCAGCAATTGCAGGGAGCCAGTTCTGCGCAGTGTAGTTGCAGTCTTGTGTGCAGGTTTGGAGGAGAGATGCTGGTGCAGCTGCTGCAGCTAGCAGTTACATTTTGGCTTGGACTGTCTCTTGGCTAGGGTTTGGAACATTTTATCAGCCTTTGCTGCTGTGCTATCCTTGGGGTAAGGTGTGCTATCCTTTGTTTGGATATCTAGCCTAGGGTTTTCTTCCGGAGTGATTCTCTGTCAAGGTCAGGTGCTCGGAGGGTGGCTTCGGCCTATGGTTAGGTGACAAGGGTATTGTCAATGGTAAAACGAGCACAAATCCATTATATTATAACAGGTTATGGGCCCACACCTCCTTCATTCAATCTAAATGCTGGAAGGAAACATAGCTGCTAGGATATTGAGCTTGTTGAGGAACTACTGCTAGGGTTACTAGCAGAAGCAACTTCCAAGACACTACTGCTAGGGTTACTAGCAGGAGCAGTTGCAGAAACCCTAATCCTCTTGTTGAGGCACCTTAAGTGAATGGATTGACCTAATCTTCAGATAGATCAATGCGCTCTAGCCCAGTGCATCTCCTGGTACTCTCATAAATCCAAGACGTGAAGTTTGAATTTCTGGTCAAATCTAGGCTTGACTAAGTCAAGCATCCATGACTTGCTCTATGAATTCAAAGAACAAGTTAGATGGAGCCTCTAACTTCAGAGCGTCGAAGAAAAGGATTGACCTCATCCTTACCAAGAATAAAGTGTTGAATATCGTGAAGCCAGAATTTGAAGAAAGAAAAGAGAAGGAACTGCAAAACGTTGTAGCTATGGAGAAGTTCAAAGACAGTGATATCAATTCTATGAGTATCATAGTGAAATCTATAAAAGACCACCTGATACCCTACATCTCCCATCTTGACTCATCGAAGAATATCTACAATGCCCTAACAAATCTCTTCTCAGTCAGAAACAATGGACAAGTAATGATTCTGAAGAATGAGCTCTGTGACATGAAGATGAATGATGACGACAACATAAAATCATACTTTGTGAGAATCTCTCAATTAAGAGATCAACTACAAGCTATTGAAGAGATCATCTCAGAGAAGGAGTTGGTAAACATAGTACTCAATGGTCTTCCTAAGACGTGGGATGCATTTTCCACAAGCATGAACAGAAGAAAGGAGTATCCAACATTTGAAGAGCTTTGGAATTGATGTACTCAATAAGAATCAAGGATAAGTGCAAAAGAGAAACCCCAAAATAAGTATGATGATCAAGCCTTCACAACAAGATTCAAGAACTTTAGGAACAAAAGGAAGTTTGGTTCAAGGAGGAAGCCAAATCAAGAGAAAGACATTTCAAAAGTACAATGCTTCAACTGTCAAAAGTATGGTCACTACAAGATTCATTGTCCCGAGCTAAATAAAAGGAAGGAGAAACACGAAGCATCAATTGCCGAAGAAAAGGAACCTACAAAGAAGACTAAGCAGGATGGAAGAGACTTCTTCTTCTAAAGGTAACAAAACTCTTCTTACTTCTTGTACATATCTTGTTTGCATCGTCTTTGTACATATATTGTATATCTATCTCTTGGAAGATAATGTGTTCCAAGAAGAACTATACCTATGGAAGAACAACAAGATACTTGACGGCAATGTGGCCCCTTCACCACCTGCAGGTCGGAAGGTCCATGCGCACACACATGATCTTCTTCTTCTCATGGCCCGAAGAACTCAAATGTTCTTCTATTTCCCTATCGGGAAATCCGCACCGACAGAACTATCGCTCGATCGCCTTTCTTTTCTTATCGGGGAATCGGACTTCGCGACTTTGCGATGTCAAAGGTCGATCACTGGGCTCTCAAATCCCTGAGACCCGATGGCCAGTCAACGCTGAATTTTCTCTTTCCCCTATCAGAACTTTCCCTATCGCAATTTTGGCATTCGCGATATCAAACAAATGGATTCACTGACTCTCGATCCCTGATACACCGAAACTCCGACGCACATGCGTGAGTTGACTTTTCCCCTTCCCGTCACTTCTATCGGGATTTTTGGGTTCACGGGATCGCGAATCCTGATGTCAATAGTTTCACGACTTTACTTTCCCTGAACTCCGATACGGTGTGCCACCTGTCCTCCACTAACTCCCTGTGGCCCCACACACTATCCTTCGACTTGTCGAGATATCGTGTATCGCAATATCGCAATTCCTGATGCAATAATTCGGAGCTTCGATTCACGAAACCCTGATACACGATTTTGGGTGTAAATCCAATGGCCCTTGTGGCTCGTATCAACATATCTTCCCCTCTTGAGATTTAAACCCTTGGACGTTCTCGTCGTAACCTCCTTGCACCTCCGCAAGATCTAACGGCCCTCGAAACTTCACGAAATCTCCTCGGAGGATTTCGACCATTCGTTCCTCCTGATGAATTCTGCGAAATAAGTCAAGTACTTCCTCCACGAAGACTTGTTCACCTGCGCGTAAACTTGCAGTGCCTGCTTGAACACTTCAAACACAACTTCTCTGTGCAATCCTTCGATGAATTCGAAGACCTATCCCCCCTGAGCTTTCCATGACTTCCAAGTCCTCAGAAAGAAACTTTGCATGCACTCCTTGCGGAAAACCTCCAACCATGTCTAAGTGTTGGAGTCTTCAACTCTTCTCATGCCTGCAGCAACAGTATTTCAACTCTTTACTTAGGTTCGCAATCCTGAGACTTTTACCCAGCCTGCACACTCCTTGCACGGCTCCTGTGCCCAACTGCACCTTCTGGAATGAAAGAGAACAAAAGTTATCTCTATCTGAACCCTGTGTCAACGCACTCCTTGCAGGAATCTTTGGCTCAAATAGAGAAACAATTGAAACTCGTTCTCTCACCCTCTCAGACTTCAATTCAACCATGAAATCATATACACAGCATATAAAAACAAATGTATAACAGGAAGCAAACATTCATGAACATATCAACATCAAATACACAGAGAACAACACAAACCATGAATTTGAATAAGAACTCTTCTATTAATTCAAATGTCTGTACATGGATGCTTTTACACAACTCTCTGCATGCTCTTGCTCTCCTCCTGCTTCTATTCTATGCTTAGGCTAATGTTACAATGATACAATGAGGGTGTCTATATCCGTTTTCCCTCTAGCTCCTAAACCGTCTAGTCTAGAATTAAATTTCTATCTACCTGCATTAACTATTTTAAATGCCATCTATCTACTAAGGACGAGAGCTATCCGCTCAAGGTCCATTTACAATATACAAAGTGCGCTTCATTAAATTTTCACAATAATGTTCACGCAACAGTTCCAAAGTGTTTTCAAAATTTGTGCTGGCTTGTCCAGCTGTCCTCCGTTTCCGCGCTGGCTCGCTTGATGTGTTGGCGATGCTCCTGCATCAATAATAATGGATATCATTAGATAATACACATGAAAGGATGAAATACAAATCATGTGGAAGCTATTGCAAGATAAGACGAATCAATCATGAAGAGACTTAGAAGAAGAAAAAATAGAAAGAAGTCAGCAATCAAGAGGAAATTGGAAAAAGGCTTATGACGTTTTGTAGAAGACAACAAGACGGAAGCGTGGACTCTGTTAGACAAAGAAATCCAATTATAGATTGCAGAAGACAATAAGGATGCAGATGGAAGCATGGACTTTGTTAGACGGAGGGAGTCGATTATATGCACTCATGTGAAGCAAGGATTAGAAGGGATCTAATCCTATGATCCATTAAAAATGATGAAGTATGGTAGCAACCATGAAAGACAGTACGTGTTCAGTTCAACCGCAGAAGAAGACCTCTTCGAAGAAAATCCTTAAAGTATCCCTGGTTGTCCATCCAAATCCGCTATCTTGTGATGAAAGAAAGAAATAGAATCTTTGGGGCATGGAATCTACTCAATGGACCCAAGAGCTAAACACGAGAAAGAACATGAAGATTCAAAGAAAGAAAGAGAATCCAAAACAACCAGTCATTGTATCAAGAACCATAAGATTGTCAGGCTGATATAAACTTAATAAAAGCAATCAAGCAGAGGAACTGAGAGTCATGATGAAGAACAATGTATGGAAGACTTATGAATGAAAGCATTGCGAGATCTAGAACTAGAGGTTCTCCTAGATGGAGGGAGAAGACTAGTATGATTACTTGTTCCAGTAAACTGGACTTATCTCTACATGAGTCATTATATCATCCACAACGTCCATAAGTTGGAGTTCTACATCAGATGAATGCAAAGAATACTCTCCAGAGAAATTGAATAAAGAGCATATGAAGAAGCAATCTCAAGACTTTGAGGCATACCAGAAAGAGACCCTTGTATGCAGATAGAAGAAGATAACTAGGTGAAGAACCTCCAGTGCAAATCAGAAGCGTGGTGAAGATTTCCTATAAAATCAAGATGATTACTCAGTAGATCAGTTCTCATGATAATAGAAGAAGTGCCACATGGATATGTTCCAGTTTTCCAACAATGATATACTCTATTGTTCAGAGCTACATGAAGCCTTCACAGAAAATCAATTTTCTAGACTAAAGTACATTTGAAATCAAGCATTACATTATCTGTGATGAAGTCTAGAAAGGAGAAAGTGATTCTTCAATACATACCTCCACAGATGAGCAGATAAGAAGACATTTTGGCAAAGCTTCTATCCAAGATGAAAGAGTTTGTGTACTCAAACTAGATCTCGTGGAGACGAATTCCTTATTGAAAAAGGAAGAGATGACTCCTAGGTTGGGAGGGAGCACTGAAAATATTATTAAGAAAATTCATTTTCAATATTGAAAAATAGTCCATCTTGGACAGATGCTTTCCTGTTTGGAAAGTGGATTGAGATTTCTGATGGACAATGATTTCCCATTGTGGTTAACATGGGAAATGGTCCAGATTGCTTATGTATCATAGACAACGACTTCCCATTGTGGTTAACATGGGGAGTGGTCTAGGGCAGTCTCTCTTCTTGAGGGTTACTCAAGAAGACTGGCCTGCCTCATCGAACAACGATTTCTCATTGTGGTTAACATGACGAATGGTCTGTTTTGGAGGTTGATGTAGGACAATCTTTTCCTCTTGTGGTTAACAAGTAAATGGTCCAGACAGTCATTCCTTAGGGTTTATACATTATCTCCAGGGTGCACTTTGATTAGTGTAGGAGGAATGGCCCAGGGTGGGGAATGGTCCAGGCTCAACAATCAGGGACAGACATTCCTTAGGGTTTATACATTCTCTCCAGGGTGCACTTTGATTAGTGTAGGAGGAATGGCCCAGGGTGAGGAATGGTCCAGGCTCAGAAATAAAAAACAATCATTCTTCCTTGTTTGAGAAGAATAGGGAAGATAGCCCATTGTTGATGTTCTACACTGAGGGTAGATATTCTTTCAGATCTCACAGATGTGAGTAAAATATTGGCCCATATGATTCAGGTTATATCATAACATTGTTTCTGTGCAGGTTGCTATCAGATGTTTGTTATGAAGACTGTATGACAATAGATGTATACTACTGTGGTGGATATGTTCCATTGTTCATGACTATATGTTGTTGATCAAGTACTTGTGTGTTACTTGGTGTGGTAGTGTACCACTGGATTGTATTTATGTACTACTATGGATAGACACAATTGTGTTCTATTTTTGTTCTAATTTCCTTCAAGACTATCAACAATTTATTGGAGATAATCATCAGCCAGATGAATGATGAACAAGATTTTCCAGATGGAAAATGTTTCAGAGCATTTACTCTTCTAGATTAGAAGAATGACCCTTGTATCACTCTGTGGAGTGAGAATCATGTCCAATTAATCAGATAGAGTATGGTTTCGAGAGATGATGCAGCTCATGATGATGATGGTGCTCATGATCTAGTCATGATCTAGTCTATATAACTATGTTGATGCTATCGGGTGAATGGTATGTTTTGTGCTCACGACCATTACCTGTAATACCTCCCTAGCTAGGAGGGAGTGTTGATATTATGGTAGCTGTGGGAGGTATTTACCTCCATGTGTAAACCTGACGAGAATAGAATACTCCGGAAAGCAAGAAGAAACCCTAATGAGTTGGCTAATAACCCTAGAAGACTTGTTGGCTCAAGAAGATAATTTATATTAGGTTATTAGCCTCCAAGAGAAGAAGTCGGCCAGAAATAATAATAATATACTGAACAGACAGGTACCCAGAAGGAGAAGTTGGCCCCAGTAAGTTTGCCAGAACCACTATAAATACAGGGCACTAGTCTCTCATTTGACACATCTCAACAGTTGTAGAGAGCTAGTTTTACGCAGTGCAGTTGCAGTCTTGTGCGCAGGTTTGGAGGAGAGTTGCTGGTGCAGCTGTTGCAACTAGCAGTTACGTTTTGGCTTGGACTATCTCTTGGCTAGGGTTTGGAACATATGATTAGCCTTTGTTGATGCGCTATCCTTGGGGAAAGGTGCGCTACCCTTTTTTTGGCTATCTAGCCTAGGGTTTTCTTCCGGAGTGATTCTCTGTCAAGGTAAAGGTGCTCAGAGGGTGGATTCGGCCTATGGTTGGGTGACAAGGATATTGTTGAAGAAAGCCCAAAAGTTTGAATGGGATACACATATTCAAACAAAATTTACAAAAACAAGTCATGCAATTACTACTTCTCCAGTCCTTGTCAGTCCAAACTTTGATAAATATTTCATACTATATTCGTTTTCTTCAGAAGAAACTATTTCTTCCATATTGACACAAAAGAATTCAACGGGAGAATAATTACTAATCAGTTTCACGAGAAAAACATTGCATGATTATGAACTAAGATACTCATAGATAGAAAATCAAGCCCTCTCTCTGGTTAAAGAAATATCACATTTCAAGACATATATTTTATCATCTCATGTTATAGTTTATGTCCCAACCTCTCTAGTAAAGATTCTACTTAATTAACAACTTAAAGAAGGAAAATGGAAAAAATGGGTTGCTAAAATCCAAGAGTATGATATTGAAATTAAGCCTCTAAAGGAAGTCAAGGTACAAGGACTGTGTAAATTAATGACAAGAATTGATGCAGTGAATATAGATATATCTATTTCATTAGGGTCATCATTGTCGACATCTAAATGGTATAAAAACATAATCTTTTATTTGAAGTCTGGTAAGTTTCCCATTGGTATGTCCTCAAAAGAAAGGAGATCATTGAAAATGAATTCCAATAAATATGTATTAGTGGTTGAAGTCTTGTTTCAGAGAAATTTAAATGGAATATTATTAAGATGTATCAATTTCACAAAGGCTCAAAAGTTCCTACAAGAGTTTCATGAAGATATTTGTGGTGTAAACTTTCAATCTACAACAACCACTCACAAAATCATGAGAGTGGGCTATTATTGGCTCACCATATTTAAATATTCTTATTCAATGATAAAAAAAAATGCATTTCTTGTCAAAAATGTTCAAGGAAGATGAAGAAAGAAACTATGCCATTGCAAACTATAACAATCAGAGAAAATTTTACACAATGGGGTCTAGATGCTATTGGATCAATCAATCCAAAATCCAACAAAGGTCACTCATATTCTTACCGCGACTGAATATTTCACAAAATGGCAAGAAGTTGTAGCTTTGAAAAAAGGTTGATTATGAAGAATCGATCACCTTCCTCAAAGATAATATCTTTTCAAGATTTGGAGTTCTAGAAAAATTTATAACTGATAATGGATTAATATTCATTGGTTCAAATTTCACAAAGTTTTTTGGGGAATACAGTATCATCATGGGGAAATTATCAAATTACCATCCCCAAGGGAATGGTTTGGTTGAGTCCACGAATAAAACATTGATCCAAATTCTAAAAAGACAATTATTATAAATTAGAGGAATTGACATATAAAGTTGATTGATGCATTATGGGTCAATAGACTTACACCAAAAGACAACACATGCTTATCACCATATACCCTAGTATATGGAAAGGAAGCAAAAATGCCCATTCATTTGTAATTGAATGCCCTGACTTATATTGTGAATATTGAAGATGTTTAACAAGCTTCCCTCGTACAAAGAAGGTACTATTAGTTGATACATTTAGAAGAACAACGAAACAAGGCATTAAGAAACATGATTCAAAGACAATAGACCATCAAAATAAATTTTGATCAAAGTGCATCAACAAAAGATTTCCAAAAGGGTCAGTTGATGTTGCTATGGAATAAGGAAAAAGAAAAACCATCCCTGTATATAAAGTTTGAAGCGCTTTGGATTGGTCCTTATATGATTGAAAACGTTCTTGGGTACAATTCTTATTTATTAAGAGACATGAAAGTCACAGTCCAGATGTTTCCAGTCAATGGGAAACACCTTAAAAGATTTTTCTCCTAAAAACTCTTAGTCACAATCTGTATATAGGTGTTTCCAATCAATGGGAAACACCTTAAAATATTTTTCTCCTAAACATTCTTAGTCACAATATGTATATAGTTTTCCTTTCTTGTACATATTTCTTAAGTCTTTGTTTTCCTTTTGCTTTCCCAGGTTGACTCCATTACCCAATGATCAAAATTATGGATTCTCAACAACCCATAGGGGGTTACTGTCCCAAAGTTGGATCCAGTTGTTGATCCTAAAATGTGTTAAGTATCGTGCAATATCTCTTGTATATTCTTTTCGATTTTTCCCCCATACTTGGAAATTTTTTGAGACTCTTGTGAGTTCACAATGCATTTTCCTAGTCTTGTTTAAACTTCCGCGAACAGTAGAATACACCATTGACTTTCACAACCCTCATTTTGCACCTATACTTAGAATTATTTTCAAAAAAAAATGAGTGACCATGAGTCTGGGATGCGTCTCCGATCATCTTGTCCATACCTGTGACCCCGCCATCCCGATCCAAGTTTTATACTTAGTTTTTTCTCAAAGTGTCACTCACCATGGGTCCGTGGTAATTCTTAAAAATTCCACATACTATGCCTCGACCCCGCAATCCCATTTCCCCGTCGTTCTCTTACCTCGTGATTCCATTACCTCGTCGTTCTTCCATCCTCATTGTTCGCTGCCCCGTGATGATCTATGTCTTGTATTATCACTTTTCCCAATATACATTTAATACACATCTTCCATAAATTACTAAAAATGGTCAAGTGTTAAAAATTGTTATTAATAGCTTTTTTTTCGAGACAACTCCTCTTTAATTTTAATATTAATTATTTTAATATTAATTTGCATTAACAATTCTTGAGTCAATAGCCAATCATATTAAGATAAACATGTGTATTTTGATAATAACACTTTGAAAAGAACTATACATTAATTTGTCACCTTGAATAAGTATGTCAACCTGGAGAAAGGAATAGTTCTACGGAGATACTATCAACCTACTTGGATGAGAAGACCAAAGATTTCAGTGGTGGTTGACATACAAATATTACTTTTCTTTACCACTTACGGAGAAGAGTAAAAACAAAGTTTGGACTTCAAGAATAAGGTTGTGTTGCAGAAGTCTACGATTTCAAGGCGCTGATTTCGTGGTGCATTGATAAATTTGACAAGAATCGGAGAATTATTCAATTACAGGGGAACTGCTTATTTATTTATCCCTTCAATGTTTAAGAGGATGAAGAAACTCCCAGAGCCGACGATGACTTGACTTACTTTCAAAAGCACTGAAATCGAGGACTTTTTGAAGAAAAAGAATGGAGGATTTGATCTTCTACAAGAATATCTTGAACACTGAAAAATTCTTCCAGGGAACCTTTCAAGCATTCAGGCGAGTTCATTAAAACATACATACTGAGAGATGGCATGGTTATTCTCTAAAAAAGTTGGATAAGAGTTTATGGCTACTGTTTCTAGATTCGCTCTGTATATATTGTACTTTCAATTCAGGAAAACACAATGTTTGACTGGCCAAGGATTATTTCCAGTGAAATATCGTTTCAGTTGGGAAACTTCAGAAAAAATAAAAAGTTTTAAATGTCCACGAAACCATATGAGTAACGAAACCCTTGAAGGCATTGTTTTAAGCACAGGCGAGGCAATCGCGTGAGGTTACTGCAACATATGCCACTGTGGGTTTTACAACCTTACAACACCTATGTCTGCCGATTGTTTTTATGCTGTGAATGTGGTGGATTAATTCAGAGACTGCCTGCTCACCCGACATTTACTTGATTCTAAGATCGGAGTGTAATTTATGCATGCAATCAACTCGAGGCTGACAGTAAGATTGGCTAATAGCTACAACCCTTGGGAGAACAAACCGTAGACCTGCATGTGGTCTATATGTTGGGGTTCTCATAACTCTGTTGGACTACTGTGACCTTTAACAAGCTCTCTCCTTCCTGCTATAAACAAGGGATGGATGTTCCATTGAGCATTGGACTGAGTATCTTGGGTAATTCCGGAAGAACGTTTAGACAAAATATTGGTCTTGAATATAAATAATGGGAATTGAACATAAACGGGAAGGATAATAATCATTCTTCACAACCATCCAAGCTACACCCAATTAACAATATTAACCATAATATTTATATACTTTATCTTACTCTTTCTTTGTTGTTTAGATAATTGAGAACCTTACAATTAAAAATAATTATATTTTATGTCAATAATTAAATTGCGCATTGGAAGCAAATGCAATCCCATTTATGATTAATTGAAAAATTACGTCTAGGCAAATAAATTGGAGCGATGTAATTACTTTATTGTATTATAGCATACAAGTGAGCATTTGACATAATTAAAAATGAGTGTGCAAGTTGCACAACATCAGGATTAAGTAAATGCAATGCTTGCATATTTACATCCTATGGTTATTCCATAAAAATATTTGATAATTAGTGTTAAACCCTTAAGTGGTTTTTGACGATTAAATTTGTATTTTTCGTAGATGAAGCTTTTCTTTTTATACATGTTTTGATATTAAAATTAGTTGACTGAAATGTTTTAAGAAAATTAATTTTTTACTCATTGATTATCATAATGAAGTTCACTTTGTATTGTAATTGATTAATTTTTTTTAGGATCAATTATTTTATGGTTACTTACTTTTGATGTTAAAGAAGGGGCATTACAAGAAGCAACATCCTTCTTAGATAAGAGAGTAAATTGTGAAATTATGGAGAATTTCAATGTTATTAGGCTTTATTGCTCTCATGAGAAACCCTTATATTTTCCATATTATGTTTTTGGTAAGATATTTTTTGTTGAAATATGTAATTAATATAATTTTTGGGCTCATTTCCTTAACGAAAATGGAAAAAATAGTTCATCCCGTTACCATGGAAGATTGGGGAGATAACGGTGAAAAACATTATTGTTACACATGTAAATGCCACACCACTAAATGTCGCACTTAAGTGTCGTAAGTGTCGTATGCACCTTACTAAGTGTCACGTGCACTTTATCAAGTGTTGTATGCACCTTACTAAGTGTCACATGCACTTTATTACGTGTCACATGTACTTTATTAAGTTTCGCGACTTTGAAACCATGGAATAACATTTGTCATAATCCTTAGTCATTGTGGAGGAGAAAAAAACATCATGAGAAGGTCGAAACAATGTATTTTACCTTGATATTTTGACTATTTTTAAAGGTCAATGATCTCTTGCCCATGTATAGGGAGCTTTGAACTCTTCTCAATGCTCCCCTGCCCATGTATAGGAAGCGTTGTCAATGCACCTTACTAAGTGTCATATGCACCTTACTAAGTGTCACGTGCACTTTATCAAGTGTTGTATGCACCTTACTAAGTGTCACATGCACTTTATTATGTGTCACATGCACTTTATTAAGTGTCGTGACTTTGACACCATGGAATAACATTTGTCATAATCCTTAGTCATTGTGGAGGAGAAAAAATCATCATGAGAAGGTCAAAACAATGTCCTTTGCCTTGATATTTTGACTATTTTTAAAGGTCAACGATCTCCTGCCCATGTATAGGGAGCTTTGAACTCTTGTCAATGCTCCCCTGCCCATGTATAGGAAGCGTTGTCAATGCCCTATGCTCAGTGTTGGGGGAGCGTTGAAGTGGTTAGAGGGAGTTATGGATATCCTACCTTATTATAAGGGTTAGTTCTGAGAATATGAGGTCAAGGATTCATGTAATATCTCATGGATCCATCTTAAGTAAACTCAACCCCAATTTATGGAGCTAAATCCTAAAACATTTCCCAAAATCCTTCATGGTGGTTAATCCTCCAAATCTTATATAAGGAGTGCATTCCAAGGTAAAAAGGGAGGAGAATCCATAAGAGCATCATAATTTTGATCTTGACACATTAAGGACAGTTGCTATAATGCCAACGTTCGAATGTAAGTGCTTCACTATGGATTTCCATTAATACATAACTTGTCCTATTCCCTTCATGTTTTGTGTCATTGCCTCATGCATGTCTATTGTTGTGAGATTAATCATAGATAGATCTATTTTCACTTGAAAATATAGTGTACAGGAAGGTGGTTTTTCTTTGTTCTTTTTAGGTTTTATCTTGCATCTAGGAGCTTGGTCAACAAGGTCAAAGGATGGAGAAATGAGGGCAACCAACGTAAGAAGGTAAGACACCCATCTATTTATTCTCATATAATTGTCAAAATAGGTCTAAAGGGAAGTTAGTGTCCATTTGTTTTCTTCCATATTTAGATCAAGGAAGGGGTATTGGTCCAAAGGGGGATTTCACCTGTCCACAAGGGGAACTTAACCACAACAATTATACATAGAAATTAAATCTCAGTTTGGTTTGTTTGGTTCAGTCTTAAGAAAGAAAATGAAGTCAAGGGTTTTTACCCTAGCCAACTATTTATGAAACACACGACATCTGTAGGCTACAATGTATCATTTTCCAACACATTCCTATTTGGAGAAGAAGAGGGTGACACATAAAATCCCCAATTGTTACCTGATAAGAAAAGGAAAGAGGATATCGAAACACTTATCAATACAACCGATCATCATAGACAACAAGGAAGATTCATGAATGAGAGTTCATGGTCTCCTAATATTTCTCAAAAAAATGATCGACTAAAATAAAACCCCTAGTCTATAGCTCAATATAAAAGGAATTCATCGATGTATAATTTCGATGATGGAGGCGAAAAAAACCCTCCTAAGGGAAATCTACAAAGGACACACAAACTCCCAGTCACTAGCAAGAGGAAAAGAGGAACAAATAAAGAGGGAGAAAGTAAGGGCATACCTGAAGAGGAAATTGTTCCGCAAGACATGGAGCTCGACGTAAATATTGAAGATATTGAATTTCCAGGTGAAGAACAGAGGATACAAGAGAGTATGGATATTTAAATAGAATTGACCACCCAAGAGCCAATTGTATTTGAAGAAGAATCTTTGATCCTACATAGTGAGACATTTGGCAAAAACTCAAGAAAATTGGTTATTGAGAAAATCAATGAAAAGAATAAGAAGGTTCAAGGAAAATTGAACTCATAACTCAACCTTAATGGAGTTTCACCCTCCAAAATTGTAC
Organism: Picea engelmannii; assembly: GCA_009831015.1. Lineage (NCBI taxonomy): Eukaryota > Viridiplantae > Streptophyta > Pinopsida > Pinales > Pinaceae > Picea > Picea engelmannii. The sequence goes on along the minus strand of ML786267.1, from coordinate 90,395 downwards.
AAATTCATGAAGCCACAAGAGAATCCCTAAAAATGTCAAATGGAGATATAGAGAACGAAAATTCCATTTTAAAGGATAGAATTAAACAATTAGAAATTGCTTTAATGCCCCCATCATTATTCGTCAATCCAATTGCCACAATACAACCTTGGAGAAGTCTTGAGGGAAGATCGTAATCAATCTCAAGACTAAGAGGAATGTCAAACATACTTGTTGCCATCATGAGGTATGTCGGAAAAAATATCCAAAAGAGAATGTCCCTTATCCTCGAAACATGGGATTTCACAACAAGATTTGTTTTCTTAGGCTCAAGAATGTCAAATTTCAGGAAATACCTTCAAGATGATCTTAAAAATGATGAAGAATTTTACAAAGGGGCCATTTCTACTTTTGCTGCAAAAGTTTTAAGTCTTAGTGAGTTTCAGAGAAAGAAAGAGAATACGCCTTTGGAAATCCGTATAAAAAAACTCAAGGTATGTTGGTTAAAGAAAATAAAGAGTTTAAAAGAAATGCTAGCTAAGTGTGATTCTATAAGTGTGAAAAGAGGAGAATTATTTTTGAAATTAATTGAATCATATTTAGCTGGGTCAAATGGAGATGTGGATGACCCACACTTAATATTCAATTCCATACTCTCGTCAAAAGACCAAATGGAGGAGAAGTTGGATTCATTGAAGATTGCATCATTTGAAAAGTTCAACAACTTGAACGAACATTTAGAAACACATGTTGAAAGTTGGTTGGTCAGTTATGTGAATAAAAATCAAGACATTGAGGATTCCCTTCATCAAATTTCGATGGATTTCAAATATTTGGAAAATTTGTTGTTTGATATTAAAGTAAAGAAATAAATAACTTTGGAACCAATGAGAGAATACATTAAGAATTTGTTAAAGAAATACTTAACTAAAATAACTGAATCAGATCAAGAAGAAGCAATTGTAACTAGTGAAGTGGTTCCATCAAAGGAGAATATTGAAGACACACTCGTAGGAATATGAGAGGAGAGATATCCCATCACAATAAGTAAAGTGATCACCTTTCATAATTTTTGTCTTTCATACTTATCATTCAGAAATCATCCAGTTGCGTCTTTTCATTCTTTGAGAACCCATAAATGATATCTGATCATTTTCCTCTTCTTCTTGTAGGCCAAAATTGATCTTTCAAAGGTCCACAAGAGCCCCATCCCAGTCCATTTGAATGAATGTTATCTTTTAATTTATGTTTCATTGTAAAACCAAACTTTATTTTATGAACTCCCCAGAGAAATCCTTTAGGGTGCAACTTTAATGATTTCTCAAACTATAAATTTATGAGTACAATATTTTTGAAGTGTACCTATCATATTCTCTTCCAGATTTAAATGATATACTCTTTTAAAGTTATCTGCATCATGGACTTATATTTTTCTATATTATGAATGTGACCAAATCTTATTTATATTGTGATGGATGTGAGGAATATATTATTTTCATATGATGATTTCCCTATTTGTGTATAATATTGTATAGATATTATATTTCTATATTTAAAATATTCATGGTCCTTTTCTCAAGAACTTTTTTTCGTGAATATACTTTTATATTTTAAATAGTATTTTCATAATTTATTTCAAGCAATAACAGAGGAGTACCACCTCTATAAAAATGTAGGGGGATTGCATCCTCGTGAGGTTGTTGTTTGGATTTTGACCAATCTGAACATCAACAATAACATACCACATTAACCAATTTAAGTTTCTTAATCTTATCATGTATATCATCTATTTCCAAAGAAGATGTTGTTATGTTGTTTCTTAGAAGTTTTTGAGATCCTTTTTAGGAACAAGACTTACCATCTTTTAGCACAATTTCAATGCTATTGGAAGAGAAAGTTAGAAGGAAATATGTATGACTAAATTATTAGAAACCTATGACACACTTTGTATAATCAAAGTGCAAATCAAAGGAAAAGAATGAACAAATTGCTTGGAAACAACTAGAATATGTGAATCTCTCTAAGATTATACAAGAGATAGAATAAGAAAAAAAGGCGCAAGTGCTTTCATTGTGGTGTTTTGAGGCATCAAAAGAAAGAATGCACCAAATGGTTTGCATGGGTTGACGGAATAAAAAAAAGAGAGGGTTGAAGCTAATCCATGTGGGAATTTCAAAATTCCATTTTCAAAACACTTTAGAAATTCCATGGGTTGATGGAATAAAAAAAGAGGGTTGAAGCTAATTCATGGGATAATTTTAAAAATATCTCTTTAAAACTCTTCATAAATTCCACCTCATTTACTTGAGGTTCTTTGGCCCTATTTAATATAGCTTCTAGAATTATTGTTGAATTCAAAATATAAATTATGTCAACGCTAATATTCAATTATTTCCAACCAAATCACTCAAGTTCGGGAAAATAGACATTGAAAATCTGTACTGGAAGGAGAGAAGATCCACAAATCTTAGGGAACAATTTTCTTCGTCGACTAGAGCTCAAATCATATGAATTTGGTATATGTCCTTTTATCTTATCCAGGAAAGGACACTCATATCATTATCAAACCTTAGCTAGGGAATTCACCATCAACAACAAAATCTAACCAATAATACCACAACCTATCAAAGAATCTCATGAAGCTCTTTGAGTCGCACCAAAGGCCCCGCAATGGGGTAACTTCACAGTAGTAAGTCCACCCTTGAATCTTCCACTTGAATCATAAAAGTCATCAAGGTGATTCAAAAGCTTGCATTATACAAGATGTTAAGGAGATTCATAAGCTTGCATCACACAAGCTCCACTAACATCAATTGTTTCAAGTCTTCTCTAGAGTTTCATGCTACAAAATCTTTGTCTTGCTTTGTTACACACCAAAATGTCACAGTTAAGTGTCACACCTATTTACACCTAAGTGTTGCAAGTGTCATAAAGTGTTATATGCACCTTACTAAGTGTCGCATGCACTTCGTCAAGTGTCGTATGCACCTTACTAAGTGTCGCATGCACTTTTCTAAGTGTTGAAACCCTTTGAAACCATGAAAGAACATTTTTCATAATCCCTAAGTCATCTTGGAGGAGAAAACCCATTATATGAAGGTCAAAATCATTCCTTTTACTTGGAATTTTGACCATTTTTTGGAGGATTTTGGAGGTCAATGCTTCCCTGCCCATGTATAGGGAGCGTTGAACCCTTACCAACACTCCCTTGTTCATGCTTAGGGAGCATTGGAAAATATCTGTACTAAACCTTGAGGGAGCGTTGAAGTGGTTAGAGGGAGTTATAACCATCCCACCTTTTTCTAAGGACCAACTCTGAGAATATGAGGTTTGTTTGGATCAAATCATATCTCATGGTTCCATCTTAGGTTAAAATCCCAGCTCATGAAGTCATATCCTCAACCACTTCCCAAAATAGTCCATGGTGGTTAATCCTCCCAATTCTATATATTGAGATAATTTCCATGGTGAAAGAGGGAAGGAATCCATTGAAGCATCATCATTCTAATATTAATACTTTCATGCAAGGGATGGACTGGAGAGCTTGAATAAGTTGTTGCAACATAAAATATGATTTGTAAGTGCTTTCTTTATTGGATTTCCATCAATATAAACTTGGCCTATTCCCTTCAATTTTATGTGTTAAAACATACGATTGTCTATTATTTTTTTTGTCATCGTAGATATATCTATTTTGTCTAACTGCATAGAGTAGAAGAAGGATATTCCTTGTTGTCCATTGCAGGTCCTATATTACGCTTAGGAGATTGGAGATCAAGGTAAAATGTTGGAGCAACAAGTACGACCATCATAAAAAGGTACACCATATTCTCTTCCTTCTAATTTATGTTGGTCAAGATAGGTTTTAAGGGACGTTAGTGTCCATTTATTTTCTTATGTCTTTGTACCAAATAAGGGGTATTGTTCGAAAGGGGGGCTTACCTTTTCCACAGGGGAAACTTAACCACAACATTCTCACACAAACATTCAACCCAAGTGCTACAAGTATTCTCTAGGTTTTCGTATCACAAATTATAGCACACATTCTTCATTTAATCCTTTCAACTCTTGCAATGCACAAGTGCAAAGAGTACAAGACAAGTACATTTAGAAGATACAAATCATCTAGTGATTAAGCTGTGAATGTAAATACAGTCTCATCCCTTTATATGATAGGTGAGGGATGCCAACAATAGAAAGTGAACTAAGTTCAGAAGCAACATAATCTAAGACACTCCAATGGGTCCACATAAGAGCACTTTAATCAAGGTGTACATGTCATGCGATGGTTGGACACCACCTCCCGACTTGATGCACTCTCTAAGTTAAATATTTTCACATCAATCGCTCATCATCGCGAGATTTCATGGTCTCTAAGAAATGAGCACACTCTACATGTCTTAGTTCCACAACAAACTTGAAGTAGTGTGTCCTTCAGAGAAGAATCCCTCAAGCCAAAGCACTCAACCTTCTAGAGTCTACCATGTCGTCTCAATTCTAGTAGGGCCAGGAACCTATCCTTCTATTTCTTAGCACTCCTCCATGGGATACATGCACATCCTATGACAAATCCCCATCATCAACATGAATTCAAGGGAGAAGATTCCAATGTCACATAAGATAACTATCACCATAAGATGTGAAACTCCTCTGACACGTATCTTTAAGAAAATCATCCACTTATAGTAATCTCTCCAAATGTCAATCAACCAAGACAATCCAAGACACCAAAGGGGATAAGGTTTCATTAAAAATGTCTAAGATACAAGGGAATAGGGTTTCGTCATGCACCCCATATCGCATGAAACACACCCCTATCATCGTGTAAACACTTTTGAAGCAACCCAAAAGATAACATTCCCTCTTTGCGAGAAACATGTTTTCACCAACTCTTAGCTCATCCCTCTGAATATCAATTGAATATTCCTTCTATAAGTTTGAATTCTTTGTAGCCTAGAATTAATCATTAATTCCCCAAAAGGAACTATCTTGAAACATCACTCCTCCCTTGAGGAATCACACTAGACCTATGAATAACTATAAGGCTTATATATGTAACAAGTCAATGAAACATGGTTAACATATTTCCTAGGAGGTATACTTTCCCTCACTGGAGGTCTCGGCATTTCTACATGCTCATGTGCTTCCTAGAACATTGGAGTAATCCATTTAGGTTTCTCATGGGTTGAAGGGTAAGGATGCATCCTTCTTGTGGATTTCTTCATCCAAATTTGAATCTAAGTCTTATTTTATTCTTGAATCAAATTTTGAGAAACAACCTCTTCACTTCCTTCCATCACTAAGAAATATACCTTCGATCTTGTGGCTGCACATTCTCATCAAATTTCACATCTTTTCTCAACACTATATTTTGTTGGATTGGAATGTAGATTCAGTAAGCCTTGGAAGTCTCATTTTATCCAACAAAGCTTACCATTGATACTCTAGGGTTCCAACTTGGTCCTTTTCTCATTAGGAACATGAATATCAATTGGACTACCGAAGACATGAAAATGTGATACCTCATGTTCCTCACTACGGAATACTTCATTGAGTGTCTTCTCCTTCAAGATCCTATGATGACATATTTGTAAAATATACATTGATGTATGACATGCCTCTTCCCAAAGACGTAAGGGAAAATCCATGTCATGGATCAAGGCCTTAGCAGTCTCAACAATAGATCTATTCTTCTTTTTTGCAACCCCATTTTAATGCAGGTTGTAGGGAAGTGTCAACTCTGTCTTGATCCCTGCTTCCTTTCAAAATACCTTATTCTCTAACAAAGCACTTTATTCTTCTTCCTTTTTTGATTTTCAACCAAGGAATTGAACTTTGTGAACTCACTAAAAAATTCATCCTTAGTATTCATAAAATACATCTAGGTTGTGCGTGAGGAATCATAAATGAAAGTAACACAATACATATTACCTTTCAAATAATAGGAAGACATAGGTCCACATACAACCGAATGGATCATCTCGAGAATTTATTTTGATCTTTTCTCATTGCTTATAAAAGTATCCTATATATGATTTCCAAACACACATCCCTTGTGTACCCCTTCATTCTTGATATTGAATTTCGATAATCCTTGCACCATGTTCTTTAAGAGATGAAATAGTCCATAGTGTAAGTGACCAAAGTGCCTATGCAAAATCTAATACAATTTGTCACTACTATGCACTAGAGCACCATGCTTCACTATATTTGCGTGTAATCTATAATGACCACCAACTTGAACCCATTTGGCCACAACATGGGTTCAATATCTAATGATGACCTATTGAGCATCAAACTCGACCACACTATATATCTGACATGAAAGAATTGAAAGAAATTTCTTCATCAAAATGGGAATAAATAAAGTATCATTCATCTCAAGAACAAAACCCGAAGGCATATATAAGGATATGGATATCGATCCCTTCATAGGATAATTGGCATCATCATCTAACTCCATGCACATTCATCCCCCTTTCTCTTGAAACCCATTGAATATCTTTCCATAATTAGTCATGTATCGAAGCACCATTGTCAACATACCATTGAACACTAGACATTATCTTGGTTGAAATATAAGAGACCTTGAAGAAGGTGGTTTCAAGATTCAATGCTAACTCATACATTTCAATGATAGTATTTCCCTCCATATAATTTGTTTTTGCTACTACTTGGCGTTCCCTTTCTTCTTTGGATATTGGCTAGCATAGAGTCATTTTTGTGATTATTTCAAACATTTCACATGACTTAAATCATTCTTACCCTTTGTTTTGAGACTCGTCTATTTTATCCTTAACTAGTCCTCTTTTGTTTCCTCCATTCCTAATCCCCTTGATGAAGACAAGGTCTTTCTATATCACCTTCCTTGTTGAATTGAATTTTAATATTTCGTCTCATTGCATAAAGTCATCCCAAAGATTTCCAAATTCAAGCATATTTTAATAACCACAAATACCTAGACAAAGGGTTTCAAAGATGGATAAAAAACATTCAAAGCAATGGACACCATATTATCTTCAACCTTAACATCTATGGCAATGAGTTGATATTCCAAATTTGTGATCATCATCAATTAAGTAGCTACATAAATCTATCACTCATTTGAATGGTGGATAACTTATGTATTAAGTGCATCTTGTGTGAAATATTCACACTTTTGTATAACATTATTGAAGCATCATACATCTCCTTAACATCCTTCTTATTTGCATTGTGAGGAATCAATTAATTCTTCATTGAATGAATAATGATTGTGTTTTTCTTTCCCTTCCCTTGTAATCAATCGATTGAGAAAGATTGGTAGGAACGACAACCTTGTTTCATGATTCCTCCTTTATGTCCTCTACTCCTCATCCTCCGAATGAAAGCACAGTATTTCAATATCGCGTTCCATTGTTGAATTGAATTTTAACCTTGTCTCTTACTACATAAATTCATCCCAAATATTTCCAAATGAAGGAATATTTTAACGAACTCAAATACCCTAGACAAAGGGTTTCCAATATGGATAAAATAAATTCAAAGCATTGTGCACCAACTCAATGTGATATATATATATATATATATATATATATATAATATACATATACTCAAATATTAACAATAATTAATAATTACTAATGAAGAGACACCTCACAATGAAGGGTCACATCCCTTCATGAAAGGACACTCCTACATGGATATATATACAAAACCCCATTCTCATTGTAGCCATCTCATCTTTCATAGTCATTCTTGTTACCCCTCTAGTCTAGGGGTAACTAAGGAGATCATGTCTCGAGGCCCACAGGTAGCAGAGATGGAGTGTCGAGAGTTAGATTGAGAAGCAAAGCCCATAGGGTCCCTCCTATTCATGATGAACACCACTCATCACCGACAACATAACAAAAGTCACTATGTTAGCTTGGTCCCAAAGGATAATAGGGTTGTTCTTCATAAGGTAACAAGTCTGGTGTCACGTAAGTCTTCATGAGGTAACAATTATTTGAAGCATATGAACATGTTGCAAAGAATCCTTTCTTGATTATGGAACATTTGCTTGGAAATTATACCTTTTTCCTAATTTCACCTTGGTAGTTGTCATTGTGTCCCAGCAAGTTGGTCACCCTCGGTAAAAGGGTTACTACATGGTATCTCCTTGAAGGGTCACCATACCATTCCCACTCATACTTACTACTTTCCACACTTCTTCCCCTCAAAGTCCCAAAGGCATTGTAGCTAGACAAAGATTAAAACCAATATTATCCTTATATATGCTCACCCTTAGGTATTGGGAACAATGAAACACTTCTCCAAAAAAATGGACCTGCAAATGGAATCACATAATTAATAAATGTCTTGCTTCTTGAGAAAATGTGTTTTACGGTGTATTTTACTTTATTTGCACATGACACTCTGTGTGTTCTTATATTCAAGTGGAATTACGATGCTCCTTACTTTCCATTGCACTGGGCACTCATTTTTTTGGAACTTAATCAATTAATGGAAATAAAAGGTCTTGGAAAAATGTTCCATCATAGAAGAAGGGCAACACATCCTCTACAAAGGCACCCATAAATGAGACAATATGAACCCTTGTATGTCAAGAACCATGTTCCTAGAAGTATTTCCCCAAATCCACCTCACACTCACTACATGAATTATATAGGTTCTCCTTGGGAAAAATTCCTTGACTTGGGGATTGGTTAACCCAATAGGGCACCTTGACACCCCTCCCATACCAAAATTAGGAAAATTTTATAAGGTCTTTGAACATGTGTTTAATTTGAAAAGGAGGGTTGATGTACATGTTTGGGTGATTCTCTTATTATATGTGGATTACTTGGCATGATTCATATGACTTGTGGACCCTTGGATGGCATACTTTTTTGTCTTTGTAGGACCTTTCCCACAGAACATATGATAGACCCCATGTCCAGGGCACCCTTTGATGATGAGAGTTGCACCTTGATGATAGAAGACATTTCCTTTTGAGGAATATTGGCATGAGTAGACGATGAGACTCCACCCCTCTCCACTTGTACGATGGCCTTTGGAGGCCTAGACATCACCCTTTTATCCCTTGATGTCACCTAGGCGCTAGAGTTTGATGGCTCACATGTTTATATGATAGGATGAGGTATTTGACATTGACCTTGGCATATGGGAGAGTGACACATGGCCTTTGGAGGCCCAACGTTCCACATTTCCACCCTCGACGTCACATGCTAGAGCTCAATGTCATCCTAAAGGGGCATGACGACAACCATTTTAGGTTTTTATCTTATGTAAAAATCATTTTTTGTAAATTAAGAAGTCGCCCCTCTTGTGTAAATACATGACTCTTCATTGGAGTCTTTTCATGGCTAGGATTTACCATATACATATGGCTAGCCAAGACTCATTGAATCATCACAACCTTCCTCACATAAGTGAGATATAGGTCTGAAATGTTCACTATTTTTGGGATCATTGGCTCTTTTACTCATGCATTATATTTTGGAGGACAAGTTTGGAGCTCTCTTTGCTGATTTTTTGATAAAATTGCTGCAATTAGGGTTTGTTCTTGTCAAATCTTGTTGAAGTAAGTAGAATTTTGCAATTTCATTTCATGTTGTTGAATGCTTATGGTAAATTTTACTTGTTCATAATGAAGAATCTTTCTTGGAAAAACCCTAAGACAGGAGCATAAGTTCTTCCTCATCTCACAAGGATAATTTTATCCATAATTTGTGAAGGAAATCCAACATAGATTTAAGCTCCTAAAGCCCTAAAGTGCTATCAATTTAGGAGTTTCATTATAGAATCTTAATTTTTAATTGCTTAAAGAACTTAAGAAGGGAGAAAAGGTTGTTAGAGCCCAAAAGTGCTTGCACTCTAGCAACCCTTCTCTTCAAGGCTTGAAATCTAAGGCCCTAATGTGATAGAGCCTTATATTTCAAACCCTACCTCTTATATCTTGCTATTATCATTCTCCAAAACAAATTATATTGTTGTTATAAAAGACTCCATAGCCCTAAAGGAGCTAATCTACTTTCTCTCTTGTGAAGAAAGTGATGAAGCAACTCTCTATTCTTATTCCCTAAGGATTTTTACTAATTTTTCTAACTCTAACCTAAGCTAATTCACTAATTTTGTTGTTGCTATTGCAAAATATTTCTACAACCATATAATTCACTCTAATTTGTTGCATACATCATTCTAACAACAAGCTAACATACTAAAAAATTGCTTGGAACAATTGGGAATTGATCTATTGGATATGTGCTAAGTTTTCCTTGTTAATTCATGCAATTCTGATCTCTTTTACTTCATGTTGTTACAAAACTATAATTTCTCTTATAAACCACTATATTTATGAAATTTTGTGTTGATGTTTTACTTATGTAGCTAGCGGTTAGGGTTCTTCTTTATTATTACAATCATTTAGCACATTAGTTGCATAAATAATATTAACGAAAGAGAGGCAATCACAAAAACAATAGAGACACACATATTATCTTTGGAAACCCTCATGGGGAAGAAAACCCAACAAAAACTTCCTCAATATAGATAGACCAAAAACAAAGCAGAATATACTCCTCTATTCCTTCACTAGGAAAGAGTAGTGCACTACTTAACCAAGAGATACCGAGACATAGACCAAGAACCCTCCTTGACATCACACCTAACTACAATAGGTTCTCTTCCAAGACTTGTGCACTAAAAAGCTAGTTGTTGTGTGTGTCCAAATGAGGCGTTGACCTCCCTTATAAATAGTGGTTTGGCCAACCTAAAATTAGGTCTAGGCTGACCTGTCACTTTACCCTTTTAATTTACTTTTAATTTTCAAGGAACAATAGGGATGACTTTTACAAAGGCACAATATGGCCTAATTAAAAATTATAATATAATAATATTGTTCAAAACTCCTTCTTAGGTAGAATATTCTTCGAAGTTACAATATTTCAACAATCCCCTTTAACAAGAAGGGTATTCTATTGACAAAATCAATAACAACTGATTGGACTCAATACAACATAAAGAGAAGGAGACATCGTCATCAACATATGGAACACTATCTGCCATATCTATAAATCATCGGAAGTTTTTCTCATCATCAACATCAGTAGAAATTGAGCATCATCATCATCTGCAGTGCCGAGCTAGAGTAACATCATCATCATCAACAACATGAAGCTGCAACATCAACATCAATAGCATCAATGGAAATATAATGAGACATGATCATCAACAACAAAAATAACAACAATGGTCACTCTGAAAGACCATCCATCTGGATCTTACGGGATTTGTCCAGGGATAATAAAATCCCCTAGGATATAAATCCTAATGAGCTTCCAAACTATTGAACACAACAAGTATATACATACATAGGCACTTCGACAGACTGTCCATCTAGAACTTATAGGATATGTCTAAGGATGATCAATCCCCTAGGATATAAATCCTAATGATTTTCCCTACTAGTGGTCAGGATACCATAGCATCATCAACGTCACTCCCCCTTTCGAGGGAAGTCCTTTTGGACTACACCAAGCTTGTATCAGAATTACTCAAACTTCACACAAGATAGAGGCTTAGTCAACACATCTGCTACTTGCTCATATGTGCCAACATAATGGAGCTTCACAACTCCCTTCTGTACCATATCAGGACTGTAGTGGTACCAGATCTCAACATGCTTTGTCTTATTGTGGAAAATTGGGTTCTCTGTCATCTTTATGTAACTCTGGTTATCAAAAAAGATCATGGTACCATCCATCTCTAGGTCAAATAGACATGTCAATAACTTCCAAAGACATATGGCTTCACAACTGGTGGAGCATGCTGCAATGTACTCCACTTCTACCGTACTGAGAGAAATACTTGATTGCTTCTTGATTTTCCAAGAAGTCATGGATGAAACTAAATTGAAACAATATCCTAAAGTGTTTTTTATTTTCTTAAGGTATCTCATCACATGCTTTACAGCTACAAGCTGAACACGTCTGGGCTCCACCATATACTAACTGAAGGTGTTCACAACAAAGCATATATCTGGTTTGGTATTCATTAGATACATCAATGAACCAATCACCTGTCTATATAGAGTAACATAACCTATTTTTGACGAAGTATCATCCAATAACTTCAAATTCATCTCCATAGGAGTGGACATGGATTTACAATCCATCATGTTGAATCTCTTCATAATTTCCACAACATACTTTCCTTGATTTAGGAAAATATTTTCTAGGATCTGCCATACTTAAAGACCTAAGAAATAGTGCATCAGGACTAGGCCCTTCATTTCAAATTCAACGAAAATCTTCTTCTTATAATTTTTGATGAGATTTTATTTATCTGTCAAGAATAAGTCATCCACATATAGCAACAATATAACTAGTCCATCATTCTTAATCTTGTAGTAAAGGTTGGGATCAATTTTACTCTTGGTAAATCCAAAGCTCATCAAAAAACTATCAATCCTGCCATACTAAGCTCTTGGAGCTTGCTTCAACTTGTAGACATGAGTCTTCCTGTCATGTACTTCAAAACCAAATTTTTACATCACAATTACCAACCTGGTGTGCTTACTCAGTTGCAACTCAATTTGCATAATCATGTATTGGTTCTATGTGCTTTCTACAAAGCACTATTTGTTTCATTGCCTGAGAGTATGTCCTCTACTTTTTATTCAATTTTTCCTTCTATAACCGGGAATCTGCACTTGCAACTGCTATTTCTAAAGCTGAGAATGACTGCTCTATTCTCACTGTAGTTATTGAACTCTGAGAGTAGCTCCTCTATTCTATCATGGAAACAAATTCATATGAAACTGAGAGTGGATGATACTGAAGGTATCTTTTCTTCTTTCATGGAGGAAACTCAATCTCAAATACAAAGAATGTTCCCTATGAATCTCATACTGTATTGGAATCATGGTTGTTTAGGTTGTATTCATGAACACCAGAATTATTTATTCGATTACTGGAGAAAGCTTCTCGTCATAGTATTCTCCCTCTTGTTGGGAGAATCCTCTGGACACAAATAAGGCTTTGTACATATTTATACTATTATCTACAACATTCTAGTTCTATTAGATAAATATTGGAAGTAACCACTGACTTCCCTTATGGTCTCAAGGAAAAATCCATATCCCAGTCCTTTTGATTGGCTTCCTCCTCTGTCACTAAAATAAGGGAATATTCCCATGAGATTTCACGTCTCCTAAAAGTCTCTGAAGCTACAATCTAGTCTTCTCAACTCATGGAATCTGTATGTCAGTCCTGTAAGATGTCTCTTTTCTCATCTGATCCTCTCTAAGATTAGGCTCACTCTGATTCTCCATGCTCCTCTTGAGGCTTGACTCCCTCTGAGTCTTTATAATATTTGGAGCTGTCTTCTCCCTCTGATATGGCTTATCAATGCTATATGGCTTTGCATCTTGCAAAGTGTCATGGGATTATGCTAGTCTCTTCCCAGTTACTGCATTGATTTTGGGTAGGCCCTTCTGGCTCTACTAAATATTCCTGATGAATTGAACAGTGATCAACTGCACCAGATGGATTTGTTTTGTCATCTTTGGAGCCTTCTTCTCCTCATGATCTATATTCATATGAGATGTTATGTATCTAGCAAAAATAACTTCTTCTTTTTATTCTTCTTCTTATTCTTCTTCATTACATGGATGTATATGGTCATGTATACAACTTGGATAGTTTTCTTCATGTTTCATATAATATGTTGCCTCCTGCAACCATCACTATAGCGCCCTTCAGGGTTATCACCAGTGACCTGCCCGAAACAAGAACAACGAGGGAGAAACAAAAGACAAGAATAATAGTCTTTATAATAATAATAAACACAACAATAATAATCGTCATAGTGGATTTTTCAGAGCTATCACTTGTGACCTGCCTGGAACAAGGGTCAAAAGTAAGAAATATAATAATAAGAAATGAAAGAAACACTCTTCTAGAGTTGTGATCAATCAATCCTCCATGGTAACTTGGAAACAAAACAAGAAGTTTCTCTTGGAGGAGATGTCTCTTATATCTAGTAAATAATTACAATAAGCATTTATCTCAATATTTCTCACATGCTACCAAGTATTCAATAATAAAACTTTTCAAAGATTGCTGTCACAATTTTAGTGTTTAGTAGTTATCAAACTTCATATGTGCAAATTTGAATCTTATCAATTTAATCAATCAAACATGGTGTTGATGATTGCAGCTACATGAGACATTCTCCAGGACGCAAACCTGAGAGACAGCCCCTGAGAGGGGTGTGTGGTTCCTATCTGAGATAGAGCTGGAACATAGAGATGGCCTCCTCCTTATAGAGAGTTGAGAAGAACTCTAGATGATTCTCTTGTGTAACATAGTGAGAAAGGAGATCTTCAGAGTTGGACGTGCCTGTGGATGGGCACAAGGTGAATGTGTGAAATCCCAAAGTGTTGGGTGCATCGTCATGAGAACATAAATAAAGATGATGTATGAGCCTCCTCTGAGTAGATATTTGATGAGAAAATCCAGATGACTCTCTTGTGTAATGCAGTGGGAAATATGATCTGTTGAGTGAATGTGCCTATGGACGAGCACAGGTGAACCTGATCCTAGTGGTTGAGAACTAGTGAAGAAGTGGTTCTTTTGTGTAATGCAGTGAGCCAGAGATATGGACATCCCTATGGATGTGCCCCTAGTGGATGAGCACTAGTGGGTGTATAATATCCCTTTCTATATTGTTCAAGAGTCAGACCTTCCTGTAACCCTAATTGTAATGTAAATGGTACAGGTCGGCCCCACCTTAATGTTATGGATAATTAATGTAAAAAATAATTAATATGGTTAATATTAATTATATTATGAGATAGAGAGGTCAGACCCGTTGTTCCAATAGACACTTCTATTGACAGATTAAGTCTAATATAAGTAAAGGTATATTCCCCATTGAGGATCCATATCTTATGTGTGAGTTTGGTAATTTCAGCAAGTACACCTTCTTGGGAAAAGTGCACACCTCTCTTGGGTGCTAGTCTTCTAGGGTTTGCAAGCACCTTCTTGTGTGCTAGGTTTTCTTGGTGGTGAAGGTCTTTCTCTTGAAGAATATAGAAAAAGATTTGTATGGGTTTTCTTCCCTTGTCGAGAAGGGTTTCTAAGGATACTTCTTGTGTTCTTGTGCATGGTGTTTCTTCTTGTGATCTTGGTTGCTGCAACATTATTGGTTATGGTTAAGTTAAATGCTAAAAATGGAATGAAATTCATGCTTAACCTTGCTTATTGAAAAATCAACATGGTATCAGAGTATAGGTCTTGAAGAACACATTGCACAAACATCTTTAAGCCATCCTCTCTCTCTTCTGTAGAAATTGTACAACCCTCCCAGGGTTCCTAGAAAATCCATACGACCTACTCTTCTGAGAGTTTTCATCACTTGGAACATGGAAGTTAGGGATAAAAAGGACATATGCGTGTATTTCCTCCTTCAACGCACCTCCAACAAGTCTCAAATTACAATTCCGAGTATTTTGACTTTTTGGCCCTAGGGTTTCACTAAATCCTGCAGAAAATTTTAGAATTTTGTTTCTGCAACTCCTTGAAAGAGCTATTCATCTTATCGGGACTATCATATCCTTAAAAGGATTATTTTTGGCAGTCATAAGTCTACCAAAACCTAAAATTGCTAGCCTAGCCTAGCTGTTAGGTTTTCTAGCCTAGGTGACAAGGGTTTGTGAAGAATCCAAAATGAGCAAAATTATGATTGGAGGCAAGCTTGATGGTTCAAGAAAATACAGTTCCAGTGATTAGAATCTAGACCAGGGGTCAAATTTTATCCCAAAAATGAAAGTGTTTGGAATTGCTTCAAAATGAACAGGAGCATAGGCCTCGTCGTCACAAACCCAACGCACTTTGAATAGGGTCAAATGGACATTGGATGAGTGAGATATCACGTTCTGTTTGATTTGCCAAACATGCAAAAACAATTTGCTGACTACACAGTCCGTACAGGCGATGATGTGGCAGGGTCGTATCTCACATGTGGCAATGCTGATGTTTCAGATAGTGACGTGGAAAGTGGTGATGTGGCAAGCATTTATTGGCAGACACGTGGACGAATGATATTGAGACATGTGGCAATTTTTATTGGCAAATGGTAAGGTGTCACATGGCGCAGGCGTGGGCTACCACGTGGTACCATGGTAAGGTTGGTGTAGTTTAAAATTTTGTGGAGTCCATGGGGATCAAACCTCAGACCTCTCCCAATGGTAAATGCTTTGGCAAAGGCCACCCAACCAGTGTGCCACCATTTAGTACTTAATACATATATGTTTCAATATATATTTAAAGTTGTATGTTGGTGTAAGTTGCATGGGGTCCGGGCTGGGGCTTAGCCCCAGCCCTCGGTTATGTGCACCATACACATACGAACATACCTCCCCTAATTTACATGTGTTTTCAAAATGGTTAGGCCACGCGCCTGGACAATTGGTTCATCCATATTTGACCATTGAAACAGATCCCCAAAATTGCGCTGGGACATGGCCACATGGCCCCCATGCGCCCAACACCTCCGCCTTTGGGGGCTTAGTTTCACTAATGATGCGACAAATTCATGCATTTTGCAAGAAAGCGTGCATGTGCTGGGTTTAGGAACAGGAAACACCCAGAAGCCAGGTTACTCACACATGAGGTGCGAATTGGCGAACCAGAGACAACAAGCTTGAAGGAGGAAAATGGGAGGAGGCCTAACTTCTTCATTTTTTGGCCAAATGAGGTGCCGAAAAAGCCCAGATAGGGGTTTTTGGATGTTCTAAATCCATTGGCATATTTTTAAAAGGAATTTGGATATTTACATTGTAGGTTTTACACCATTGAAGTTTCAGGGAGCTCTAGGGAGCTTAGGACCACCATTGATGGAGGTCATGCTCAGATGAACCCAAGTCTATTTTATGTGATTGAATAGTCATTTTTGACTAATATTTATGCTCTGAACACATTGGGACAGGTTCCAGAGGCATTTGAGGACTTTAACATGTGTTTTTTCCACAAGGAAGCTCAGAGAAGCTCAAGGCCACATGTAGAAGAGGTCATGCCCGGGTGAGCCATGGTCCGTTTTCAGAGTTCTATTAGTCATTTTTGGGTTTTTTATGTATTTTGAACCCAATGGTACAGCCAATAAATCCATTGGAGTTGAGCAGAAACTTGTAAATGAATCTTTGGCAAACTAATCCCAGAGATCCTAGTCCATTGATGGAGGCTCAAGGAGATGTAGCCCAATTGGGGGTGAACTCCTTTATCATCTTGTTATTGTTATGAGTTTTCTGGTTATATTTGATGCACTTATGTTGTTGTTGTATTTTATTTAAACAACATATTTAACCATAAAAAATTCCTCACACATAAACACCTAGAATATGCATAAACTTGGCACATGATTTATTTTGCATAACTAAGACATTGAGAAAGGTCCTAAAAAGTTTATTTTAATGGAGTAGAGGGTGATTGCATAGAAAAACAAGTCAGCCCCCTATTTTCAGATCATCCAGGAAGACAATACCTCAAAGAAATGAAGACATCAACATCTCAACACTTTCAGGTATGGTCCCTACCAATGATAATACCTAGTTAATTGATAGTGGTGCATCCAGGCACATGACCAGGCTTAGAGATCACCTAACACATTTCGTTGAGAAAGAGACACATCTACATGTTTTTCTTGGAGATGATGCCAGATATAATGTGAGAGGAGTTGGAACTTCTACCTTCCAACTAGATTCAAATATGGAGCTTCAAGTAAAGGAAGTACTATATGAACCCGGAATGAAGAGAAATATTTTCTCTATTTCTGCCTTAGAAGACAAAGGCTACAAGATTACCTTCTCAGAAGGAAGAGTCCTTACATGGCACAAAGAATCTCATATAAGTTATGCTAAGGTAATTGGTGTCTAATAAAACAAATTGTACAGATTAACCATCAAACCAGTCCAAGCCTTGCTACATGACACTATTAGATTGAGTGAGCTATAGCATAGAAGACTTGTTGAAATTCATTATAGAGCTCTTCCATCTCTAGGGAAAATGGTAACAGGTCTACCAGAAATACAGATTCAACATAAAGGTGTTTGCAAAGGTTGTTCCCTTGGAAAACATGTTAAAGGATCATTCTCAAGAAGTGACAATAGATCCAAGGAAACCTTGGAATTGATACATTCAGATGTATGTGGGATAATGAATGTTACATCTCTAAATGGGTACCTATACTATGTGTTGTTCATATATGATAACTCCTGGAAAAATTGAATTTAATTTCTGAATAACAAGGATGAATTCCTTGCAAAATTCAAAGCTCAGGTTAAGAACTAGATCGGAAGAAAAATAAAGATATTAAGATCAGATAATGGAGGAGAATACACCTCAAAATAATTTAGCAGTTTTTGTATTGAAGCAGGGATCAAGAGGTAGTTCACAGTTCCTTACAACCCTAAAAAAAATGGGGTTGCTGAAAGGAAAAATAAAACTATCATTGAGGAAACCAAAGAAATACTACATGATTAGAGTCTACCTATGAATCTATGGGAAGAAGCATGTATGAGAACAATATATGTTCAAAAAAAAAGTCCTCATCAGATCTTGAAGAACATTACTCCAGAAGAATCCTTCACCAAAGTGAAGCCTGATATTGGACACTTCATAATATTTGGATGTCTAGTATATTTTCATGTACCCAAAGAAAAGAGATCCAAACTAGAACCTCTAGGAAGATAGGGCACATTTGTAGGATACAATGAATCCTCAAAAGCATATTGAATCTACATTCTTGGTCAAAGAAAATTTGAAGTAAGCATAGATGTTACTTTTGAAGAAGAAGTAGCCTTCTAGAAATCTAGAGAAGCTCAGATGAAAATTGATAGTGAGTGTAAGGTCTCTTCCCACAGAGCCTTATAAAACACAAGTTAAAATAGAGAATAGAGAAATGTTATCCTGTACAATTTAATCATTAGCATATAACCATTTATTATTCAGCAAAAATTAAATTTGTGAACAACATGATAATAAATCACATAACAACCACATAACACAACATATTCAACAGTATGATGATAACCACCTAACACAACGTAGTCATGAAAATACATACCTCTGATTGATGCTATTTCTCCAATCTCTGTCTGTCCTCTTTGCTGCTCTTCCCAAACTCTGCCCAAAACTAAATCTTTCCTCCCTGCCAGCTAGGAACAGAGCCTATCCGGCTCCCTAGCTCTAGGATTCCGTGAGGATTCCTGGCCCCCGAGCCCAAAACTCCTAGCAACCGATGCTCCCTTGTAACAGTCCATCCAAACTCCAAACCAGAAAATATAGTCCCTAATCTCAAATAATGCTTCCTTTCGCCAAATTTCCAAAAGTCCTTCTCCTGAATGCCTCTGCCCCCTCATATTCTCCTTCCCATTCACCGCCTCCTCCCTTCATTCAATGCCACCCACCTTATCCCTCCATTTAATACCTTATCCCTCCATTCAATTCCTTATCCCTCCATTCAATGCCTTATCCCTTCATACGTTAAGTTTTTTATTAAATAAATTAAAAATTATTAAGCCTTTAATTCGTTAGCCAAACATTAAATGAGTTAATTAATTAATTAATTAATTAATCAACATATATTAAACAACAATTAATTAATTAATATTATTAATAAATAAACATTATTTAATTGATATTCATTAGGACAATTAATTATTTAATTACTTATGCTTGATAAACCTTAAGCAATCATTTAACTAGAGTTGTTACATACACCCCCCCCTTCAGGAAACTTTGTCCCGAAGTTAAAGTATTTTATGATACAAGGGAAAAGAAACATGGTTCACACATTCATAACAAATAACTAACATTATTAGTAAGTAAGCCAAGAAAACTCATACATACTAGTGTACATGTGCAAGAAATGCATGTGTAGCTAGTACATACAAGTCTCGTTCATGTACTAATAACAATAACTATCATCTCTATAGTAATTTGCATATGCATCCAATCCATTCAACAAGACTATTCATTTTATAAAAGATTTGTAGTCTAATGAAGCTATTATGTTTTTTCATTTAATGGTAATTGTGTTTATTTATTGAGTTAAGATTCATTCAAAATTGTAGTGTTGGATATTTCATTCATATTTATAGTAGTTTAGGAATAAATGCATAACCCAATAGCTTCCCATCCTCTAGCATTGGTTTATTCATGATATTAGAGATATGTAGACACCATTATTTGGATGTTGCAATCTTGTTGAGAGTTTCTAAATATATTATTCTTATAAATTTGATTGTTAAAAGTAAGGAAAAAAGACACCATTATTTTCCATGGCTTCCATGAGTTTCTTATCAATTTATAGAGTTTTATTTGGCTTCCTATAGCTTATTGAGGGTAAGTATACAAGCCAAAAAACCTCAAGAAGTCATCCCATAGTTGGTTAACACATTGCTCAGTATCTACATGCCATTTTCTCACCAATTGAGAAGTCATATAGCGACATATGAGCCATTTGTTTTGGTGTGCAGGTGTCTCTTGCTTGAAGAGTGGTCATTTGATGTTTCAATGAATTTAAAAAAAATACTTGCTCAACCCTCCCTTTAAATCCTTATTTTATTATCTTTTCTTCTCATCAATTTTGATATCTTCTCAAGATTGACTTCATCTCAAGTATGCTTGGTGAATGGTGTATGGACTAATACGAATGTATTTGCATCTTTCTTTGTATTTGCTCCATTGTGGTGATTGGAATAAATCAGAGTTATAAGTAGTCATTGAGTTGAGTTATTTTGCATTCACGCCTTAAATTGCAAAATAATATGAGAACAAACAACCAAAAATAGTTTATTATTGTATCTTGTATATCAATCTTGAAATTAGTTACAAAAATTGCATTAGATCGTAAATTGTTTGGGAATCCATCTTAGTAAAATTAACACACTATAAACTTAAACATATTATAAATTAAGATTTTTTTTTTTACAAATTAATACTTTAATCACATTTTTAATGAATGAATAATTTAATAATTATATTATGAAATTATTATTAATGTAAGTAAATTATTCTAGAAATCTAGCTATGATCAAATATGAGGATAATGAGTGAAGTTAAGGATGGAAATATTTTTGGAGATATTGTGAATATAATTATGGAAATTTTTATGCTATATTGAACATCTCATTATAAGAACTTCAATGCTATATTATGATGCCTCAAAAATGTATTGTGTGTAAAAGAGATGTAACATTATTTTGTACATTAATGAATATGTGAGTTTTGTGTATATATTTACGTTCTTATGATAATTTCTGCATGTTATTATTTGTTTATCTGCTACTCATAATTCTTACATATGGTATTAGAGCGAAGTGTGTTAAATTGCTGAGCGTGAAGGATTCAGTGCGAGGAGACTGTTTCATGGTGATTAAAGAGTCGCTGCGACGAATCGAACCAACATGGAGAGAGAATGTTTGGAGTGAACAAGTAGTGTGTCGGCAAAGAGACTGGTGTAATTCTCCACGCAGTTCCAGGAAAGAAATTCTCCATAATTCGGATTGAAGATGTGACCTGCGATGTAATCCTGCGAGCTGAGTGTTCGGGCGTTGGGTTTACAGACCTTTGATCATGCATTTCTCAACTGTTATTCATGAGCGTGAAGCGTGTGCGTCGAGAAGTGAGTGAGTGGAGCATGGAGCATATCTCTAGTGCAGTATTCAGCCTCTGATTCACATCCATAGGGGATTTTCCTGGAGGCACCATCCGCTGATTGGTAATAATTTCATCTTTGATCGACTGATTAAGCTTCTTTATTGAAACGCTAAGTCTTGGCCACAGAGTATTTTTCTTGTTGTTCAATCGTGTTGTTGAGTTTTTGTTGAATAGCCAAGCTCCACGGTAGTTTCTCCAACTGCCATGGTCGATGTCTCTGTGTGTGACTGGAGGTGAAGCTTGTGTGGAGAAGAGTCAAGCTGCTGGTGGAGAATGGTCTTCATATCCAATCCGAAGAGATGTTTTCAGAATCCATGATTATGTTTTATGCAACAGAGATTGTGTTAGTCACCTGGAAGAATAGAACCTACGAGGACCGGAGAGAACGAGAAACAAACCGAGCATTGTGATAGGATATGGTGGAAATTCAGACGGACGTGACTATCTGAGAAGATCATGAAAAACAATGTTTCATTTCCATTGATGGAATCGATTAATAAATCTTGTGGAATCTGAAGAAGACGTACTTGGGCGATGTCTGTCATATCTAGATTCAGATATGGATTTGTTGGTTAAATTTTTAACATTTTTTAGTAGCCTACATTTTTAATTTGCAATCATTTTGATGATGGATTTAGATGCACTCCTGGTGGAGAATCGCATGATGGGAAAATTCTTTGTTGTGTCATTTTCCTTACAATATCAGGTGCATTTAGTAAAGAGGATCATGATCTTCTTGGATGGTGGCTCTGTGAACTACAAGTGAAATATGAAGGTCTTGATGGACGACCTATGGAAATTGTTGATGTTTTCTATTCACGCCACTCTGCATAATCATGGGCGATCTGATTTATTAGAAGATATCGTGAATTTTCTAGAAATAGCCGAAAGTTGAAGCTTGGAGCACTGATTCTGTTACAAGCCCTAGGTGACTATACTTGATATAGTTTTCTCAAACTAGAAGATTGAAGCCGTTGCACGTGATGATTCCTAGAGATTGGATATTTCTCCGTCATTTACTGGTTTTTTTTTAATTACTATCTTGTATTGTTTGTGAGAATGGCAACCGATTGTGGAGATTAATGTGTGACCGTGGGGATTAAGTGGTCGTGGAGATTTCTGTGACGTGGGCTCAAATTGTCCAAAAATTCATGCATATCAAATTTATTTCCTTAAAAAATTAATGTAAGATACCTACTAAGAATTGTGTGTGTAAAGTATTGAATTAAGTCAATTCATTATTGTATGAGAGTCGTTAAGGTCAAGAGTTGAAGTTTTTCTTATGTTATGAAATCTTGGAAAATTGATAGTGTGGAATTAAGTCAAATATTGAGCATCAAATGCAAGTGATAGAATCTAAAATTGATAGTGTGGAATTAAGTCAAATATTGAGCATCAAATGCAAGTGATAGAAGATTCTGGGTGTAATGAGTCAAAATTTTAAGTGATGTTGAAAGTTTAAAGTCAAAGTAAAGTGAATGTTGATGTTAAAGTTAAGGAGTCAAAGTAAAAGAACATCATTGAAGTTAAAAGATGAAACTATCATTGAAATCTTGTAAAAAAATTTATTTGAGAACAAAGTTTCAAGTGTTTCTATAATATAACTTTTTGGGTGCATGTTCTTTGGTACCCGCCACCCAAATATTATTGTTGTTGTTTGAAAGAAGGGCACATGATTGGTTGTACCCGATACCCTGGTTATTGTGTTTATTCTTCAACAAGCGAGTGTGATTCCACAATTTATAATGGAACAAAGAGGAAAAAGACTTCAAACAGCTAATCAAGAAAGTGAATTATTACACCAAGACCTTGAATATGCTTTGCAAGAAATAGATAGATTACAAAATCAATCAATAATTGGAAAGACAATGAACTTTATCATGAATTTGTTTTCTCTACTACAAAACGCATTGACACAATAGAAGAAAAATTGACATCATTAGATAAATTTATGGATGATATTTTTAAAATTGAAGATCAAAAGGATAAATTGATAGAATCACTACAACAGGAACTATTGGAAAACGAGAATGTATTGGCATCACTCGCAAATGAATTCAAACAACTGTAACAAGAAAAAGTAAAGTGTGATGCACTGTGTGATACTAGTGACTTGATTCAGAAGATTGATAGTTCAGGTGATTCTTGTTTTCTGGTTGATGATAATAATGTTGATGTAAATATATCTCTCTCTTATTCGAAGGCTCCAAATGATGTTCCAAATAATGATGCTCAAAATGATGATGATCATGATGATAGTGATGATGTTGAAATAGGTTGTTTTGAAAACATACTAAATAAATAGGTTCAAAACTTTTGAATAAAATGGGTTATGATGGTAAAGGTTTAGGAAAGAAGTCTCAAGGTATCCAGAAGCCCATACAAGTATATGTGAGACCAAGAAATGAAGGCCTTGGTTATGAAGGCAACACAAGCAATGGCGACATCAAATTTTTGAAAGTTGAATCATCGACAACAAATGAATCATCTACAAGTAGCAGTAGAAGCAATGAACCTTGTGCAACAACCACAACTTACAACCAAGTAAAAAAGCATGAGAAAAAGAAGAAAGAATATTGCAGTCAGTGTGAAAGAACATGGCATGCCAAAGAAAAATGTTGGAATTCATATCCATGCAGTATTTTTGGTCTTAAAAATCATGATCATCAAAAGTGTTGGAACAAAGAAATTTCAAAGCCTCATATACAAGTACAATGTGAATTGATAGATGTCCCTGAATGGAAAAATGTTATGTTCATGTTGAAAGGATTTTACAGGTTGAAGTGTTCAAATGTACGACAATATCTCCCATATAAATTTCATGAGTTAGTTGGTCCCCCAAAGTTCAGTTGTCATTAAAGTCAGTTGTACATGTTTAAGAAAGAGTTGTCAGTTTATTGGGTTATTGATTTGAGTCATTTTATTGGTTCGTGGTAACCCAAAAACCACTTTGTAATGTCAGATGTAAGTTTGTGGTCAGCTAAACCACTTGATGTAATGAATGGTTCATGACAATGTGAAACCAGTTTGATTTTGTAATGGTTATTGTAATATTCCAGATATAAAAAGTATGCAGAACATAAACAAATAGCTAGAAATGGCAGATGAAAAACAATATAAACAGAACAACACCATGATAATACCAAAATGATAACAAAATAACACTAGAAATAACACTTTGATTACCTAGAGAAATGTTCACTTGCCCCTTCGAGGGGGCAACCTCCAGCAGAGCAGAGCTCTATTACAATAATATCTAAGAAAAAAGTTCTCATACCCTCGACTCCTATTTATATTAAATATGTCTATCAAAAGAACCATCTAGAAGAAGATATTTCTATAAGGGGAAGTTTTTATTAGGTATTCTTACATTAGACTTATTCTTCCTTATTATTAGGCCTTATTAATATTGACCTTTATTACATAGAAATATATTATTCTACCTACATGAGGGGTTAGGTCCCTAACATGTCCTCCAAATTAAAAACAACCTTGTCCTCAAGGCTTGAGATGGGGAAATTGTTGTAGAATGGTAGTTAGTTCCCAAGTGGCATCTAGTGGAGTTGTATCTTTCCATTGGACAAACACTTCCTTGATGGTTCATTGACATAGTCGATGCTCACGCTGATCCAAAACTGTTTGTGGTTGTAGCCAAATGGAGCCTTCTTCGTCCAACTCAGGAAGGTTGGTTTAAGTTTGACACTTAGTTCCAATCACCTTCTTTAAGCAGGAAACATGAAAAACAGGATGGAGCTTAGAATGTCTGGGCAAAAATAACGGATAGGACACATGTCCCACATGATTGAGAACGGTATAAGGACCATAAAATTTGGGTGCCAGTTTTTTACAATGGTCAGCCTTGAGGGAAGTTTTCTTGTAAGGTTGCAGTCAAAGAAACACATGATCCCCTTCTACAAATTGACGTTCAAAGAGACCTTGATCTGCTTTTTGTTTCATGTGATTGTGGGCCATGACCAAATTCTCTTTGAGGGTACAAAGAATAGCTTCTCGAACTATAAGCGTTTGGTCAAACGCTTGAAACTTCGAGACACTTGGCAAATATGAGAGGAGTGAAGGTGGATTTTTTCCATATACTGCTTCAAAAGGAGTCATGCATGTAGTTGTATGGTGTGAAGTGTTGTACCACCATTCAAACAGTAGTAACCATTGAGCCCATTGATTCTTCCTTTTCAATGAAAAACACCTCAAATATGTTTCCAAACATTTGTTGACAACTTCAGTTTGACCATCAATTTGGGGATGATAAGTTGTGCTGAGATGAAATTGGGTGCCTTGTAGCTTGAATAGTTCTTGCCAAAAATTGCTAGTGAAAGTTGGGTCGTGATTAAAAACAATAGAATATGAAATGACATGAAGCTTGAAGACATGATCCATGAAAAGTTGAGCCACAATAGATGTTGTAAATGGGTATTGAAGAGCACATAAATGAGAATACTTGGAAAGACGATCAACTACCACCATGATGACTTATTTATTTCCTGATTTAGGTAAGCAAACAATAAAATCCATAGAGATATCCCGCCAAATAGCAAGTGGAATCAAAAGCGATTGTAGTGTGCCGGGAGATTTGACAGTTTCACCCTTGTTCCTTTAACAAACATCACACTCAGCCACAAAATTATGAATGTCCTATTTCATAACCCCCCAGAAAAAAGAACGTTTGAACCGATCATAGGTTTTGGTAAACCCAGAGTGCCCAACTGTGGGTGCAGCATGAAGCTCAAAAAGTACCATGGATTTAAGTTTTGATTGTTTACTTAAATACAAATGACCTTTGTATCGAAGCTCATCATTGAGCCAAGAGTACCCTAGGGAAACTGAAGAATTGGAATGCAATTGTTGTATCAGATATGAAATTTTGGGATCATGTAGCCATTTTTGGGGAACATATTGGAGCCAATCTAGTAGGATGAAAGAGAGAAAAAAGAGACCCTTCACCTTCATCTTTTCTGGAAAGTTCATCAGCACCCACATTGTATTTTCCTTTTTTGTAAATGATATCATAATCATATCCAAAGATCTTAGTCACCCATTATTGTTGCTCAGGGGAGAAAAGACGTTCCAAAAAATACTTTAGTCTTTGATGATCCTTCTTAATTTGGAAGTGTTTCCCTAATAGATAAGGTCACCAAACATCCATGGCATGCAGAATAGACAACATTTTCTTTTCATAGATTGATTTGCCCAAATTTCTCTCAGACAATTGTTTGTTGGTAAAGGCCAAATGTCGACCCTCTTACATAAGGACAGTTCCAATTCCTTTCCTAGAAGCATCACATTATAGAACAAAGGTCTTTGTGAAATCAGGAAGGGCTAGGACTGGAGTGGTGCACATGGCCATCTTAAAGGTTTGAAAATCCTAAGCAATTGTTGGAGTCCAAGTGAAATAATTCTTTTTAAGGAGTGCGGTGAGAGGTGTTGCAATCTTTCTATAATTATTAACAAACTTGTAATAATAACCTGTTAAACCCAGAAATCCCCGCAAGATTTTGAGATTTTTTGGGTGAGGCCAATCTTTCATAGCTTCAATCTTTTTAGGATCCACCCTGATGCCATCCTTGCCAACAAGATGACAAGAGTACTCTACTTCTGAGGCGCCAAAAACACATTTAAATTGTTTGAGGAAAAGTTGGTCCTAAGAGAGTAGATGGAGAACTCAATCCACATGAGCAAGATGGCTTGTCTAGGTTTTACTGTAGATGAGGATATCATCAAAGAAAACTAACCGAAAATGACGGATAAAAGGACGGAAGACATTATTCATGAGGATTTGGAAAGTGGATGGAGCATTACACAAGCCAAAGGGCATGACCAAAAACTCATAGTGGCTCTCATGAGTTCAAAAGGAAGTATTAGGAATGTCTACCTCTTTCATACGGATCTGGTGGTAGCCTGAACGAAGATCAAGTTTAGTAAAGAACTGGGTGCCACTCAATTCATCCAAGAGGTCATCAATGACATGAATGGGAAATTTTTATTTAATGGTGATTTTTTTGAGGGCGCGGAAGTCAGGACACATGTGACAAGAACCTTCTTTCTTAAGGACCATGACCACAGGAAAAGAGTAGGGGATCATAATAGGGAAGATAACTCCTGTGTTGAGTAGTTCTTGAACCATTTTCTCAATTTCATTTTTTTGGGAAAATGGGTGATGATAGGGATGGATATTGGGAGGAAGGCTTCCTGGAACAAGGGGAATGGAATGATCATGAACACCATGGGAAGGAGGGAGTCCCTAGGGAGTGGAAAAAACCATTTGGTCTTTAGAGAGGATGGATTGGAGGTCATGTGGAACAGAGGGTGTCTTAATGGCTTGTATGGCATGAGGTTGGGAAATAATGCCAAAATGATCTTTTTTGAGCAGCTTTTCCATGCGATGGGAAATAATGATCTCTGAGGAACCGACAATGATGCCTTGGAACTTATATTTTTGTCCATCCTTGTCGAATTGCATGGTTAAATCCTTAAAATCCATGAGAATGGGACCCAAAGTCCTTAGCCATTCTGCACCCAACACAATGTCACAACTGCCTATGTCGGTAGAAAACATATGAGATTTCAAATGGTAGTCATCAATTTGGAGATGCACATTTTCACAATGCCCTCCACATTTCATGGAACCACCATTGGCAATCATGATTTGGAAATTATTGACTGTACGGATATATCAATTAGTTTCTTGGGCAATGTGGCGATGAATAAAATTATGGGTGCTTCCACTATCAACAAGAATGATGGCCTTCATATGCTTGATGTAACCAATTAGCTTGAGGGTTTGGGGAGCAGAGAAGCCAGTGAGATCATTTAGGGAAATGACCAGTTCTACTTTAGGAGGGTCTAAGGGAGGGGTTATGTCTGGGGGTTCAGGTGACACAGACACAAGGGGATCCTCAACATCCTCTTCTGAAACATCCTTTGAGATGGCCATAAAAATATTTTGTTCCTTACACTTGTGTCCTGGAAAAAAAAATTCATCACAATTATAACAAAGGCCTTTGAGTTGGTGTTCATCCATTTCATCCGTGGTTAGTTTCTAGATCTTGAGTGGAGTAGAAGGAGGAGTGGGAGTTACTAGTATAGTGCGAGGAATAAAGGAGGGTTTGCGGTTTTGAGAAGAGACAACTTGTTGTGCTTCCTTAGCTCTTTTAGTAGCGTCCACCCAACTCTGAGGCTGAGCCATGAGGACATGAGCATGAATCTCATCCTTGAGGCCACTGATAAAACATTCTCAGAAAAAATCATCAGACATGCCCTTTGTATGAAGATCCAGTCACTCAAAAGTAGCTATAAAGTCTTCCATTGTGCCAGATTGTTTCAACTTTGTCAAATGGCCTAAATGGTTGGCATCAATGTCAAAACGTTCATAAAGCTCTACCACGAAGTGTGTCCAAGTCACATACCCTTGGCAAGCATTTTTTCTCCATTTCCACCATTGCCAACGTTCTTGATCTAGATGGACAACATCATACCGAAGTTTGGCCAACTCATCTATAATGCCATACAAAGAGAAATAATGTTCCATTTGAGTTACCCAACTAGTGGGATTCGATCCATCAAATTTGGTCACATCCACACACGGAAGGCGTAGGTCATGCTGAAAGTGATGAGGATGAAAATTATGGGAATGAGAGGAAGTTTCACCTTCGGTATGAAAAGGTGGGTCAGATAAGGGAAGATCTGTAGGGTTATGCAGCTTAGCGAAGATCTTCGTAGCGATAGATTCAAGCTGGGTAATAATGTCTTGTTTGAGCTCTTGTCTGAGCTCCTCGATTGAGGTGTTGACTGAAGCCGCAATGGAGGAATGCATTTTTTTTATTGATGGAGATAGTATTGGCATTGATCTGTTGCACTTCTCGTTGGGTTTTTGTGAAATTAGAGTGCAAGGTATTGGAATGAGCTTCCAAGTCTTAGCTACAGGTATGGGCCATGATGACTAGGGAACATGAAAAGGGATGGGTGGGACCACAAAAATGGGTTATGGGTGAAGTGTATCACAATGATCAGGGCGACGAGGTGAATCCAATGGGGTAAATCCCAAATAAGGGTGTTGGAAGGAGGTTGGGTCCAAAAAAAACTTTTTTGCTGAAAAATGATAGGTATGACTACAATCAGGGAGAAGAGAGAAAACCAACGGAATAGGTATCAAATAATGGTGCCAACAGCAACCAATTTTTTATTTTTATTTTTATTCCTGCGGAGTTATACTCCGATATGAAGAACACTGCAGTGATGCAATGTCCAAATGCTTAACAAGAAGAAATGTGTAGTAATTTCGCAACTCAAATGCAAGAGAAATAGTTTCACCACAATAGATCTTATCTGTTATGTTTTTGTTTCCGTCCCAAGGGTTAGGTATTAGATGGTTCTACAGACAAGGGTTTTCCCTGTGTTATAGCTCTCTAATATATATGCGAGGTCCAATAGTAGTACTCAACCCAATATCTCAGGGCACCAACTAAGGAGGCTAGACCGTACCCTTATCCATACTACCCGAATACCCAGGTACTAGAGGGTATCTTCCCAAGTGTTGTTTTCGATGGAACTATAACATTTAGGCGGCCGATCGGTTTATATACAGAGGGTTTCAAGAGATCTAGGTCGATCCTTATACATGTGTTTTCTGATGCGCTACTACTCAAAGGGGTACCAACATCGGTTACAAGGGTGGCCAACAAATGTGCTCTTTAGTACCACTTGTATTTCCTGCATGTATGAATCCCTGACTACGGGTTTATGCACATAACAACAGATCTTTGTATCTTAAAGACATCAGAATACGTCTCTACCCTGAAAAAAATTACCCCACAATTTTCTATCGAGGAAGGTGCTATGATACCACTTGTAATATTCCAGATATAAAAATTATGCAGAACAGAAAAAAATAGCTAGAAATAATAGATGACCAACAATATAACTAGAACAACACCACGATAATACTAAAATGATAACAAAATAACACCAGAAATAACACTTTGATTACCGAGAGCAATATTCACTTGCCTCTTTGAGGGGGAAACCTCCAACAGAGTAGAGTTGTATTACAATAATATCCAAGACAAAAGTTCTCATACCCTCCACTCCTATTTATACTAAATATGTCTATCAAAATAACCATCTAAAGGAATATCTTTCTAGAAGGGAAAACTTCTATTAGGTCTTCTTACATTGGACTTATTCTTCCTTATTGTTGGGCCTTATTAATATTGACCTTTATTACATGGAAATATATTATTCTACCTACATGAGGGGTTAGGTCCCTAACATGTGCCCCCCCTTAAAAACATCATTGTCCTCAAGGCTTGAGATGGGGAAATTGTTGTAGAATGGTAGTTGGTTCTCAAGTGGCATCTGCTGGAGTTGTATCTTTCCACTAGACTAACACTTCCTTGATGGTTCGTTGATGCAGTTGATGCTCACGCTGATCCAAAACTGCTTGTGGTTGTATCCAAATGGAGTCTTCTTCGTCCAACTCAGGAAGGTTGGTTTGAGTTTGGCACTTAGTTCCAATCACCTTATTTAAGTAGGAAACATGAAAAACAGGATGGAGCTTAGAATTACTGGGCAAAGATAACTGATAGGCCACCTGTCCCACATGCTTGAAAACTGTATAAGGATCATAAAATTTGGGTGCCAGTTTCTAACAATGGTCAACCTTGAGGGAAGTTTTCTTGTAAGGTTTCAGTCGAAGAAACACCTGATCCCCTTCTACAAATTGACGTTCAGAGCGACCTTGATCTGCTTTTTGTCTCATGCAATTATGGGCCATGACCAAATTCTCTTTGAGGGTACGGAAAATAACTTCTCGAACTGTAAGCGTTTGGTCAACTGCCTGGACCTTCGAGACACCTAGAAAATATGAGAGGAATGAAGGTGGATTTTGTCCATATATTGCTTCAAAAGGATTCATGCACGTAGCTCTATGGTATGGAGTGTTGTACCACCATTCAGCTAGTGGTAACCATTGAGCCCACTGATTCTTCCTTTCCGATGAAAAACACCTCAAATATGTTTCCAAACATTTGTTGACAACTTCATTTTGACCATCAGTATGGGGATGATAATATGTGCTAAGATGTAATTGGGTGCCTTGTAGCTTGAACAATTTTTTCCAAAAATTGTTGGTGAAAGTTGGGTTGCGATAAGAAACAATATAATGTGGCATGGGATGAAGCTTGAAGACTTGATCATTGAAAATTTGAGCCAAAGTAGATGTTGTAACTGGATGTTGAAGAGCACATAAATGAGCATACTTGGAAAGACGATCAATTACCACCATGATGACTGAGTTATTTCCTGATTTAGGTAATCCATAGAGATATCCTGCCAAATAACATGTGGAATCATAAGCAGTTGTAGTGTGCCAGGAGATTTGACAGTTTCACCCTTGTTGCATTGACACACATCACATTCATCCACAAAATTATGAATGTCTTATTTCATACCATCCCAGAAAAAAGATCGTTTGACCTGATCATAGGTTTTGGTAAACCCGGAGTGCCCAGTTGTGGGTGTAGCATGAAGCTCAGAAAGTACCGCAAATTTAAGTTTTGACTTTTTATTTAAATACAAATGGACTTTGTATCGAAGCTCATCATTGAGCCAAGAGTACCCTAGGGAAAGTGGAGAATTGGACTGCAATTGTTGTATCAGATGTGAACTTTTGGGATCGTGTAGTCATTCCTGGCGAACAGCTTGTAGCCAATATGGTACAATGAAAGAGAGAGAAAAAAGAGACCTTTCATCTTCATATTTTCTAGAAAGTGCATCAGCAACCACATTGTCTTTGCCTTTTTTTTAAATGATCTCATAATCATATCCAAAGAGCTTAGTCACCCATTTTTGTTACTCAGGGGAGGAAAGACGTTGTTCTAGAAAATACTTTAGGTTTTGATGATCTATCATAATTTGGAAGCATTTCCCCAATAGATAAGGTCGCCAAAGATCCACAACATGCAGAATAGCCAACATTTCCTTTTCATGGATTGATTTTCCCAAATTTCTCTCACACAGTTGTTTGCTAGTAAAGGTTGTTGGCCCTTGACCAAGTTTTGGAGATCTTTGGTCACTTTTGACCTATTTTTGGACTTCGACAGGCTATCGAAGGTAGAGCGCAAGTCAAAGCAGAGATCGGGGGATATCGGCCCCTTTTTAGGGATTTTTGGGATTTGGGATGATGTAACGGGCATGGGGATGTTGACCCATGGGTTTACCCATGTCTAGGCCCATTTTGTAATGTATAAATAGATAGCTAGATGATGTAAGCTAGGGAGATGGGTGATGTTAAGTGCTAAGTGCAAGTAATTGTAAGTGCTTTGTGCACACTGTGTGAGACTTGTAGGGATAAGTGCAAGTGACTGTAAGGGATTGAATAAAGGATTTGTGTTGTAACCTAGCTCAGGGAAGGAGGATCTAGCAGAGTGCGTGCAAATCTCATGTCCTATGCGGAGTAGGATTTTGTGGCTCTGTGCTTGTAGAAGATTGACATAAGGAAATAAAAGAGAAGAAGAGTTGGTGGACGTAGCCCCAGGCCGGGGGTGAACCACGTATATCCTGTGTTTCTGTGCTTTGTGCGATGTATTGATGTGTTTATGTGTTGACTTGCTTAAATGTTTTGATATAGATGAATAGTAGATAGAACTACAGATGATTTGTGCTTAATAATTTAAATGAATTCTAGATCTGATCTGTTTCTTTATTTTGAGCGCTGCTAGATGTTAGATCTGATTGAATACTGCGATGCTCAGTAACTAGGGTATTATCTGTGAATTAGATAAAGGTTAGATATTGATGAGTTATAACTGCTAAGTGCCCTGTTGAAGAGTTACAATCATAGATCGGTGTCCCAGCTAAGGTTGTAGACATCTGAGTCTTGTAACCACCCCTACCTCTAACTCGGGTGAGACTTCCTCTTCTTCGCGGGTGTTGCCGAAAGGTATAGTAGTTAGTGTTTTTTTGGTGCGCTCCTGAGCATTGAACCCTGGGTCTTCCCTTGTGCCAACAAATGGTCCTGTTGCCGGGACCTGAAATTATGATTGTTGGGAACTGAAGAAAAGAAAGAAATCTTTGTGCGTAGTATTCTACCTGACCTGTGAATCTCTGTGCTAAGAAGAGAAGTCAGATCTGAAGAAAAGAGGCAAGATCTTGAAGCTTTGTGCTCTAATAAAGCTAAGAACAGTGAAATTTTTTAGATCTGAAAGCTTTGTGCTCTACTAAAAGTAAGATTAGTGGAAATTTTTGTTTCAAAAGTATGGATCTAGGTATATTTGATAAATTTTGTCCTAGCTTGAAAACTAGGGCACAACTAGAAGAACGAAGCTTTGATATGAGTATATCTGATAGAAATAATGAAAGATATGTTATTCCTATGCATAGAAAGAATGTTTGGACTAACAAATGGATGTAGGATCCTAGAAATATTTTTTTGCAGGTTAGCTACTATGATCCTAGTGCAAAGTACAGGAAAAGTTGGGGATCATTTAAAAGAAAAAGAGAATTAACCCTTTGTTATAATTGTAGAAGACCCATACATATTTCTAAGGAATGCCCTGGTAGAAGACCTAGTTTTCTTTGTTGTAAAGCTATGGACCATGAAGTTTTGGATTGCCCTAAAATGATTGTTAAGATTGAAAGAATGAATATGAGACAAGAAAACCCTGAGAAAGGTCAAGAAACTACGACCATGATAGAACCCCAGAGAGAATTAGAGACTATATTACTGTGAATGAAAGAAACCTCGAATGAGCACCGAAATATCAACTTGTTAGATATTTTCAAGGAAAAATAATGCATAGAAACAATAATAGGAGACTTTGAAAATGACTGTGTTCTGGATGAGGAAACATAGGTGAATATCATGACAGAAAGAACTTTGGAAACTTTAGGAAATCCTGCCATAACTCCTTCGTTAGGAGGAATAGGAATATTCAGAGGAAAATTGATAACCTTATGTAGAAGACTCACCCAAACATCTATGAGTTCTCATGGAACTTTGACAGAGGAAGATTTTGAGGTTGTTAAATTCATTGAGAGCAGCGACCCATTTGCTATATTACTAGGAAAACCTTGGATTGAAAAGGATCATGTTAAGCCCTAAATAGTGGCTCATTACCCCTTAATTGGGGCATACTACATTAGTAATGTTATTTGATTTATGTCGGCTTTATTCCATTAGTTGTAATTATACATCCTAGTCTCCTATATATACCAAGGAGACATTTTCATTTGGAATCATCTTGTAATTGAACATTTGTTTGGGCATAAGGAGGTTTCCCCCTTGAAGAGGCTTATTCTCTGAATTTCTCTCTTTTTCAAGGCATTGAGTACTTATTCTGAGGTTTTTCTATGCTATATTGATATTTGGTTCCTAACATATGGTATCAGAGCTCAAGGTCTTGGGGTTTTGCTACTACATCTGAGACACCTTGGAATTTTCTCTATACCTTTGTTTATACAACAATTCAAAAGGAACGGCTTGGAGGATATTTAGTAGATAGATCAAGGTACGTTGGGTTAAAATTTAATCTCTTGAGGCCTTATACTTTCAGAGATACAACCTTTTTAAGATAGGGTTCTGGAATCATCATGAATTGAGTCATTGCAGAATTTTCTCTATAAAAAAATTTCTATAACGTTTCAAACCCTGAAATCTGGATGATATTCACAAAAATTAGTAAGATATCTATGGTAACAATTTCAGATTTTGGTTCATTTTAAAATTGTATATACAGCCTGTGGAAGATAGGGTATCTGACTAGTCCTAATGACTAGTCTCAAACAGGTGTTTCGGGTAAAACAATCATAACTTCTTCCTAGAGTATCCAAATTGAGTGAGACTAGTTGCATTGGATAGTGGATAGACCATAGTATTTTTTCAAATAGTTTAAGAATTTTATATCAATTATTTTTTGCGGGGTAGGCTACACAAGCGATATCTCCTGGAAAGGAAAAAATAAGAAAGTTGTGGGGAAGTTACCATAAATTCTACTTGGCACATGCAATTTTGATCAGACCTATGGCATTGTAGAGAAGAAATACTAGAGACCTAAAAAAAAGAAAATTTAGTACTCAGAAGGGCCAAAATTTTGGAGATGCAGTAAAAGGAAGATTGTCTAGTAGAACCACCTTAAAATCAAGGTTTAAAGTGATACTTGGCCAACATTCCACCAAAAAAGGGAACTTCTACACCAAATAAGCCTCTAGAAAATCCTACTTGGACCCTTGATGAAGGTGAAGAAATGCGTAGGGACATAAATGATTTACAAAATAGGACAGTAACAAAAGATGAACTACACGAGATGGAAGCTAAGTTGGAGGCAATAAATACTAAGATGGATGGTTTAAAAGAGGAGATCATGGAGGGATTGAAAAATTTCATAATAGAGAGGACACCTGAAAGTGAAAATGTATCCCATGGAATTCATGATGAGGACATGAGGAAGGTGAATCAATAATGGAGAAACTCCAACTTTGGGTTGAAGACCAACCATGTTCCTAAGATCGATATGAGGAAGTTTGATGGAAAGGGCCCTATCACATGGATACTTCAGATGGAGAAATTCTTTGATCTACATAATGTGTCCCATACACAAAAGGTATGAATTGCTTCTTTATATTTAGAACCCAATCAATTAGTATTGTATAAATGGCTTTGTTCTCGCAAATCACTCATCACTTGGACAATTTTCACGGAATAAATGATAGCACACTATGAGGATACACGGAGCAATACCTTCTTTAGCCAATTGATAAATCTCAAGCAAAAGGGTTCAGTGACAGAGCACATTGAAAACTTCCAAAGATTGAATATAAAGGTAACAAATATTCTAGATAAGCACTTGATTGATTTATTCATATGAACTTCAAAGGATAACATTCAACATGAGGTTCACCTTTGGGA
Organism: Picea engelmannii; assembly: GCA_009831015.1. Taxonomy (NCBI): domain Eukaryota; kingdom Viridiplantae; phylum Streptophyta; class Pinopsida; order Pinales; family Pinaceae; genus Picea; species Picea engelmannii. Next base: position 53,795 of record ML786267.1, on the reverse strand, counting down.
ACCCAAATCATTCGAGAATGCATTTAGGGTGGCAAAAAATGTTGAAAGTAAAAATATGGCTATGGCTACTAGAAGGACCAATCCTAACATCTATAGAGAGAATAATGGTCCTTCTTTTAAAACACATCAACCTACAAGTTTGACACCTCAACAATTGGAGGAAAGAAAAGCAAAATGTTTATGCTTTAATTGTGATAGCAAGTACAGTAAGGGACATAAGTGTGGTGAGAAGAAATTATTCTACATACATTGTGAAGAGGAAGAAGAACAAGAACAAGAACAAGAATCATCTTAAGATGAAAATGTAGAAGCAATTTCGTTTGAAGAGTTGACTCCCACAATATTGTGTAATGCATTGGCTGGAATTAGCACTCCTCAAACCCTCAAGATCGAAGGAAATATAAAAAAGAAAAAGATAATAGTCCTAATTGATTCTGGAAGTACTCGTAATTTCATTCACTATAAATTAGCCAAAGCTCTCAATTGCTTTGCATATCCAACACCAGAGTTTCAAGTAATGATTACAGATGGAGGAACTATCAATTTCTCAGGAAAATGCAATAAGATCAATATTACTATGGGAAATATGTAATGAATAGTCCAATGATTGCTATACCCATGGGTGGTGTTGATGTTGTACTAGGAATCCAATGGTTACAATCAGTAGGAACATTGTCTTTTAATTTTCAAGAACTTTTCATGAAATTTTCATTGGAAAGAAAATAAATTGAGTTAAGAGGTATCACAGGGAAACCCGGTAAGGTGATAAGATCTATGGCATGACAAAATTATTGAAAAAGGGGCATCAAGGTGTTATTGAACAACTATGCTCACTAGATGTTCAAACATCTAAGCCATCTATTCTCTAGATATCCAAGGGATCATTGATAATGATTCCAAAGTATTTGAAGATATTCCCAAAGGTCTTCCACCCACTCGAAATCATGATCATGATATTCACCTAATTTCTGGGAGTGTTCCTCCTAACATCAGGCCATACAGATACCCTTATGCCCATAAGAGTGAAATTGAGTGCATGGTTGAAGAAATGTTAGAGGGTGACATTATTAGACCTAGCCAAAGATCTTACTCTGCACTGGTGGTAATGGTATTCAAGAAAGATGGCTCATGGCGTATGTGTCCATATTATAGAGATCTCAACAAGATCACTATTAAAGATAAGTTTCCCATTCGCTTCATTGATGAATTGTTAGATGAATTACATGGAGCAATCTATTTCACAAAGTTGGATCTTCGTTTAGGGTATCATCAGATTAGAATAAAGGAAGAAGATATCCCAAAAACATCATTCCGAACTCATGAAGGCGATTATGAATTTTTGGTCATGCCTTTTGGCCTTACAAATGCACCTTCCACATTCCAAGGGTTGATGAATTCCATTTTCAAGCCCTTCCTTCGAAAATTTGTGTTAGTAATTTTTTATGATATACTAATCTATAGCAAGTCTTGGGAGGATCATGTGTGACATGTTGACAAGGTGCTACAACTACTAAAGGGGCAACAACTATATGAAAAACCATCCAAATGTTTCTTTGGAGTGAAGGAGGTAGAGTATTTGGGTCATATTTTATCTCATGAAGGTGGCAACATAGACCCTAACAAGAATAAGGCCATGATGGACTAGCTGATTCCCAAAACATTGAAGAATCTTAGAGGATTTTTGGGTTTGACAGGTTACTACCGCAAGTTTGTTCGACACTATGGAAGAATAGAAACACCTTTAACGGTACTAACGAAGAAGGATGAATTTTCATGGACTCTAGAGG
>ML786267.1:11703-31324 GCA_009831015.1 Picea engelmannii | reverse complement strand
TCAAAGTGAATACAAAATAAATTATTTCAATAATAATTTTAATGGAGAAAATATAAGTGGACCCAACCCTAAAATAAGGAAAGTGGGGCCAAGTGACCTAGAAGATGTTTTTAAGGAAGCTACTTGGAGAGTATAAATAAGAGACAAGGCTCTCTCATTTAAAATACACTTGAGAATATTGAATATCTATAGGTTTATGAGGTATACAAATGATATCTAATCCAAAATTCTGAGGAAAGTGAAGAAAAGAAGGCCGAAATGCAAGGAAAGATAAATTCTTTTGATGGTGTTTTCTAAGGTATGTTATTTTCAGGTCATCTCACCATTTTCACTATAAATTTGTTTCTATAATTATTCATATCCTGAAATTGCTATGCAAGTGAGAAAACATATCCAAGTATCTATGATTAAAAATTTATCTTGTGGGTCTTTTTATTTTGGGAGTTACACTCTGTGGAAAATAGGGTTGGTGGCCAGTCCTGAAACTAGTCAAAACCAGGTGTTTCGGGTAAAAATGTCATAACTTCTTCATACCAGATCCAAATTCTGTGAGACAAAATGTGTTAGTTAGGGTACAGTCTGTAGTATGTTGTGTAACAGTTTCAAATCATTTCATCAAATATTTTGTGTGGGGCATGCTCTACAAGGTCTCTCTCTAGAATAAGCCAGAATTCAACAAGGTATGCCATTTTTTCTATAACTCTTTTTCTGAGAGGTTTCAAGTAGTGCCAGTTGGAGGAATTGCATAAAACACACTGAAGAACATTTTGTATCAGTTTAGGATATTTATACATTACAGGTTCAAAGTTATGATTACTTCAAGTTAGGTTTGTTGACTAATCCGAAACTAGGCATGTGAGACTACAGAAAAGTTTGATGAAAATGCTAGTCTCTTGTTTTTGAAGTTAAGAAAGGCTTGCATGAATGTGATAATATACACCAGTTCTATTACAGATCTACAAATCATTTTTGGATGATAAAATTGATGAGGGCTTTTGGTTGTGGCACATGTTGAGTACATGGTTGAGACAAGTAGTTGATGAGTTGACACATATATGAAGTGTATAGTTGATGATGCTAGTACATATTGATGATTAATAGTTGATGAGTAGTTGACACATGATTGGAACATACTTGGTACATGGTTGGATGCACTTGTTTATGGTACAGGTTGATTACAGGTTGGTGCATGGTTGATGCACTTGTTTATGGTACAGGTTGATTACAGGTTGGTGCATGGTTGATGCACTTGTTTATGGTACATGTTGATTACAGGTTGATGCATGGTTGATGCATGGTTCAAATTTATTGGTACAAGTTTACAGCGATATATCTCACAGTGATAGTGTGACAGTGGTTCCATCATTCTACTTCTACTTCAGGGTGGCAAGACGGGGCAAGGCAGGCGGTTGTAGCCACCTTCCGATTTTAGCTAGAGAACATTGGGGGTTGTAGCCTCCTTCCGGTTGTAGCCAGAGATTTGGAGAGTTGGAGCTTCCCTCAGGTTGTATCCTGAGAAACTAGGGGGTTGGAGCCTCCTTCCAGTTGCAGCTGGAAAACAAAGGAAGTTGGTGCTTCCGATGAATGTAATTCTTCAAGACATATAAGAAAAAGAATTTTGTGGTTTTATCCCTCTTTGGGTTTCCACGTAAAACACTGGTGTACTGCGTATGTGTGTGACTTTTTATTTATTACTGCTCATTATGGGATAATAATTCTACATTGATATAACATTTAAAGAAAAAGGATTATAACTACGTTATTACTGATTCACCCCCCCTCTCAGTAATCCAACACTGGGTGAAGTACTTGGTCAACCAACTGGAATTAGACTATCGTGAAGTGCAGGATCAGGGATATTAATTCCATTTCAGCTGGCTCTTTATCCTCATAGAATTTACTGCTTGGGAGATGCTGGAAGGTCCGACCTTCCCAGACATTGAGTCGTTTGAGACGCTCACTGTGAAGTTCACCATGCTCTAGTATTTGAGAGATATGGGAAAAAAGTGGTAGTCAAATGCAGTCTTTCACACGTACTATCTCCAATTGAAGAGGGCCATTGAAGTTGTCCCTTGCATGATGCTAAACACCCTGCATCGGTTCTGACCCCTCATGAACTTCCGCGCAAATTGACACTTCATTTATATCACTGCGCACATAGATGAGTAGAAAGAAGAGCTTCAGTCATACTACAAGATCACAGAGGAGGACCTCAAAGAGATAAATAAGGACTGGTATGCAGAGCTTCTCATCCCCACTGACCCCGCAAAAATGTCTGATCCTGAAATCGACAGCCCTGAGACCACTCATGAAGCGAAGGATACTCCTGGACTGAGTATAAGAAAGAAGACTGAAGAGGTCCAAGACTTGAGTAGCGCATCAATATCACCTGGCCAAGGGGGTGATGACAAAGCAGAAGAGACAAATGGAAAAGAAGACCAGTAGAAGTAGGGGGAAGTAACACCGCCTATGGGTCCTGTTGATGAAGTTGATCCCTTGAAGAAAATGAAGGTTTCTCCCACAAAACCCACTTCTCGAAAGAAATCCAGAGCCACCTTGACTAAAATGAAGACCGTGCTCACTATAGATGACTTCAACTTTATCATCGCAATTGTAGTATATGCCTCGCAGGACATCTTGCATAAGCATGAAGACAAGCAGGAGGAGATGTTAGAGAGGATCGAGGTTGAACTCAGAGGGCTCCAGCAGGCCCTTTAGTCCAGCCGCATAGTATCCACTATGCCCCCACCATCAGAAGAACCAGAGTTGGGAGATGAGCCTACCCAACTCCGCAGACTAGATGATGTGATCGAAGTTTGCCTTCGTCGGGCACAAGAAAAAAATAGAACAAGCCATAGAGGCCCTAAAGCAAGTGCAAAAAGTAGTCATAGAGCAATGTGGGGTTGTGCAGTAGGAGAAGGACGATCTCCAGACCATGTTTGAAGAGGAGAAAGCACAGATCTAGCAAGAGAAAGAGAAGTTGCTCGTAGAGTAGCTCAGAGTCAAAGAGGCAGTCAGTAGAGAACTTTGCTCTGTGATGGGCTTAGAGCCAAAGGTAGAGGACCAAGTGGAGCAGCGAGTAGCACAGCTCGCGAAATCTATCCAACAACTTCAACAAATAATAGCAGACTTAGAGCTATGAACAGTGCCCAATACTCCGCAGGATGTGCGATATCAAACAGAAGCAACTACTCGAAGCGTAGTTGAGAGAATCAAGACCCTCACCATGGAATGTAAATGGATAAGTGATCGCAATGCCCAGAATTATGAGAAAATCACTGAGGATCATGAATTGAAGGCACTGGAGTCACAAATCCAAGAGGCAAAGCAACAAGCAGAAACAGTATAGGCACAGTTGAAGCCCTTGTCAGCAGTCAAGAGGATGACGCGATCCTAAGAACAACGCACTGCTCAACAGCAAGTCCACACCATTCAGAGAAAATTCATGGAAGTGACTCAGAGGCTCTAACCAATACAGGACGAGGCTTGCCAACTATTTGCAGAGATTGAAGGCCGAGGAGCAGAACTGGAGCAAGTCGTCACTGCAGCTGAACAACGCTTAGAGGGACCTGTCAATGAAATAGTTATCCAAGAGTTCGTTGAGCAGGATACCTTGGTGCAGCAACAGGTCGAAGAAGCTCAATCCAAGCTCGAGGATTTTGAAGCAGATCTACCCAGACCAGAGTGACTCGGGACGAGTCACAAGTGAGTGTTGGGGGCTTGTTGACCTTGACCAAGTTTTGGAGATCCTTGGTCACTTTTGACCTATTTTGGGACTTCGACGGGCTGTCAAAGGCGAAGCACAAGTCGAAGCAGAGATCGTGGGATCTCGGCCCCTTTTTATGGATTTTTGGGATTTGGGATGATGTCAGCCCATGGGTTTACCCATGTTTAGACCCATTTTGTAATGTATAAATAGATAGCTAGACGATGGAAGCTAGGGGGGCATGTGAATGGGTGATTCTAAGTGCTAAGTGCAAGTAATTTTAAGTGCTTTATGCACACTGTGTGAGACTTGTAAGGCTAAGTGCAATTGACTATAAGGGATTGAATAAATTCTTTATGCTGTAACCTAGCTCGGGGAAGGAGGATCTAGCAGAGTGTGTGCAGATCTCCTGTCCTATGCAGAGTAGGATTTTGTGGCTCTGTGCTTGTAGAAGATTGACATAAGGCAATAAAATAGAAGAAGAGTTGGTGGATGTGGCCCCATGCTAGGGGTGAACTACGTATATCCTGTGTTGTTGTGCTTTGTACGATGTATTTATGTGTTTATGTGTTGACTTGCTTAGATGTTTTGATATAAATGAATGGTAGATAGATCTGCAGATGCTTTGTGCTTAATAATGTAAATGAATGCTAGATCTAATCTATTTCTTTATGTTGAGCACTGCTAGATGTTAGATCTAGTTGAATATTGTGATGCTCTGTAACTAGGGTATTATTTGTGAAGTAGATAAAGGTTAGATATTGATGAGTTGTAACTGCTAAGTGCCTTGTTAAAGTGTTACAATCACAGATCGGTGTCCCAGCTAAGGTTGCAAACATCTGAGTCTTGTAATCACCCTTGCCTCTACCTCGGGTGAGACTTCATTTGCTTCGTAGGTGTTGTCAAAAGGGTCGGTAGTTAGGGTTTTGTTGGTGTGCTCGTGAGCGTTGAATCCTGGGTCTGCCCTTGTGCCAACAAAGGCCAAAGGCCGACCCTCTTGCATAAGGACAACACTAATTCCTTTCATAAAAGCATCCCATTCCAGGACAAAGGCCTTTGCGAAATCAGGAAGGGCTAGGACTAGAGTGGTGCACATGGCCATCTTCAAGTTTTGAAAAGCATGAGCAGCTGCTGGAGTCCAAGTGAAATAATTATTTTTGAGGAGTGCAGTGAGAGGTGCCACAATCTTTCCATAATTATTAACAAACTTTCAATAATAACCTATTAAACCCAGAAACCCTTTCAAGCTTTTGCGAGTCTTTGGGTGAGGCCAATATTGCATAGCTTAAATCTTTTTAGGATCCACCTTGACGTCGTCCTTGCCAACAAGATGACCCAAGTACTCTACTTTTGAGGTGCCAAAAGCACATTTAGATTGTTTGAGGAAAATTTGGTGTTGAGAGAGTAGATGGAGAACTCGATCCACATGAGCAAGATGGTTTGTCCAGGTTTTACTATAGATGAGAATATCATCAAAGAAAACTAACACAAAATGACGGAGAAAATGACACATGACATGATTCATTAGGCTTTGGAAAGTGGATGGAGCATTACACAAGACCCGGGCATGACCAAAAACCGATAGTGGCCCTCATGAGTTATAAAGGAAATCTTAGGAATGTATGCCTCTTTCATATGGATTTGGTGGTAGCCTGAACGAAGATCAAGTTTAATAAAGAACTGAGCACCACTCAATATATCCAAGAGGTCATCAATGACAGGAATAAGAAATTTGTCTTTAATGGTGAGTTTGTTAAGGGCATAGAAATCAGGACACATGCACCAAGAACCTTCTTTCTTAAGGACCATGACTACACGAGAAGAGCAGGGGGCTCATACTAGAGTTGATAACACCTGCTTTGAGCAGTTATTGAACTATTTTCTCAATTATTTTTTTTATTTAATTTACATAATCAATATTAAGAAATAAAATTATTTTGTTCACTTAAATTAAATAATACAATTTAAATTAATTTAAATTAAACTTTCATAAAATTCAAATAAATTAATTTCATTATTGTCAAATAAATTGAGAATATAAATAGAAAACAATTTTTTTATATAAAATATTAAAAATGTGATAAAGTAACCCACCCAAATTTTTACTTTGAGTGTGCAAAGGTTGTAATTAAACATGTACATTTCCAATAAAAAGTTTTAATGTCTAATTTTATATAAGCCTAACTATATATGTTAATATCAAATTTAAAATATTTAAATTAGACTATATTAATTTTGAAAGTGAATTTGGTAAATGTTTATATATTTTATATTAAAATTTTAAAATGATAATTAAAATTTTATAATTTTATTTAAATAATAAAAATAAAAATATCTTAATTTTTATTAAAATTTAAATTTTAAAAAAGGTTAATTATCATAAGCAAAAATATGGTTGAACCATTATAATCATTTGGGTCAAGTAACTTCACACACCCTCAAATAAAAATCACAAATAAATTTTGTACCATTTCATTTTAAATAAATAATATAATTATTTTATTTATAAACTTAAAATTTTTATTTATATATAATGATGTTGGAAAGCTTCTTTTAAGAATAATATAATTATTTTATTTATAAACTTAAAATTTTTATATATATAATGATGTTGGAAAGCTTCTTTTAAGAATAGATAATTCTTTTAAGAATAGATAATTGAATACCAATAACCATACATAAGATTACACTGAATTTGAATGTGAACATATAATCTTAAATCTCTGGTAAACAACATGCTTTGAACAAATAATATAACCATTCAAAATTTAATGGTGAATGTATTTTTAATTTCAATTTGTTTAAGAAAAATATTTTCCATTAATCATGATGACGTAGAAGCCTTACAATATCAAAGTGTAACGCTAATTTTCAAATTTAGAACTAAATTCGTTCGTGCATGCTTTGACAACTCTACTTGGGTCCAGCTTTCATGAATAGGACTCAGGAGACTCAGATTCAGCAGAGTCGGAGTCGTAGGATTCACAATATTCAGCAAAATAGGGATGAGATAATGCGTGCTTTGCAGAAATTCGTTTTGAAGGTTGATAATCTAGCATTTTCTGCGCATGCATAAATATAAATAATATGTCAACGAAAGCTTTATTTATGATCTAAAATTATAGATACTATTAACCAGATAAATGAACTTACCAGTAACAAATCGAATCCACGGTCATCTATATTTACTAAGGATTCCCGCAGATCATCACTACGGTTCCAGTGAGGAAACTCATCACTCCAATTCTCAAGCTTTGACACTCCTGCCCATACAGAATCATCTGGGGTGCCTAATTTCCTACAAGACAAAGCAGAGACAAATTGTTTATTAGTTAATCTGGTTTAAAAAGAATAACCATGAAAATATTAATATATAACAAAGTTCAAGTGTGTAACAGTTAGTCATAATGTATATAACATTATAACAAAGTCTAAGTGTGTAGGTTTTTATAGTTAAGGGCAAATCATAATGCATGAACTTAATTTTCAAGGACAAATCATAATGCATGAACTTTCTACCCAGTATTTATCCAAAAAGTTCATACAATATAACAAAATCCTTAATCTTAATGCGTTAATCATAATGCATAAACTTTCTACACAGTATTTACACATAATGCATAAACTTTCTACACAGTATTTATCCAGAAAATTCATACAATATAACAAAATCCCAATGTTATATTAAAAATTTGCAATTATTATAAACATCAACTAATAACAACTTCAAACTGAACAAAAGTTTATATTTTTGAGTTTAAAATCTAAACTCACTTAAATATTTTCATTAATACTTCTATCTCTTTATCGCCTTCGAATATAGGCCTCAAAGTATGCATCTCACCTACAGGCCATCACCATCCCATAAATAAACCGTTAATTATAGGTTATTCAAACAAGTGGATTTAAACCTAAGACTGTAATGAAGAGAAAATTAATGTACCAAAAATGCACCCAACAGCCCAGACGTCAATGGCAAAAGTCTGTTGAGGATCTCCTAAAAGCTGCTCTGGAGCAGTGTACCAAAGAGTCCCATGCTGCAATCAATATACAATTTGCATTTCAATATCAATATACAATTTGCATTTTAATATCAATATTGAAACATTGTTGGAAAAGAAGTAAGTTATTTACATCTCTAAGAAAATCTATGCTTTTATGTAATGTTTGTTGTTTGTAATATATAATGAATGGCTGAAGTAATCAGTAGATAATTGTTTTTTGAAGTCAATTGGGTGTAGCTTGGATGGTTGTGAGGAATGATTGTTTGGAAGGTTCTATTCTAACAATGATATGAATAAAATCTCATTATAAGTATGTTGTAATGACTACTAGCCGATATGTATTGGAAAGTTGTCTTTTATTCAAAACTAAATAGCAAAGCAACTGCTATTTCCAAGAGAAAAATGTTTCCACCCTATTAAAAAAAAAAAATTACTTAATAAAAAAGAAATAAACTTACAATGTTGCTAAAACAGCTTTTAGGTCCAAAAACAACTCGTCCAAGCCCCCAATCTCCAATTTTTAACAGGCCTGTACTCTCACTTATCAATAAATTGCTGGGCTTTAGGTCTCTGCAAACTCAACTCCAACCAATTAATCACAACAACAAATAAAAGGGAAATGGAAGGCGAGTACGTTCTAAATAAATATTAAGTGCCAACTAAGAAAAAGGAAAGAAGAAGAAGAACCTGTGCAAGATTCCATTCTTGTGACAGTGTTCAAGTCCCTTAAGTAGCTGATACATATAGCTCTTCAATGGAAATGCAAATTGAACAAAATTCTTCAATATTAGTAAGTTACAGTAGTCTCAAATAAATAATAATCTTTGATCGATGAGCAAAGTGCTTTGGAGATGTGTGCATATGTATAACTTCAATAAAACGAATTTGGGTAACCTTCAAAATCTTTTTAAGCCTATTAGCGTATATTTTGTTTGAATGAAATGAGTGTAACAGTAAATCAAATTAGTATATATATTAATCCTATATTAGTAGATATAATTGGCTGGAATGAAATGAGTGTAACAGTAAATATATATTTTGCTGGAATGAAATGAGTGTAACAGTAAGTCAAATAATCCAGGATGGTGCTCCAAAAAGTTTTTATACCTTTTAAGCCTACACTGATTAAAAAAAAAAAATATGATAGTACAATATATTGTTTTCATGAAATGAGTTTAACATTAAATAAATTAATCCAGGTTGAAGCTCCAAGAAGGTTTTTATAACTTCAAGATTACACTGATAAAAAAATAATAATATGATATTACACGATATTATGAGTTGAATTTATATTATGAGCTGAATTAATAAATAGATTTAATTTTAATGAATTTATGTGAATAAAAATTTTATTTTCATTTTTTTCTAAAAATTATGTTTTTTTTAGATAGAGCTAACCTTGATCCTGATGGGGGATATTGGCTCTTTACGGCATAGGTGATCCCGGTACACCTGTACAAGATCACAGTCCATGTATTCAAACACAAGATACACCACCCACCCTCCTACAGCAAGTTTTTTCTCTATACATTCCACACCCAGCAACCTGTCAATGCACATAAAAGTGTAAGTTACTTATTATTAAGTTAAATAGACATAGTAAAACATTGAGTAGAGTTAGATTAGCATGTATCCATGCAAATATTACAAGTTAAAATTTATAGAAATGTAGAATAAATATGTGAAAAGGTCTTTGAATTCTTAAAATTAATTTTTATTTAAAATTTACAGAAATGCAAAATAAATAGTAAAAAATTATAGAAATGTAGAATAAATATGTGCGAAGGTTTTTGAATTTTCAAAATAATTTTCATTTCTTAACAAAACTAATTTATATTTGATAGTTTCATATTTAAGATGAATTTAAGTTGGTTTATTTTTTTTGATATTGTCCTGTATTATATATGTAGACTAGTGATTTTAGCATCAAAGAGTGCTTTAACAACACACTCCCTCACCAATGTCTTACATCTCTGAAACTTTTTATAACTATTAGTTATAACGACAAAGCATCTGAATTTTATGAAAATGTAAGTTTTCTAAAACTATGTACACAATATATATACATAACCATGCATCTAAATTTTGATACTTGGCTGTAACCCAATTACAAAATGTATTTTCAGCTCACAAATTTCAGATCGACCTCTACAGAGTTAGAATTAATATCTAAATTCAATGCATTACCTACATTCTATAGACTGTTAGGTGAAGGAGAAGCCCATCTCCCTCACCAACTGTCCTACATCTCTGGGACTTTTTATAACTATTAGTTACAACGACAAAGCATCTGAATTTTATGAAAATGTAAGTTTTCTAAAACTATGTACACAATATATATACATAAACATGCATCTAAATTTTGATACTTGGCTGTAACCCAATTACAAAATGTATTTTCAGCTCACAAATTTCAGATCGACCTCTACAGAGTTAGAATTAATATCTAAATTCAATCCATTACCTACATTCTATAGACTGTTAGGTGAAGGAGAAACCCATGAATCAAGTCCAAAATAAAATAAATCTCATAATGAGTATGTTGTAATGGCATCAAAGCCTATATGTATTGGAAAGTGTCTGAAAATTAAATAGCAAAAGAACTGCTATTTGTTATTTCCTAGAAAAAATATTTATGCACCATTACTTACTTCATTACTTACTTGACAATGTGCTCGTCACAGCGATTCAGGATCTTGAGATTAGAGATTTCTCTCAGAGTGCAGGCAGGAATTCCTTCCTCACGGGGGTTTTCGATGTAGGATTTCTTAATGGCCACATACTTACCAGTTTCCCTCTCTCTTCCCTTGTAAACTTTCCCGTATGTTCCCTGTCCGATCTTCCCCAGTATTTCGTACTTTTTCACGAACAATTTCTCTGATTCTGATCGATCATCATTCTGATTATCAATTTTTGTTATTTCAACCCCCCTGTCGTAATCATCAAAAACATCATCTTCTTCTTGATTATCATCGCCCTTAGAGTCGTCGTCGTTTTCTTCTTCTTGATTATCATTGAAATCATCAGAGTTATAATCACCATGAGAGTCTTCTTGTTCGAAATTGTCATTATCCGTATCATTGTCATCATCAAATACTGACAGTGTCATCTTGATCTTCCTATGATCAGAAGGCATTCCCCGATTCATGATATGATCTGATTTGATCTCTAAATATAAATAAATAAATAATTTGAATATTGTTATGTTATGATATGATCTTCCTATAATCAGAAGGCATTCCCCGATTCATGATATGATCTGATATTGTTGGCTGCTCCCACCACTGATGATTGAAGCAAAGCAGCAGCAACAACATTTATATGATAAACGACCTTTGTGGATTGAATATTGAATGGCGCGACTTTTCTTTTCTGCTCTATGCATGCTGTTTCGAATCTGAATGAGAGAAAGGAAGGAATGTTGCATGTGTAATTATTACTTTATCCATCAAATGATTATAATTATTTCTTAATCTTCTGTTATTATTATATCAACAAAGATTTCAAATTAACCCCAAATATCATTTTTCAAATGAACCTCACATATAATTTTTCTGAGTAAATGGGAAGTTTCAATCATAAAGCATAATGAACTAAAAGAATAATGTTGCACATGTGTAATTATATGATTTTATCGCCCTTGTAAAATCTATATGTTCTTCCTGGGTAGCCACTTGAATTGGCTCTCATGTGCATCTTTCCCATGCTAACCTGCTCCACATATTGCTCCGGATACCAAGTCATGGGAAGACGACCACCTGCGTTCATTTAATAATTAAATGACACGTAAAAAAATTAGCTCTTCTTGAGTTAATTTTTGCTGAGGCTCTGAATCATGAAAAACAAATATCTTACTCAACAGGAGGGGTGAAGAATTACATGAACTGTTTTTTTTCAAAAAAACTGGATATCTATGTGTAGTACCTGGATTATATGCTCCAAAGATGACCTGAGCTATGGCATCTCCTCCCCCTTGGCCAGGATATCCAGCCCACAGAATCCCTGAAATTTTGTCTAGGTTTTTTGCAAAACTGACATCGACTGCACCTCCAGACATGATAACCAGTATAACTGGTCCTTTGGAAGCATTGGCCACCGAAGTTACAAGTTCCATTTGATACCCAGGTTACAATAAACTCTCTCTATCATGCCCTTCTGCTTCTTGCTTTAGATCTAACCCCACAACCAGAACAGTTGCATCAGCTTCTTTGGCTGCCTTCACTGCTGCAGGTATCAAGCCTGAACCGTCACATGCCACATCGGATCATCCAGATCGATATACAACTTTAGCGAATTTTCCCAACCCATGTACAGGTGGGGTGTATTTACAAGGAATTCCTGCGATGCAATGCCATGCCATACCATATCCTTAATGTTAATAATTTCACTTTCAAAAATCCATAAATCTGGAGTTATCAACTGTTAATTGAAATGAAAGAAAACTAAAAACGTACCTGCATAGTTGCCTATCATAGGTGCAGTGGCATCGGCATGAGGTCCAACCACGGTCACATTTTTAATCTGATTTGTTGATAGTGGCAACGATCTGAAAAACAACCATACCTTCCCTGGCTGCTTCAACAGCCAACTCTTGATTTTCAGCAGTGCAGATGTCCTTCGGCCCCAGGTTGTCATAATGCTCATCTACCTCAAAGAAACCTACTCTCATCAGAACGGTATACGTGTTTATCAAAGCTCTATCCATATCCGATTCCTTGACCTTTCCCTGCAGAAATGCAGATTCTAGATAATCCGGATAGAATGATCCACAGTCCAAGTCCAATCCTGAAACAAAGAAAAAATCCATGCAATGGAATGAATTGTTCATTCTAATGAGACAGTAGATTGGGAGAGTATAAAACATTGCAACGTTCTGTATATTTCTGGACCAACCTGATCTCAAAACATATGCCACTGTGTCTTCTGGAGTTTGTGTGTAGTTTTGGTTAGCATATAATACTTGAATAGAGTCACAGTCAGACCCAATGTACCTAAACAACATACCATTAGAAATATTTCAATCAGTTGAAGAGTGATATCATAGCTCTGAATTGCTAAGGGACTCAATACTAATACCATTTTCTTACCCATTGACTTTCCATTCGCCTCTCACGGTTCCCTCCAAAAGCTTCGGATTTGCGCAGCTGGGGATTCCATCAATTTGATTGTAAGAACACATTGCACTACTAGCATCCCCATCTTTGATGCATGTCTCAAAAGGAGGTTGGAAAGTATCCATGTCTTGTTGAGTGACCTGCATCCATTCCAATCAGTTAAAGATAATTATTTAACTCTCTTATTGCTTTATTGCTTTGAGAGGAGCATTCTACAGTTCATTATTAGGTTTATGTGTAATTTTTTTTGTAGGAATAGGTGTTATTCTTAAATAATAATAATAATAATTGAATAAATGAAAACCTTGTATGTTGATTCTAACCTTTAACTGTTTAAAGGGCAAAATGAATGATTTGCAAGTAGAGAGATTTCATCCCTCTATAGCTTGGTAGAACCAGAATTAAGATGAGTCTATACTAGTGAGATAAGATGAGTCTATACTAGTGTTTATTAAATCCCAATTAAAATAAATCTATACTGATTTATATCATATCATGAGATAAAATGCAGATTCAATATTTATTAAACAATATATAAAAATGTAGAAATATTGAAATCTGCACATTTAAACGAGTTTAATAAATTCTTTAAAATGGATTTTTGCAAAAATTATTGAATTTTTCAGCTGATTTTTTTGTTCCTAAGCTTCTTCACCAATTACCTACCTCTGCATTAAAGTCAAAACGAATGTATTTCTTCCATTGGTTCTTCACCAATTACCTACCTCTGCATTAAAGTCAAAACGAATGTAGTTCTTCCACTTGTCGATATTGTAAGCTATGTAATGTTTGCAACACACAACAACTTTCAGTCTCCCAGATGAGGCATCTGGGTGATCTTGCAAACCCCTGACATAGTTCACAGCATATCTACCAACCACAAAAGGGTCCTCCCCCGGAGTTTCCAGGGCATGACCCCATCTTGGATCTCTTAAAACATTAATGTTAGGACTCCAATAAGTCAATCCTGCCAAGCCAACATTGTGCATGGTGTTATCACATATAGTTCTCAAGGGTAGCAGGTCGTCCAAGTCAGTAGTCTACATAGGAACCGTCCAAGCGCAACATTCAAAAGAAGTCCATTTCGGGCTGAAATACAGGCAAGTAGACAGATTCATGTTTCAACGGCGGAGATCCCGTATATAGTTCACATTAGTGGATCACGGACAATCGGAGTTTAAAAGTCACGAAAGAATTAATGACTAGCCAAGTGTCCCAAAGTCCCGAAGTAAATCTGAGCTATTGAAGGCTGAGGCCACACGTCACCGGATCTCTCACTTCAGAGGATTGCGCTAGCAAGCAGAAGAAAAAGGCTCGAAGCCCAAACTCCCGAAGTGAATCTCGACCATCCAAATCAAGAGAACACATGGAGGCAGATCTCACACTTCAGAGGATTGCGTGAGCAAGCAGAAGGAAAACTCCCGAAGCTCAAACTCCCGAAGTGAATCTTGGTTGTCCAAAACAAGAGGCCACGCGTCACCAGATCTCTCACTTCAGGAATTCAACACTTTGTAGAATTGCGCGAGCAAGCAGAAGAAGCACCCGAAGCCCAAACTCCCAAAGTAAATCTCGGTCATCCAAAACAAGAGGACACACGGTGTCAGATCTCACACTTCAGGTATTCAACACTTCGGAGGATTGTAAGAGTTATGCACTGAAAAGGCTCGAAGCCCAAACTCCTGAAGTAATTGTGAGTCGTTGATCTTTGCAGCAGGAAGCAGGGTCCATCCAAGGGCGACGCGTGGCAACAAAAGAGGGGCTCTCCTAGATCACAGACATTGACCAAATTGATGGCCACACTTCATTGTGGGGACGGAACATGCTTGAACAATAAAATTCATGAGCGGTCCCGCAATTGAAACCATGGTATAGTGAAAGAGCTACATGGCGGAAGGTGGTGAATTGCAGGCTCAAAAGAGTGTGCATCCAAACCGTTTATGATGGCCCCGCAATCACGTGCTTATATAACGACAAATTCGAGAGAAGCACGTGGCCGCCCCCTAGGCGTTAAGCCGCGCTCCGATCCCGAGAAGGATTCAATTAATGAAAAAGGACTTGTAGTTGAAGCCTCAGCTCAATCCATAAGTAGAAGGTGTGAAATCTCTAGTCGAGGAGACAGAACTGTCAGCCCGAGGTACCACGAGGGACAGTTTCGTCTTGCAGGCCCATACTGATATGAGCTTGCGTCTAATAGAAGGAAACACGCATAGTCTAACAGAAAGATGCACAGACGAAATCTTTAAATGGGATGGCCAGATCACACTCCTGGCAGTTGTGGATTGATCTAATATAAATAGATCAGTTTAGATTTTGTAAAAGAGGGGTGTTTTTCAAAGGCTGGAGAGCCGAGAGAGTTTTATGAACAGGGATCTATATTTTTAGTTTGTAAGCCTGAGGGCTTGGATTGTAAATATTATGTTATTGAAGATTCCTTTGAATTGTTTTTATCAGACCATCTTCTTAGTTTACACGTTGTTTTGTTTCTTCTTGTTTGGATGTAATATCTCTGATTTATGGATTCCTGAGGCGATGGAGGATTTGTTGTCATCATGCCCATCTTTCATGGTTCATCATATATTTTCTGTTTTTCTTCTTGTCTGGATGTAATCTCTCTGATTTATGGATTCCTGAGGCAATGGAGGATCTGTTGCCATCATGCCCATATTTCATGGTTCATCACTCAGACATTTTCAGTCTTCTTTCTCCTCATCACCACATAAATCCTTTGTCTGATAGGCAGTTTAAATACCTTCATTATTCACGATACTTATGACTCCATGTCTCGATTGTCCCGAACTGATCTGCAGTTACTTCTGTTATCTTTTCCTCTCCCTGCAGTCTCACTGATCCACTGATCCGAGATCTTTTCGTCAGGTGACTTATTAAAGAATTGCATAAAATGAGCATAAACAAAAGTATACCATAAAGAAGGAAAAGCTCAAAATGAAAGAGACACAATCATGCAATATGAACACAAAGAAATTGATAACGGAGTTCGTCCCTGATGGACTATGTCTCCAGGTCCTGCTCTCAAATGGGTAGGTCTTTTTATTAACTCCACAAAAGAATTGGGCAAAATACATAAGTATACCTCATTCTGGAGTTAAGCCACAGAAGCTTTGCTCAGATAAGAAAATCAACACTACCACTGCGTTCGTGGCATCGTTTCACCTAAAAATGATTGTCTCCATGCCTCAATCTGAGTCAGACACTTTCGGGACCCCAAGACACCCCTGCCTCGATTTTCGTGCCACTGCTCCTGCAATTAATGACTGACATATCTCAAAATCCATGCCAAAATCTTGAAAAATGTGCCCAAATCCATACTTGATGCAACACTCACTCTACCTCGACAGAGTCCCTGCGCTGACCTCCCGGTCTTAAGGATCGTTCTAATTTCACCTTTCCGAGCCGAATTAGCTCTTTCTATTCCCACTGGAATCACAAATTTCTGATCCACAGGTCCTTCTTCTCCTCTGTCACGGCCTCTGCACATGCCTGTGACCTTCCCCGAAAGAATTTTGGGTTTCGGGACTTTCTATTTCCGGATGTCACGAGAACCACTGTCCCCACGATCTCTCGATTACCAAAATGTCGATTTCCTGAAATGGCCTTTCTCGTATTAGCCCTTTCTTATGTCAGTGCCCTCTTTGCGCGACTGCTGGCTAGACTAGGCACTAGCACTTCTCGTCTCTCGCGCCTTCGCGAGTTCAAAGGTTCAACCTTTGGCACCTTCCTTCCCGAACTCCCGAGAGGCAAGATTTGACTTTTTTCCTCTCATTCTCGCTATTCGCGATTTCTGCCACCTGTCCTCCTCAGATAGACTATTCCCATCTTCTTGCGAATTTGCCTCTCGCGAGTTTGAGCAACCAACTCCTTGGCTCTTACCTTGCAAACCTTCGAGTTCACAAGATCCCTAGATCTCTGCCACGTGTCCCAAATGGATGGACGGTCCTGATCAAATCTCGAGACTTTGCCAGATGTGAGGTCAAAGAGCGCTCACCTCTGTGAGTCCCGGTGCCCGGATCTTTGAAATGGACGATCACGTGACACTTGTCCTCCTCAGATCGACGGTTGTGACTCTTTCGTTGTTTCGAGACTTGCAATGTCCCGACCTCTCAACCTCGAGACCTCCAATATCCCAAATGCTAATACCCCAATACCAACTTCTTCGGGACTTTCACCTTTGCTCACGAAGGTTTAAACCTCGAGCTCCTTTCCACAGATCCGACGACTATCAGTCCATGTACCTAGATCTGACAGCTCAGACCTGTTCTCCCGCTGCGCCTTTTTTGCAATGCCTAGACACGAATCCACGGTCCAGATCTTCTCGGCTGATCCGACAACAGCTATTGCTCCTCCCGAGATTTGGCGCTTTGCTTCCGGACTTGGAAGAATTTCAAATGCTCAAAGGCCTCGACCTCTGTCTTCTTTCCTCTGCGAGCTTCTCAATTTTGAATCCTCGCTTGCGTGCATGTGAACGTTGTCCCTCCTAAGCTTTAGGGACTCTGAACTCTCCCAAAGAGTCCTTTCGCTACTGCACTCCTTCCAGCTATGGCTTCGTGCGCTGAAAGCACTACTCCTCCTGAGCTTGTCCTTCAAATCCTCAAGGGATTCTGACTTCTGCTCTCCCTGCAGAGTCTTCACACATAGAAGTGCTATCTCTTTTGAGCTTCTCAATTTCTTAGACCCCTAAGGGATTTTATCCTTCTCTCTTCTCCTGCAGATGGAGAATTTGGATGCCCTCCTGGCTATCCTTCTGCTCAAGAAACCTGATTGTTGAGTCTTTCAGGGTGTTCAGCAACCCTGCAGAAATCCTTCAGTGGACTCTTCCTCAAATTCAAAACTTAAAAGAGTTCTCTTCTCCTGTGCCTATCTGCACACCT
This sequence comes from Picea engelmannii, assembly GCA_009831015.1. NCBI lineage: Eukaryota > Viridiplantae > Streptophyta > Pinopsida > Pinales > Pinaceae > Picea > Picea engelmannii. The sequence goes on along the minus strand of ML786267.1, from coordinate 13,614 downwards.
ATTCAATGCCCTCTCGGCAGAGTGTCTTCTCACAGAACATCCAGCAATTCTATCATCTCATGTGCACCCTATGCACCTGCTTGATGCCTACCTGGCAGAGCTCTCAGAATCCTTAGTGATTCTTGCTTCAGTCTGAACTCATAGCAGAGTTCTTCCTCAACACTTTGTGCTTGTGCTCAATGCCCCCTTGGCAGAGCTTTACAGAACTCAAAGAGATTTTATGTCTGCAATTGTGTCTTTCTCATACACAGCCTTGCCTCCAAGGTATTCAACAACCTTGAGGTCTTCCTCCCGAGTTGTTGATTTCAACTTATGTGCCCACCTGGCACACCTTTTTTTGACTCCGCAGAGTTTAGAAGTGCATCTATGCACCCATATCCAGAGACCACAGTACTCTGTCACGGCCTCCTGGCATGAAACCTCAAAGACCTCTCAAGTCTGAAACCAAACAAAACCCCTACAAATGTCTAACATTCATCTACAGAATACATTCATGTCATATAAAGAACACTCACAGACATTCATTTAACACTAGAAATATGCAGGAAAAACTGTTGTTTATGTTAAAAGGGAAAATGCCTGTTTACAATGGTGTTCCTGAGCACGGCCTGTAACAAGGTCTCGACTCTTCTATTCTCTTCTCTATGCTAACTCTCCTCTTTTTCTTTTTTTTCCCAAAATGAGATCCTTTCGATCTTTTACTTAAGGGGCTCCTTGAGCTCTTCCCTCCAATCTACCTACCCTATTCAATTACATTGAATGGGTTGTCTAGTCCGAAATCCGGATCTAGATCTCAGGCTTCCAAACATCAAAGGCCTATCTTATCTACAGCCTGTGCAAAATCACGACTTCCTAGCTCAAGAGCTTAAACATTTAATTGCATTCAATTTTAAATCAAAATGAGGGCAGTGCCTCTCTTCAGATTTGAATGCGTGTGCTCGACGTGGCTGGCTGGCTGGCTGACGTGAGATGATGCTCCTACATCATACTCCTCAACTGCAAAATTCATGAGCTTCCCCTCTCAGCTGTTGAAATCCTCCTGGATCCAAAACCATCCTCTCGAGCTGTTCATCTACTCCATTTTCCTGCTGCTGTTGTTGCTTCTGTGCTACTGCTCTTGCTTCTTCCTTTCTGCCCAGCGCCTCCTTGCTGGCAGTTTCTGCTGACTCTATCATCAACCTTTTGATCTCCTCGATCATTTCGTCCAGCTGCTCCAGTGGCTAGCTCTGCTCATGCAGTCTCCTTAGCTGCAAAAATTTTCCGCAATTGGGTAGGTCACTGTAACCTCCCATGCCTTCTTCATCTGCTTCCAACTTCACCTGTTGGATGTGCATACCCTACACTATCACCCTTCTCTCCAGGGCTTCAATTTGTTCATACAGATCAGCCAGACAAATGTTGTCTGCTTCTTCCTCGTCCTCCACTTCTGCAAGCTCCAATGTGTTAGCGATATTTCTTGCTAAGGGGGTCAGAAATCAAATGAATGGGTTAAAACCCACTTGTCCAAGGTTTTGGGCGACATGACGCCGTGGTAAACAGTAAGCGAGATCGGGCGGTCAAGATGAGCACACCCAGATCAACGGCGCACAGCAAATTCCGGACCCTCCTCACCTCCCAACCTTTAAGCAGTGGGGGGGGGTCCGGAATCAGGGGCGCATCTCTCCAACGGCCCAGATAAGCACGCCCAGATCAACGGCGACAAAGGTCATTCCGGACCCCCCCCCGTCTTTCTCCCTTTAAGCTGAGGGGGGGGGTCCGGAATTATTGACGCAGCTCTCAATGGCCACGATCGTCGCGCCCGGATCAACGGCGCTCGTGCAGCCACGCTCCCCTCAGCTGCCCTGTGTTTAGCCATGGTGGACCCTCCTCCCGTCACTTCGCTCACCCTCTACCCACTGTCCCTTATTGCCA
>ML786267.1:0-11603 GCA_009831015.1 Picea engelmannii | reverse complement strand
TAAATCTGATGGGCTTCGGGCTCTGCTCCTGCTAGCAATCCAGGAGTGACTTCCGAATGCCAACACAATGCTGCAGTCCTTTCAGGTTCCTGGATGAAAGTATTGAGCCACTCCTCGAAATGCTCATCTTCTTCTTCTGCTATCAGCTTCAGTGCTGCAACTTCCTCAACTTCCTGGCTGAATATGTTGAGCCATTCCTCAAAATGCTCATTCTCCTCTTCTTCTTCTACTTGGGCAGTCTCAAATACCTGCTCCAATTCTTCTTTGACAGTCTCCGCTGGCTGTCTTTCTCTTGTTGTTGCTGCTTCATCTGCAACACAGACTTTGGCCTCCTCTGGGCTATGTGGCAAGAATATCTGAATTCCTCCAATCATCAGAAAATTCCTCTGATCCTCCTCTTCTGTCAGTTGCATCTGCTGATCCAAACTCACCTCTGAGTTTATGAGACCCTCAGATAGTCTCATTTGCTCATCCCTGCCCACCTGGCAAATTGGGATTTTTCTGCTGCCCTCCTAGCAGTCTATGAGATCAACTGATCCCATCTTCATCAGCACCTCAGGCTGAATTGAACTCACCTTCGAGTTCATGAGACTTTCAGATAGTCCCATCTCTGTTCCCATGCCCACCTGGCAAATTGGAAACTTTCTGCTGCCCTCCTGGCAGTCTATGAGATCCTGCAGCGATCTCGGTCCATTTCCCTCCTTGAAATGCGAAATCCCCTGGCTGTCCTCATGACAGTCTGTGAGATCCTTAGCTGATCTCAACTCTTTGCCCACCTAGAAATTGGAAATTTCTTCTCTTCCCTCCTGGCAGTTCTTGAGATCTTCAACTGATCCCATTTCATTCTCTTCACTGAGAATTCTCCCAGTCTCTGGTTCACATATCTGAACCATTTCCTCAGGTCCGTCGAGGTTTTCAGCATGCCTCAACCATCCTTTTAACAGCCTACACTGTCTTCTAGCCATCAACTCCTTGACTGGCCATTTTGCTTTTGCCTTCCTCATGGGCCATTCATATACCCATCTTGACTTGGCTTTCTGTTGCATCTCCAATGCAATCTCATCCATCCTTGCATTCATCTCAGCGAGTTCTTCATCCCATTCAATTTTTCTCATTAGCTCTGAGCTTTTCTTTCCAGCATATCTTCGACCTTCAGTAGCCATATCATTGTCTCTGTCTGCTCTCCTGGCAAACCTGCTGCTCATCTGCAAGCGATCATCTACAGAGTCCTCATCACTTTGTCTTCTTTCTGCTCCTTCTATCTGCAATGTACAAACAGAATCCGAGCTCTGATACCAAAACTGACGCAACACTCACTCTGCCTCGACAGAGTCCCTGCGCTAACCTCCCGGTCTTAAGGATTGTTCTAATTTCACCTTTCCAAGCTGAATTAGGTTTTTCGATTCCCACTGGAATCACAATTTCTAATCCACAGGTCCTTCTTCTCCTCTGTCACGGCCTATGCACGTGCCTGTGACCTTCCCCGAAAGAATTTCGGGTTTCGGGACTTTCTATTTCCCGATGTCACGAGAACCACTGTCCCCACGATCTCCCGATTACCAAAATGTCGATTTCCCGAAATGGCCTTTCTCATATTATCCCTTTCTTCTGTCAGCGCCCTCCTTGCATGATCGCTGGCTAGACTAGGTGCTAGCACTTCTCGTCTCTCGCACTTTTGTGAGTTCAAAGGTTCAACCTTTGGCACCTTCTTTCCCGAACTCCCGAGAAGCGAGATTTGACTTTTCTCCTCTTGTTCTCGCTATTCGTGATTGCTGCCACCTGTCCTCCTCGGATGGACGGCTCCCATCTTCTCGCAACTTCGCCTCTCGTGAGTTTGAGCAACCAACTCCTTGGCTCTTACCTTGAAAACCTTCAAGTTCGCGAGATCCCTAGATATCTGCCACGTGTCCCAAATGGATAGACGGTCCTGATCAAATCTTGGGATTTCGCCAGATGTGAAGTCAAAGAGTGCTCACCTCTGTGAGTCCCGGTGCCCGAATCTCCGAAATGGACGATCGTGTGACACGTGTCCTCCTCAGATCGACGACTGCGACTCTTTCGCTGTTTCGAGACTTGTAATGTCATGACCTCTCAACCTCGAGACCTCCGATATCCCGAACGGTGATACCCCGATACCAACTTCTTTGGGACTTTCACCTCTGCTCACGAGGGTTTAAACCTCAATCTCCTTTCCATAGATCCGATGACTATCGGTCCATGTACCTAGATCTGACGGCTCAGACCTGTTCTCATGCTGCGCCTTTTCTGCAATGCCTGGAAACGAATCCACGGTCTAGATCTTCTCGGCTGATTTGACGGTAGCTATTGCTCCTCCCGAGATTTGGTGCTTTTCTTCTAGACTTGGAAGAATTTCAAATGCTCAAAGGCCTCGACCTCTGTCTTCTTTCCTCTGCGAGCTTCTCAATTTTGAATCCTTGCTTGCGCGCATGTGAACGATGTCCCTCCTGAGCTTTAGGGACTCTGAACTCTCCCAAAGAGTTCTTTCGCTACTGTACTCCTTGCAGCTATGGCTTCGTGCACTGAAAGCACTACTCCTCCTGAGCTTGTCCTTCAAATCCTCAAGGGATTCTGACTTCTGCTCTCCCTGCAAAGTCTTCACACACAGAAGTGCTATCTCTTCTGAGCTTCTCAATTTCTTAGACCCCTAAGGGATTTTATCCTTCTCTCTTCTCCTGCAGATGGAGAATTTGGATGCCCTCCTAGCTATTCTTCTGCTCAAGCAACTTGATTGTTGAGTCTTTCAGGGTGTTCAGCAACCCTGCAGAAATCCTTCAGTGGACTCTTCCTCAAATTCAAAACTTAAAAGAGTTCTCTTCTCCTATGCCTATCTGCACACCTACTCAATTCCCTCTTGGTAGAGTGTCTTCTCACAGAACATCCAGCAGTTATGTCCTCTCCTATGCACCCTATGCACCTACTCGATGCCCACCTGGCAGAGCTTTCAGAATCCGTAGTGATTCTTGCTTCAGTCTGAACTCACAGCAGAGTTCTTCCTCAGCACTTTGTGCCTATGCTCAATGCCCCCTCGGCAGATATTTACAGAACTCAAAGAGAGTTTTTGTCTGCAACTGTGTATTTCTCATACACAGCCTTGCCTCCAAGGTATTTAGCAACCTTGAGGTCTTCCTCTCGAGTTGTTGATTTCAACTTCTGTGCCCACCTGACACGCCTTTGTCTGACTCCGCGGAGTTCAGAAGTGCATCTATGCACCGGTATTCAGAGACCGCAGTACTATGTCACGCCCTCCTGGCATGAAACTTCAAAGACCTCTCAAGCCTGAAACCAAACAAAACCCCTGCAAATGTCTAACATTCATCTACATAATACATTCATGTCATATAAAGAACACTCACAGACATTCATTTAACACTAGAAATATGTAGGAAAAACTGATGTTTATGTTAAAAGGGAAAATGCATGTTTACAATGGTGTTCCTGAGCATGGCCTGTAACAAGGTCTCGGCTCTTCTATTCTCTTCTCTATGCTAACTCTCCTCCTTTTTTTTTTTTCCCAAAATGAGATCCTTTCGATCTTTTACTTGAGGGGATCCTTGAGCTCTTCCCTCCAATCTACCTACCCTATTCAATTACATTGAATGGGTTGTCTAGTCCAAAATCCGGATCTAAATCTCAGCCTTGCAAACATTAAAGACCTATCTTATCTATAGCCTACGCAAAGGCACGGCTTCCTAGCTCAACAGCTTAAACATTTAATTACATTCAATTTTAAATCAAAATGAGGGCAGTGCCTCTCTTCAGCTTTGAATGCGTGTGCTTGACGTGGTTGGCTGGCTGGCTGGATGGCTAACGTGAGATGATGCTCCTGCATCAATACTGTACGGATGCGCTCAGTCTGCCCCTTCTCCGTGCTCTCTTGTGTCCGAATGCACTGGCAGAAAGCCCTTCTTATACAATTTGGCGGTAGTTATGTAATAAGTGTGGTTGTTGGTGGAGTGGTTAGTGGAGGCTAAGTTAAGAATTTAGTTGGCGGAGGTCCCGGGGTCCAATCCCACGGACCTCCCCTTTTGGCAAGTGGTTACAACTTATGGTGAAGATTCTAGCGTTGGTTTAGCGGTGGTTTAAATTGGCGGTGAAAATGGAGGAAAGGTTAAATTTAGAGGCGATTGAGTTAAGCCCCCAGGCGCGCGTAACCTTATGGTCATGTGGTACCATACGTAACCAGGGGCTAGGCCAAAGGCCTAGCCCCTCTTTTGGCACATTAGCACAAACTTTACAGTTAAATAATAATTGAACCATATGACAAACAAGGATCAAGGTGTGGTGTAGTGGTTAGCGATGATGCGTGGGGCCTTAGGGATACTTGGAGGTCGCAAGGTCGACTCTTGAGGAGTCAAATAAAATTTTGCACATTTCAGCCATTGGAGGGGTGCCATGTGGTAGCCCATGACTGGGCCACGTGGCACCATATAATTGGTCCACCAAAACTGCCACTTGTCACAATATGATTTGCCAATGAAGTTGACATGTGTCATCACCGAACATGCCCATGTGTTTTCCATGCCATGTCATCTTTCCAACTCAGTTGTGCCACGTGTCACCCTTTTAGTGGTGCCATGTGTCACTTTGACTTTTGTTTGTTTGACCAAGTTTGACTGAACTTTGACTGCTTATAACTTTTGATTCGTAACTCTGTTTGACGAGTTGTTTGCACCGTTAGAAAGCTTGTGATGCACTCTTTGTGATTATGCCATTTTAACTAAGTTTTAGGAACTTTGATTTTTTCCCTTTTGTTGTCTGCTGGAGCCATTTTGAGCGTTCTGATTTGCTTCTGTGCATTCTGAGTTGTCTTAACATTCTTTGAATCCATTTTGGATCATCCACCTACTCAAACCATTTTAATCCATTTACCTTTTTTGATGGGTACTGGGCTTATCCTCTTGCAGTCAAAGAGTGACTCTCAGTGGTAACATTAATGGCGTCGTTTCCATGGACGGAAGTGAAGATATCTTCCCTAGGAGAACGATAACGAAAAGATTCAGTTTTAGATGGTGAACTGAAGCTGGACACATTATTCTGACAGCTCATCTTTCACCATGGTGACTCCATTGTTCGGAAATCTATTGACGACTTCACTGGTTTGAAATGGACAAGATTTTAGCTCAGAGGTATGCTTTCTGCAATTTTTCAAAGATAGTTGGTTTCCCTATTCCAGTGCCTAGTAGAGATGAATGGGAAAGTAGCCTTCCTAAATTTCAAGGAGAAGAGTGGGAGGAGCCAGCTAAACACTTGTTGGATTTTCATGATTTTATTCATCAGCTTCGTATCGTGCACAAAGATGTTCAGATAAATATTTTTAGGTATTCATTGGAGGGGATTTCTCGTGATTGGTGTATATCTCTCCTAGTTGTAAGTATCATCTCTTTGACAAACTTTCATGCAGCTTTCAATTCCTTTTGTAAAGAATATTTTTCAGCTGAACGTCTTTTTGAGGAATGTTGTAATGGGTTTTCTTTGCTCCATAAAGATTCTGCTAGTCATGAAAGCCTGATTTGTGATGAAGCATTTATTTTAGAAGAAAACATTTACCATGAAGATCATGGGGTGTTGAATGATATTCATTATAATAGAAATAACATAGAAACGTTTGGCATCATAACAAGTGTATCTGTTGTTTTAAATATTCATGAAGATCAACATCTCTCTTTTGAATATTCTTATGACGAAGAGCAAGTGTATTCTGCAGTAGATATTTCTCGCACTTTGGAGTATTGTGCGAGCAAGCAGAAGGAAAAGTCCTGAATCCCAAACTCCATAAGTGAATCTTGGTCGTCCAAAACAAGAGGCCACGCGTCACCAGATCTCTCACTTCATAGAATTGTGCGAGAAAGCAGGAGAAGCTCCCAAAGCCCGAACTCCCGAAGTAAATCTCGGTTGTCCAAAACAAGAGGACACACGGTGCCAGATCTCACACTTCAGAGGATTGTAAGAGATATGCATTGAAAAGGCTCAAAGCTCAAACTCCCGAAGTAATTGTGATCCGTTGATCTTTGCAGCAGGAAGCAGGGTCCATCCAAGGGCGATGTGTGGCAGCAAAAGTGGGGCTTTCCTAGATCGCAAATCGCGACCAGATCGACGACCACACTTCATTGGGGGGATGGAACATGCTCAAACGATAAAATTCTTGAGCGATCCCACAATTGAAACCATGGTATAAAAAAAGAGCTATGTGGCGGAAGGTGGTGAATTACGAGCTCAAAAGTTGTGTGCATCCAAACTGCTTATGACGGCCCCGCAATCACGTGCTTATATAACAACAAATTTGAGAGAATCACGTCGCTGCCCCCTAGGCTTTAAGTCACATTCTGATCCCGAGAAGGATTCAGTTAATGAAAAAGGACTGGTAGTTGAAGCCTCAATTCAGTCCATAAGTAAAAGGCATGAAATCTCTAACCGAAGAGACAAAACTGTCAGCCCGAGGTACCACAAGGGACGGTTTCATCTTGCAGGCCCATACTGATCTGAGCTTGCGTCTGACAGACGGAAACATGCATAGTCTGACAGAAATATGCACAGACGAAATCTTTAAATGGGATGCCCAGATCACACTCCTAGAAGTTGTGGACTGATCTGATATAAATAGATCAGTTTAGATTTTTTAAAAGGGGGGTGTTTTTTAGATGCTAGAGAGACGAGAGAGTTTTATGAGCAGGGCTCTATATTTTTAGTTTGTAAGCCTGAGGGCTTGGATTGTCAATATTATGTTATTGAAGATTCCTTTGAATTGATTTTATCATACCGTCTTCTTACTTTACAAGTTGTTTTGTTTCTTCTTGTCTGGATGTAATATCTCTGATTTATGGATTCCTGAGGCGATGGAGGATCTGTTGTCATCATGCCCATCTTTCATGGTTCATCATATATTTTCTATTTTTCTTCTTGTCTGGATGTAATCTCTCTTATTTATGGATTCCTGAGGCGATGGAGGATTTGTTGTCATCATGCCCATCTTTCATGGTCCATCACTCATACTTTTTCTGTTTTCTTTCTCCTCATTGCCACATAAATCCTTTGTTTGATAGGCAGTTTAAATTCCTTCATTATTCACGATACTTATGAATCCATATCCCAATGGTCCCGAACTGATCTGCAGTCACTTCTGTTATCTTTTCCTCTCCCTGTAGTCTCACTGATCCACCTACTCAAACCATTTTAATCCATTTACCTTTTTTGATGGGTACTTGGCTTATCCTCTTGCAGTTGGAGGGTGACTCTTAGTGCTAACACATGGCTCATGCTTCAGTGGACACCACCTGCATTGAATTGCATGATATCCAATCGAAAGTCTTATTTATCATCCCATAGATCTTGAAAAATAGTCCTCAACTGAAAAAAATGATTGGGCACTGGATGTTGAAATCTATACTAATTAATAAAAAATGAGCACTTACCTCTCCAATGGTTCTCCATAGAGTTTCATTAAAAGAAGCAACTGTTAAAATAACAAGAGGAAAGTTCATTGCAGAATGTACAAGGCCTTCAAATTTGACACCGGGACCAACGTTAGATACTTCATGCAATGCCTCCGACCACCATTTGTATTTGGGAATTACGAGCCAGTGTATTCCAGTGTTGTTGCTTCCCATCTGGCCATCTTTCTTGGCCAAAGTCATTCTACTCACCAAGTCCTTTGCATGCTCTGCAAATGGCAATGATTTATTGAAAAGATTAAGCAGAGACATATTTGATGCAACACACTACACTATTGATGTGTATTCTATTAATATAAACATGTATAGTTACACAATATGGTTACAAGAAGTTACAGAGTTACCAATTCCTGTAACAGTAAACTAACTGATTAACTAGTTAAGGATGTAATTAGGTATTTTCCTTAAGACTCCCTCTTAATTACATCCAATAAAAACTATCATTATCACCAGCATCCAATGCAATAGACTTCACACTCCTCTTAAACAAAACTTGGTCCTAACCAACTCTAAGGTTAATATCTCACATTTCCCCTGTTAATCGAAGATTCTAATTCTCAAATACAATCATCAAGTCATGAAGTTAGCATACGAGTAGACACCCTCGTATCTACCAAAGTGGACTTAATACCACATTCCTCTACCAAAGTGGACTTAATACCACTTTCCTCCACTGGTCAGCGCCTCAAGTTGCTTGAAACCAAGGATAGTTGTGATGTATCATGGCCAGTGCTTCATGTTGCTCGAAACCAAAGATACATGCTACATGATCACATATTGACCTATGTAGGCCTAATTCAATCAGGGCTTACTGAACATGGGGAACAGAGCTTGCCTATAAAAAATTTCACAACTTCTTACAAATGGGACCAAAAAACATAATGGAGTATCTAATGGGGTGTCGGGTACAACCGAATATGCACCCCTCAAATTACAAAAATTCATTTCTTATGTATTTGTTGATGAATGAAAAAACCAAAAATTTAACAAAAATTTGTATTTTGTTGCATTATCTTCTCCACTCTTTGTTTATGTCTTTGCCCATCTTTCTTCTTGGCAACTCTTCTTCATGTCTTTCTTTCTTCTCTCTTTCTTCTCCATTGCTTTTTGGTTGAGGTTTTTCTCCATGCATTTTCACAGCTCTAATACCATGAAAAGATTAAGCAGAGACAGATGCAACACACTACACTATTGATGTGTATTCTATTAATATGAACATGTATAATTACACAATATGGTTACAAAAAGTTAACCAACTCATATAACAGTAAACTAACTGATTAACTAGTTAAGAATGTAATTAGGTATTTTCCTTGACATTTATCACAATATGCCAAATCTTCTTATTCCATCCCAAAACTTGAAGCCTTAAAGAATCACACACATATTCTGCAGATGCTGTTGTGGCATATTCGGCCCCTCCGAGTACAACAATAATAGTTAAGAACGCAACCATATAATTCCGAGCCATTGTCAATATGAATGACTAGCTTTGGCAAAGATCAAACAATCGATTCAAAACCTGAGATATAAAACATGCCCAGTAATCAAAATGATCTGAGGAATCCTCCCATCGAGAGCTCAATATATAGATTTTTAATTCTTATAACTCCAGAACCTTATCTAGATATTACCGATAAACAAATTTATTTGAACTGTTAATCTTATTTACTTATCTAGTTTTTAAAACTTGTAGTCCATGCACACAATGTTTATCGTAAAGTATATCAGGCCAGCTCACTGCTTATCCAAATAGAGGATTCAACTATAACCAAGTGGTCGCATGCATTCCAAATGTTTTCAGATCATCTTCAAGCCAAACCGCAGACGTAAAGAAATTTGAACGTGAAATATCCCGGCATGAGAGAAGTTCGGGAAGTTGGAGTCGAATAGATAACGCAGTGACAACAAAAAAAAGGGGGGGGGGGTTAAAGTTAAACGTACATAACTAAAAGAAATCACATCATTACATCTCCGTTGCATTACATTTTATATATATTTAATTGGATTTAGACTGGTTCATTTAAAAAAAATAAACATTATTGAATATATTTGTACCTTTGCACAAAAAGTATAGTATGATTCTAGAAGTTGGTGCCAATGTTTTAGGTTACATGTATAAACAAATTAATATATTCCATATAATATAATTTTAAGTTTCTTCTACATTTATAAAGACATGTATAATTTAATATAATAATTATGTCTTTTTAAGGTGTCAATAAATTGGTCTTTGGAGGTGTAGATGAGTTTGCTGGAGAGTGCATTAACTTGCTAAAAACATTTAGTACATGGGTTCGCTTGCTTTGAACTTTGCAAAGTCATGTGTAGCGTGTGTAGGGTCGTAGGGTATGCCTAAAGGTTATCTATATCATATTAATACAAATCCATGATTAAAAAAAAAGGGTTTCAATCAAGTATAATCATCATTATTATTACAACAAATTTTGCCTCATTCCATGCAACTTGCTTGGATGACCTTCCATTACCCTCTGTAGACTTGAAGTCTCAATTTTGTTCATTCTAGAGTAAAAAATGCACATTTTTCCACATATACGCGCTCTATCAGCTATACAACAAGCATATACGCAGGTTGTTCCACTACAAACCGCGTACATCAGGTTTCGTGCTCAAAAATTAAAAAGTATGTTGGGTTTCAATGCCATGTCACGAGATCCATAATCCTTGACCTTCCATATACTAAAATTGCTCTGACTCGACCCTTCAATTCCATTTGAAGGCTATAAATTGAGCCATATCCAAGCCTTGATGACAATTCAACTTTGAGAGCAAAGACACTCTGGAAAAATTTCACTTCATATTGAGTTTGCATCCCTTTGTCCTTGAAAGTATGAACTTCTTGTGTTCAAACCCCAAGCTCTTCCTTCTTTGTGATGGAGAACCTCATTGACTCCTATATATGAGCTTGCCTTTGTGGATGATTGAAGTGGTGGAGGCCCAACTGGAGGGACTTAGTTTCTCGGTTCCGATATGTGTCGTTACAGAAGTTTGTCACCTATGTACTTCTGCTAATTATTTAAATAGAAATACTATTTTCTCGTCCAATTGATATCTTGCAAATATTTGAATCACTATTTCATGGACGTATTTGTCATGTATGTTAATGGATTATACTAATTTGTATACTAACATTATATATTATCACCATATGCTTGTGTATCTTGGTTGTTGAGGGCAAGTTGCAGGTATAAATCTTTGGGTCGCGTGCTCAATGGTGGTCTTCTTCGAACGTCCAGACGAGGTAGACTCTTAGCCTTGTCTTGTTAGCATTTCATTTATATAGCATACCTAGGATTAGAGTTGATTTATGCATGTCATTCTGTCTGTTGTGGTTTAAGCCTAGCCATAGAGAGATTTTTCTCGTAACAGAATTGGCGACCATAATGGCGAATGATCTCCTTTTTGGGGTTTCGAGTGTTTTTCTCCTTGATTTGCTCTTTGTTTTCTTGAGTTTCCTTGTCATAAGTTGCTTGACAACCTATTTTTTACCTTGCATCTGAGTTTCTTGTCTTAACCCTTGCCCTGGCAGTGTTTTGCTTGGTATACGCGGTTTTTCCCTTAAAAATGCATATATACACGAGCTATCTTCCTTTAGGGAGCGTATATATGCGCTTGTTGCTCAAACAATCGCGTACATCATATCTTAAGTCTTGCTGGTTGAGTTTGGTGTTTGTTGGGTGCGTTTTGTTGGTTGCTGAGTCTTCTTATCTTTCCATCCTCTTCTTCACTTTGGCAGCAAGGTCTTGATTTTCATCATCATTTGTCTTTTGTTATTTGGATATCAATCTAGATTCCTCTTTGGTTCAGTCTGCCCATAACTTGCTAAACTTGGGCAATTTTCTTCTAGTGCAAATCCCTTGAACTAATGGATCCCAAGAGGAAGGAAAACCATTGAGTGTAGTATCTACAAGTTCAACGCCATCTATTAGATCTCCAATGGATGCTAACTGGTCTTTGATTTGTGAGATCCTCATGAAATAATTTGTGATTGTTTCTGACTTGTTCATTGTCAGGTTTCTGAGCTGATGTGATCCGAATTATTTTCGGCACGAAATGAGAGCGGAGATATAATAAAAAAATGTACAGAGATATTGCAGATATTCAATAATATAA
>ML786266.1:482535-516109 GCA_009831015.1 Picea engelmannii | reverse complement strand
GTGCCTGATCTGGTTTTTGAAGTTGGATCTATGCTGTTCGGAGTCTTCCTCCATTTGATCACCCCTTAAAATAAACCGTGACATTAAATCTGATGGGCTTCGGGCTCTGCTCCTGCTAGCAATCCAGGAGTGACTTCCGAACGCCAACACCACTCTATCACTGGCTTAGAAAAAAAGAGAGAATAACCCTTCGAACATCAAGTGATGAAGCTTGATGAAGTTATTCAACATCTTCAAAAAAGGGTCGTGGAATTAGAGCTTCAAACTATACCAAGTACCTCGCAATAAGTGCATGACCAACGATAATTGAATGCTCAGAGCATAGTCGAGAGGATTAAAAAACTTGTTGTAGAATGCAAACAGTTAAGTAGTAGAAGAGCGTAGATATATGAACAACTATCCGAAGAGCCAGAGTTGAAAAAATTGGATTCCCAACTCCAGGAAACAAAGTAGCACACAGATACAGTACAGTCATAGCTCAAGCTCCTGTCACCCATCGATAGGATGAAGAGATCCCGGGAACAACACACCGCCCAAAAACTCGTTCTTACCATGCAGAACAGAGTGATGGAAGTCACCCAGAAACTCCAGCTGATCCAGGAGGCAACCTATCTACTGTTTGAAGAAATTGAAGGCCAAGGAACAGTACTAGAAAAAGTAGTTGTTACAGTCGAGAAACAACTAGAAGGACATATCATCGAAGCGGTTATTCAGGAATTCGCTGAGAAAGAAGTAGTAGCACAGAGACAAGTCAAAGTATCTCGAGCCAAGCTCGAGAATTTTGAGGCAAAGTTAGCCAGACCTGAGTGACTCGGGATGAGTCATAGTTGAGTGTTGGGGGCCTGTTGGCCCTTGACCAAGTTTTGAGGAACACTTGGTCATATTTGACCATTTTTGGGGCTTCAACAGCCTGTCAAAGATGGAGAGCAAGACAAAGCGAAGATCATGGAAGCTAGACCCCCTTTTTCGATCCTTTGTGGGTTTTTCGGGATAATGTAACAGGACCGGGATGTCGGCCCATGGATTTACACATGTTTAGGCCCCTTTTTGTGATGTATAAGTAGAAGTCTAGGCTTTGTAAGAAGGGACCTTTTTGAGGACACTTGAGAAGTGGCTTAGTGCTAAGAGATGATCTGTGTGATATACTTGCAAAGATGAGTGCAAGTATTGTAAGTGCTGAGTGCACAGATTGTAAGAAGGTTTTATGCTTAGAGCTACTTGGGGAAGGAGTATCTAGCGAGCTATACAGATCTCATGTCCTGCGCGGAGTAGATTTTGAGGCTCTATGCTTATAACTGATTGGCCAACAATAATAGAGAAGAAGAGTTGGTGGACATAGCCCCAGGGTGGGGGTGAACCACGTAAATCTGTGTATCATGCTTTGTGTTATTACTTACATGTGTTTTCCCTCTCTTGCTAAGTGCTATGACATGTTTAGATAGATTTACTTATGCTTTGTGCTTATTAGATGTGTATAGATGATATATTTGATGTGTATGAAGTTGCTAAGTGCTTGGTCTACCAGATCTGGTCTGTTGTATGCTACTAAGTGCTTAATCATCTTAGATCTAAGTATATACTGCAATGCTCTATGTTATCTATGGAGTGAGATAAGGGTTAATTCTAGGTGAACTATTGATGCTAAGTTCTTTGTTAAGTGTGTAATCACAGATCTAGATCCCAGCTAAGGTTGCAGACACCAGATTCCTGCAATCACCCCTACCTCTACCTCAGGTGAGACTTCATCTGCTTCATAGGTGTTGCCGAAAGGGTCCGTAGTTAGGGTTTTGTTGGTGTGTTGTTGTAGTTTTGAACCCTGGGTCTGCCCCTGTGCCAACAAAGGAACTTGTTTTGTACATGTAATATTCATAATATTAATATAAAAACATTGTTGCATGTAGATCGAACACAAATAAAGAGTATGGGGAACTAAGCTCCATTAGGCTAGGTAAGGGAAGGGGGTATGAGAAGATGGAAAGGGGGGATAAGATTAAGAGTTTAAAACCAAGAGAATAATATATAATTATTATTATAAAGGTTTGTAAAGAGGATATTAATTTATCCTAAGTTTCCTTAGGGAGAGGAATGAACTCCAAGTGGAGGGGGATAAGCTCCCAAAAGAGCCATGTGTCAACCTAGGCACATGCAAATTTATGTGGGAAATTCCATCATTATGAGGGGGCATGTGGATTCTTTCCATTTTTCCTCATGAGTTCTCTCCCTCCATTATCTCCATGATGAGGATTATGTCCATGGGTTGCCCCATTTACCCATGCACTGAGAAAGCACGCAGTCATCCAATCCACTATTGTTGAACCATAACCATCTTGAACCTCTTCAATAAGCCCAAACTAATATCTTATTGAACCCATACCCTATGGGTTTCTTATGTTTCACTATTTTCCCAACGAGCAGTTTCTATTGCTGTCATCACCTTGCCGTGTGTTGAGAAGAGAGATTGAAGAGGCAGGTTTCCAGGCCCATGGATAAAAGAAGTAGGCTGTCAGGCCTGTGAGCAACTCTTTTCAGGTGTGAGAGTGTGCCAAGAAAGAGATTTCTCCTGTGTGAGTTCTCATGTGAGGAACTCTCTCCAGGTGAGAGAGTGTGTTGAGGAAGTGAGTTAACCTGGAGGGAGTCCAGTAGAAGCTACATATATATGAGAATTCTTGATCTGACTTGTTATTGAAGCCCAAGGAAATGGAGGTGTAGCAGCCGATGGACTGTGTGACAGTGAAGGTGTACACTCCTAGGGTGGGACAAGCATGTGGGGAATGAGAGTCTGTGAGCTGTGGGTGTAAGTGGATCCTTGGAGGAAATCCTTCATGTTGTGTTGTGAAAATTCTTGTTGTCCTTGCCTAGACTAGGAATCCATTTCCTGATGGAGTTTAGTCCCAGCTCGGGGGTGACCCACTGTTGAGAGTGATGAGCAACGTGGTCTATGAATAGGAGTTTCATGGAAGGTCATGGAAGGTCTGGACGTAGTTGGTGTACTTCAATTAAAATATATGTACCCATTTTTATGTTCATTTACATTATGAGTATTTGTACATGCTATATGGATGAGTATTGCTTGTATATGTTGTTGTATTTATGTGTTTTTCCTGTGAATACTGGATGTATGCTTTTATTGTTATTTCTGCATTAATTTGTGTATTAACAAAATATGTTGTTAGTTTATGTCTATATTTATATGCATATGATATTTGTTATTTCTATGAGGTAGCATGGCCGACCTGTTGGTGGACGGGGATGTTACAAAAACGGTATCATATTAGGAGATGTTTCTGAAGTGATGTTGCCCGACCAGTTGGGGGTTGGGGACATTACCATAGTCTTTTCCCTTTTTTAACTATCATATCCTGTAACGATTGATAGACAAATATAATACCCCTTTTTCCTGTAAAACAACTTTCATCCTTCCACTCCACATATCATACTTTAAACCATTCTGACCATTGAAAAGTGGTACTCCATTCTCAGAATAATCCATGATCTCCTTCCAGAGGTTAAACTAGTTCTTGAAGGAACCTTCTCTTATACCAATTGTTGGATTACTGAGAGGGGGGTTGAATTAGGAATAGAGAAATTTAATCCTTTTTAACCATATAATGCAAGTGTTATATCAATGTATCATTATAATCCAATAATTGCAGAGTAAATAAACAATGAAAAAATGAACAATCATACACATACACAATACACCAATGTTTTTACATGGAAACCCAAAGCGGGAGAAAACCACATAATGATTTTTCTTATATGTCTTTAAGAATTACATTAATTGGATGCACAAACTTCCTTTGTTTTCCAACTGAAACTGGAAGGAGGCTGCAACCCCCTAGTTTCTCAGGCTACAACCTGAGGGAAGCTCCAACTCCCCAATTCTCTGGCTACAACTAGAAGGAGGCTACAACCCCCTATGTTCTTTGGCTACAACCAAAAGGTGGATACAACCACCTGTCCTTGCCCCATCCAACAACCCTAACATAGAAGTAGAATGATGGAACCATTGTCACACAATCACTGTGAGATATGCTGCTGTAAAACTGTATCAATCAACCTGTAAAACCCTATACCAATAACATGTTCCAATATGTACCATACATCAACTTGTTATCACTCTATAAATTCCCAGAGGTTGTTGAAAGGCAGAATAAATTTACCAGAGGTAACTTTATCCAACCACTTCAAAACTGGGATCTAGCCCGACCAGTTTCAGAGAGGGATATCTCTATAAGATTTAACTTTGTTTCAAATTTCAGATATTAGGCTAGTTAAAATGAATAGGACCAAATTGTTTGTTTTTATAAAATGGCTGAAATGTCACTTACGCATCCATTGGGCTATGGGGTCTATTTTATAAAATTTGAGACTAACTAATAGATTTTAAAAGGTATTCTCATAGGGAAAGATAATGCAACTGTTGGATTCTTTAGCATAAAAATGATGTAAAGAAGAGAAGATGAGATAATCAATTATAACCAAGAAGAATTTAGTAATTTCATAATTATAACATCAGAAGAAAACATTTAGATCATTTAAAGTCGGAAACAGAGTATACTAGGATAAATTCTGCAACTTTTGCTACTTCCAAATGATCATATTTAGGAAAACAAAATGTATACTGAGAGAGATAAATATTCAACAAAGATGAGAAAACATCACCAATAGCTAACACACAAGAATCCTATGAAACGTCCCTTTTATTACTGGTAGATCTCTGATAAAAATTACAGTGCTTACATATTGCTTGGGCATAAAGATCAACCCTCAATACTTCTAAGTTTGAATTATTTATCATCAAAATTACAAATGACCCTGTCATTAATGATCAAGATGTGGAAGATTCTAAATCTAACTAACTAGATAACAAGATACAAAAATGTAGGAATTGATGATGATCTGTCAGATTTTTCATGTTGATTCTAGGGAAGGTCATTGGTGAGTCATTCACGTGACTTTGAATACTCTGCTTGTTGACTCATATTGGACACCTCATCTCTTACTCGATCAAATTGCACAACTCTTCCCACCTCAGCTAACTGAAAATGGTGACTTTGAGCAGTCCTCAGTGTGTTTCATCCATTTCAGTATATTTGGAAAAAGTCGACTTGACTATGAAAATATATTTGATTTCGTGTTGTATGCTGAGGCCCGACTGCAAAGTTTCCAAGAATGCCTTGCCTGTTATACTGCCCTGTATCCCTGAGAACTTGGAACTATCCTTGGCCACTATAGCTATCTTCTTCTTGTAGTTAGGAAGGGTCATCAACTTGTCATTTAACACCATTAAACCAGGAAGACCTTTCTTTTGTAGGGCATCGATCTTACTAAAGAACCTCTGAACTCCGATGTCCATGTTCTGGACTTTCTCTTCTAGCTGCAACATCAATCCTCTTTTGGTCAACACCCTTTTAACTTAGAGGATAATATCTATCCTGTCTTCAATATTCAGGTCTTCCAATTCTTCCCTGGTCTTCAAATTCAAAAACTTAATGACTTTGTTTGCTTTAGTGGTCATTTCCCCCAGCTCTCCTTTTATCTTGTCGATAGCCTGTCTTCTCCTCAACACCAGTTCATTTTTCTCGAACATGATTTTCACTGTATACCAGACTTCATTTATGGATTTGGAGATATCCATCCAAATGTTCTCCTTAGCTTATTCTAGTGTTTTACCCCCCACTGTTTTCTTTTGTAGCTACTGCATTTCCTGCTTGATATTTTCTAATGTTTTCCTTTCAATGTTGAAGCTTGTCTGGTAGGAGGCCTTGAGCTCCTGGAGATTCTCAACCTCTTTATTCAATCTATTGATTTTTTTTCCTTGTAGGGTCATCTCCACCATTGATTTTGCTAGCTCCACAAAATTTTCTAGAGCTGTCAGTGGGGTGGTTGATGGAAGTTCTGTTGTGGTGGTTGTTGATACAGTTGTTGTGCTAACTCTTGTGAGGGGAAATGCACTCAGTGGGTTGACTTCCATTGGTGTTGCCTATTATTTCTCCTTTACCAACCTCTCCAACTCTACTTCCATTTCTTTTATCTGTGCATTATGTTCCATGATCAATTTTAACATTTCTTCCTTTTCACCTTCTGTCTCAGCCATCTCTTTGGCCTGTGAGTCTTTTGTAGGTGTCAGTTTTATGGTACGTCAATATGTACCATAAACAAATGCAACAACCATTCATCAAAACTGTACAAATAACCTGTCACAATAGCCTGTCCAAACAACCTGTAATCAACCTGTACCATAAACAAGTACCTCAACCATGCACCAACCTGTACCTCAACCTGTACCATCAATGGGTGCATAAACCATGCACCAATTATGTACCAATCATGCATCAAAAACACATAAAATATGAATTATCAAGATGGACCAACATCATCAACTATACACCTCATGTATGTGCCAACTCGTAAATTACTTGTCTCAACCATGTACCCAACATGTACCTCAACCATATATAATACATATAACAATATAACCATCAAAATTTGTCTAGCAATACATCACACTATCCATAACCAAATACCGTAAACCATTACATCAAACCATGTTCCACAACCTCATTGTTATACAACCTCTATATGTAACATACCTCAACCAAAATCCCTCATCAATTTCATCATCCAAATATGATTTGTAACTCTGTAACAGAACTGGTGTATATGATCACATACTTGCAAACCTTCCTTAACAAGAGACTAACATTTTCATCAAATTTTACTTTAGTCTCACATGACTAGTTTTGGATTAGTCACCAACCCTAACTTGAAATAATCATAACTATGTACCTGCAATGAATAAATATCTGTAAATAGTACACAATGTTCTTCAGTGTCTTTTATGCAATTCCTCTAGGTTTCACTACTTGGATCCTCTCAAAAAAGGAGTTATAGCAAAAATGACATACCTTATTGAATTCTAGATTATTCTAGAGAGAGAAATTGTAGAGCATGTGTTAGGGAACTAACCCCTCATGTAGGTAGAATCATATATTTCCATGTAATAAAGGTCAATATTAATAAGGCCTAGCAATAAGGAAGAATAAGTCCAATGTAATAAGACCTAATAGAAGCTTCTGCTTCTAGAAGGATCTTCCTCTAGATGGTTCTTTTGATAGATATGTTTAGTATAAATAGGAGTCAAGGGTGTTAGCATCAGAAGTCACTCCTAGATTGCAACAGGAGCATAGCCCGATGCCCATCATTTTTATGTCACATATTTGTTTAAAAGGGGTGATCGGATGGGAGTAAATTTAGAACAACATCGTTTAACTCAGAAAAATAGCCTAGAAATGCACATGGAAGTGAGGGCCACAACTAACTTCAGTCAGGAATTTGATTTTAAAACGAGAGTAGATGGAAGACTTGGAAGAAAGGTGGAGGAGACTGTTATGGGCATCAGGCCTTCCAGTAGCTTGAGGAAGAAAAATGGGACATTGAAATTTGTCTAAACGACACAGTCATAACTGCACACTGATCAAGCCTACATCATACTATGTAGCCACAACCATTCAACTGGATCTCCCAATTCCAAATTATTCAGTACAAGAGGAAAAAGATAATGCGGGAGACTGCCTAAGACTGGTGCAAAGATTGCATTGATTAACCATACATCATCCTACAATATCGCGACCCTCGACCGGATCTTCCAATTCTGAGTGTTTTAAATAGCTTGACAGACAAAATGAAAGAAAGAGAAACTGACTTCCATTAACTTGACAATCTCAAATCAAAATACATAACCAGAGCTTTCTATGAAAACCTTACAATCAGGAGCATAGCTCAACCATCCATCCTTTCCAAAATACAAAGACTGAGTCCATATACTCAGAGAAAAACCCCAACAGCAAGCTCGAGTCATGCATTGAAGGCATTACATATACATGTTTACTGGCAGGCTCCACATGCAGTCTTTGGCTAGTCGTGCACCTCAGTCAGATGCCATCATGTTCTAGAATGGGCTTGCAAATGAGTTGACAAGCTGACAGTCCCTTTCTTGACTTTCCATTTATGGTGGAAACCATGTCCACCCACCCTGAACTGCTCTAATAACTTCTTCATTGGGATTGGGAAAGGCTCGGTCAACCATGTACCTTTGAGACGTGGAGGCCTTCTCATTTTTCTGTTTGGAGCTGAGCTGGACTTTGGAAGGGACGGCTAGGCGGACGAGGATGAGGTGATGGGTGCGAGAAAAATCGGACAAAGGTGGTTAGGTGGAGGGGACACAATAGGTGGAGGTGATAAAGGAGATAGGTGGTAGGAAGCGAGAGGGTGTGGTGTGAGAAGGTGGGGAGAAGATACAAGTGGCATCAGTCAAGAGGAGCAAAGGGAAAGGGGACATGTCACCCGGGAGAATGGAGGACATGTGTGAGGCAACGAGAGGCCGGAGGGAGTAGGATATGTGACAAGGAAAGGAGAGAGGCGGAGTGGAGGACACCTGGAAGGATGGGACTAGAAAGCAGGATTTGGGGGCAGATGTCAGGATAGTGGGGGGCCCATGGGGGAATTGGTTAATTCTAGACCCCCCCCCCCTCCCTATGTTAAAGGCAGAAGAGTAAGGGGGGTCCAGAATTGGACCTCAGCCATAGATCTGGGCGCTTTAATCCCAACCATTTATACTTGCGCGACACCATATCGGACCCCCCGCGTTAAAGGTATAATGATGGGGGGGGTCCATAATTAGACCTCGTTCGTAGATCTAGGCACGTGGATCATGGCCACCCAAATCCACGGATCCCTTAAATCATACGCATCGGATCACTGAGACTTAGGAAAAGTGGGTTTTTGACCTGCTTCCTCCCACTGATCACCAAAAGGGGACACACCTTAGGGAAAACACCACGCCTACATGTTTATGTGATAACATTAGGCTCCATGGGGGATGGCACGCCCCCTGTGGGCTGCCAATAACTATGTTGCAGCTTCAGTTCCTTGTTGTTGGGCTATGGAGTCATTATTACAACGAAAGATAAACAGAAAAACAATATTTACAAAAATGGCAGAGTGACTCTAGGATAAAAAAAAACATTTCTTCAAGAAATTCCCATTCACAGGACCACTAAGAACTTCTTTACCCTCCAAATCTTGCAACCTTAGGTATTGTTCAAAAATACTTCAGAGATTTTGAAGGGCCTAATCCAGAGGGATTCAAACTTGTTGTGCTTTCCCTTGTCCTGCTTGGGAGCATCCCATTTTAATACCAGATCTCCCAGCTGGAACTCCTCTTTCTTGACCTTCCTGTCAAAGGCTTGCTTGATCTTCTATTGATGGTTCTGAACTATGTTCCTCACTTGCTCCCTAGTCTGTTGGGCTTCCACCATTTGATGAATTATTCTAACCATATGATTTGGCTCTCCTTCATAATATTGAAAGAATTTAGCTACAGGTAGAGCCAACTCAGTGGGAAATACAACTTCTGTCCCATAAACAAGTTGAAAAGGGGAGGTGCCCAGGGATCTCTTGGCTGTCACTCAATCGACCCATAGAGTGAATTTGAGTTTTGAATCCCAGAACTTCTTATTGTCTTCCAATAATCTTTTAATGATCTTGATCAGACTTTTATTGGAAGATTCTGCTAGTCCATTGCCTTGTGGATAATAGGGAGTGGAATGAACTAGTGAAATCTCAAACTACTCACAGAACCTCACCAGAGGCTCAGACCTAAAAGAGGTGGCATTATCAGTGATAATCCTACTGGGGCAGCCAAACCTTGCTATGATATCTTCCAGGAAACTGATGATAACTTTGTGTGAAGCACTCCTAGTAGGGATAGATTCTATCCACTTGGTAAAATAATCAATTGTAGTCAGGATCCATCTGTGTTGGCTGCTTGAGGGAGGATGAATCTCTCCAATGAATTCCAACCCCCATTGTTGAAAGGGGGCTACAGCTACTACAGATTTTAGTGGAAGATATTTGAGCTACTTCTTTCCTGAGAACCTTTGGCATTTAATGCAGGCTCTGACCTCTTTGCAGACATCAGTGAATAAAGTGGGCCAGTAGTACCCAACCCTGAGAATTTTTTGGGTTGTGGTATTCCATAAATGGTGTCCTTCACATAGGCTACTATGGAAATCAAACATCACTTTCTGGGCCTTTTGTGGGTTCAGACACCTCAGAAACACCCCTAGAGGGTCTCTCCAATACAAGACTTGGTCAATAAGGAAATATTTGATTGCTTTGAGCTTTAAATATCTTGCCTTACTCTTCCCAATTTCATCATGGGGCTTTAATTCTAGCAGAATATATATAATATCTATATACCAGGTGCACTCTGCTAGTGGGGGACTGTTTTGAGGATTTTCATCAGGCAATTCAATCTGTTGATTTTCCGAGAAATCATTGATGAAGTTAACTCCCAAGGATTTACAATTGGATTCACCCAGTAGCTTGGCTAAAACCTGCCCTTTAACTAACTGGGTGGTCTTAATCTCCAGGTCAAACTCGAGTATCTTCGCAATCCTTTTACTTCTTTTCCCATTTATGTCAGGATGGATGAGAATGTCCTTCACAGAAGCTGAAGGAACATATGCAATGATTTTTGAATGTAAGACATAGACTCTGAATGATTTAAGGGCCTTAACCAAGGCATAAACCTATTTATCCATGATTTCATACTTGACTTCTGCATCTCTTAATTCCTTACTAAAGAAAGAAATCGGATTCTCTCGTCCTTCCCCATTTTTCTACAATAAAACCGTTGCTATTGTATCAAAAGAAGCGAAAGAAAAAATTAGGAAATCTTTGGAATAATCAGGACTGATCAGCACAGGTGCCTCAGTCAATGCCCTTTTTATTTGGTCAAAGGATTCCCTGGGTTTGGTAGCCCATTTTGCTTCATTTCCGTTTCTGAGCATGGCTGTGATATGCTTTACCAACTCAACAAAATTTGAGACAAACCTTCTCAGAAAGTTGATCTTTCCCAGGAAAGCCTGAACCTCTTTTATGGACCTGGGAAGTGACAAGGTTTGAGTTGCCTCCACTCTTCTGGGATCAATTCTTACTCCCTCTTTTGATACTATATGGCCTACCAGCTTTCCCTCTTTCATGGCAAACAAAGATTTCTTAGGATTTAAAGAAAGGCCAAACCTTTTTCATTTCAGGAACACTTTCCTCAGATGGCAGCGATGCTCTTTATCATATTTGGAGAAGACTATGATGTCATCCAGATAGATGAATACAAATTGGTCCCTTTCCCCAATGAAGGTAATGTCCATGGCTCCCTGAAAGGTTTCCCCTGCATTCATCAATCCAAAGGGAATTTTGGCATACATGAATGTACCCCAAGGAGTTGTGAATGTTGTTTTCTCCCCGTCTTTGGGTAGAACAAAGATATGATTGTAGCCAGAAAATCCATCAATCATTGAAATTCTGGATGCCCCTGTTACTCTCTACAATATGTGTTCCATCTTGGGCAGGGGGTAATTGTCCTTCTTTTAACTCCTATTCAGGTTTCTGAAATCAACACAGAGTCTGATTTCTCCACTTTTCTTTCTTACTGGGACCAGATTGGCTACACATTTAGAATATCTCAAAGGGACAATAATTTGGGCATCCAATAGTTTCTTTACCTCCCTTTCCATGACAGGCATCAACATAGGATTAATTTGTCTTAGCTTATGTATGAATGGCTTGGCCTCCTCCTTCAGTGGGATCTTATGCTCAATGACAACTGTGTCATATGTTCTGAGGTCTTCATAGGTCCAGGAAAATACATCAGCAAATTACTTTAATAGTTCAATATATTCACCCCTCTGCTCCTTTGATATGTTGTTGGACAACTTGACAAGCTTGGAATTCTCCTTTGTGCCAATATTGCACTCAACCACCTCTGCATACTCTTTTGAGCTATTTCCCTTTACTTCCACATCATTGCTGTCAAATAACATTTCCAAAGGGACCAACCCTTTAGGGATGTGATTTCTAGGCAATTGAACAATGTGATGATCAATGATCCTTTTCAAAATATTATCAGCATGAATATCTGCTTTAGAACCAAGGTCTTGATCAATGTGCAGTGTTGAAAATTCATTAACAGTTTCCAGGAATATTTTGATTTCAAGGTCATCCTCAAAAACCTTCCAATGCTTCACATTGTTAGGTATGGAGGGCTTGTATTTCACTTCTATGTCATACCTAAGCCTGGGTGGCAGGGGAATTTTGAAATTGCTTCCTAAAATAGCCAGAGAATCAACAACAGTGTTTTCTTCCCTTGGAATGAATGATATATTGAAGGCTAGGAGATAACTATCAATGAGGTCCCATACTTCATTTTTGTAACTCCTCAACCGAGGATGCTTGGCCTGATAGATCTTTCTGACCTGCTGGATGATCAAATGAGCATCACCAAACACTGATATTTCCTTTATTCCCATATCCTTTGCTAATCTCAATCCCAAAACTAGGGCCTCATACTCTACCACATTATTTGTAGCTTTAAACTCTAACTTGTATGATGGAGTTGTAGTTTCTTGAGCAGGGGAAATAAAAACTATCCCAGCACCTGTGCCATCTTTAGAAGAAGCTCCATTAAAGAACATTTTCCATACAGAAGTAGTTGAAGGATAATCTTCATGGGGGCTAATTGGTTGCTTTCTGAGTTAGAGAGGAGGCTCAGGGGAGTTGGTGAGCAACAACAAGATGGATCCCAAATCAGTGTCAAGAGAAAAGATGGGATGATTGGTGGGATTTTCTTCATCACTTACAATGTAATCCAACTGAGCCTCTCTGTACAATCTTCTGTTCTCCCCTCCAAAGAATGGAATGGTAGCATAGGTTAGCTCCATCTGCAACGTTCCCCCAAGTATTTTTATCCAAGATCTTGACAACAACATGTCAAAGTTGGGAGGAATGTCAGCTACCACAATGCCCATGACCACACTCTTCATGGGCAGTTGAAACAAGGTTACCACTAGATCTTTGACAACTCCAAGACATTTCACTCTCCTAGAAACAAAAGAGTACAAATCATGATAGGCCTTTGTGACTTCCAGCCCGAGCTCTTCTATGACAGTTTTGGGCATGAGATTATGAGATGCCCTAGAATCCATCAGACAATTATGCAACACCTTGTCATGAACGTTCAAGGATGTGTAGANAGGGGGGGGGGGGTGAATCATCTTTGTCTTCTACCATGGGACCTAGGATGACTGTTGGCTTTTCATCATGGAGATTTACTGAATCTTTGGAATGGCAAGGTGGCTTGGGCTGTAACAAATTAGAGAGGAAAATTTTGAAATCTTCATGCTTGACAATCTCTGAAATCGAGACCAGGATTCTGATCTTTTGAATTTCATGCTCAAAACTGAAGGAGGAAAAGGGATTCATAATTTCTCTCACTTTGGGGGTAGGGTATTTGGCTATTGGAGAGAGATTATGAGATTTCTTTTCTTTGGTAGTGTTTGCTATAGGCTTTTCTGCTAGAAGAGGTTGATCAGAGATATCATACTTCCCTTCTTTCTTCTTTGACCTGAGGTTATACCTGTTGGGACTATTGTCTTTGGACTTCTCCCCCTTACTCAGCTCATTGATTTGACTATTCATGAGGGATTCTTCATATGTAGATTGAGTCAAATGGGGGAAAGGGGAGGTATCTCCAAAACAATGGATTTCAGGACCAAGCTCATCTATCTCCTCTCCTTCCTCATCAACAATGAGGTTATTTTAGAGAGGGGTTTGGATCCTTTGATCATCTCTATCTCTGTTCCTTTGTTCCCTTGGCATCATCTGAGGAACATTTTTATCTAGCCTCCTAAAGTTGCCTCTATTATCAATGTTTTGGGGATCTCTATATGTTTTCTTCCCCTCAAATTTTATCTTTTCCATTTCTGCAGTTAAGGACTTCACCATCTTGGTCAAGTCATCCACTTGAGGGTGAATTATAGAATAACTAGAGGTTGAGGCCTCATACTTTCCTTTCCCTCTGTCTCTGTCATACCTACTCTTGAGCCTGTTAACTGCCAACACATTGGATTCTACTTCTAGGGATGCATCTTACATGTTAGCTAAGGAAGTATCTCTTCTTTCTCTGAGCAGGAGGTAGAAATCAGGGTCAAAAGAAATAGCATAAGTAATATTAGCAGAGGCTTCTGAGGGCTTTATCTCAGTAGGTATCTTATTGTACATCTTATTGAATCTTTTGGAGAAGTCAGAGACAGTCTCTTCTTCCTTTTTCTTCAAGGACCCAAACTCTATCATGTAATACATGAAATCTTTTTTATCTCCCCATTGTCTCAAGAAAGCATTATCTATAGCCTCAATCCAAACAACATATCCAAGGGTCAGTCCCCTGAACCATTTCCTAACCTCACCATCAAGGCTCTGGAAAAAAAACTCTCATCCAGACATCTTCATTTTTGATGTTCAGGTTGTTTGCATAACTCTAGAAGGAAGGAAGGTGCTCTTTAGCAATTACGTCTTCTTCTCTAGTGAATTTAGGCATGTATTTGGGGTAATATCCAATAGGGAGAGCGTTCAAGGGCTAAGGTAGAACTAGAGGGGCATACCTCGCAGCCACAATTGCATCCATTCTATTTACAGGGTGATTAGCACCTGCCATAGGGATATTAGGTGGAGGAGAACTAGGAGGAGAAGGTGTTCAGATAGGGGAAACTGCAACAAATCTTGCATGAGGGAAAGAAAACGACAAAGGATTCAGAGAAAAAGCTACAGGGATTGAGTTAGTAGAGGCTTCTCTTTCTGCAGTAGCAACAACAGTAATAGGAGGAGGGGTGAAAAAGCTAGGAGTGGGAAAATCTTATGTGGTCCTGGGTCTAGACCAAGGAACAACTTTAGGGTAGAAATGAGTGACAAGGATTTCTCTCTTCGATACCAGACCCGGAGGGGAAAACTCAACAGGAACACTCCTGAAATTTAAAGTTCTAGAAACTCCAACATGAGGTCTGATAGAAAACTGAGAAGTAGATATTTAAGTTTCTAATAGAGGACAGTGAGAACTATCAGAAATACCTGGTTTGGTAGTAGAAGTTCCTTCTCTGAGGGCCTTTCCTTTTCTGATCAGTTTCTCAGAATATACTTCGGGTACCGTCAAGGGAAAATGAGGGGTGGACCTTGTATGTCTACCTCTGGAAGCCACAATGGAAGTAGTAGGTTTACCATTGCAGAGTCATCACAATGGAGTCACCAGGTGCACAACAACAATCTTGTAGGTCTCTGATATCTGATGCACCTTTAGGATCAGAGGCTCATTGTCGTTCAGTCCCGAGGAAAATCTTCAACTTCATCCTCAGCAATGACACCATAAATGTTAGTGTCAGAAGTCACTCCTAGATTGCAGTAGGAGTAGAGCTCGATGCCCATCAATTTTATGTCACGTATTTGTTTAAAAGGGGTGATCGGATGGGAGTAAACTTAGAACAACATTGTTTAACTTAGAAAACTAGGCTAGAAATGCACAGGGAAGTGAGGGCCACAACTAAATTCAGTCAGGAATTTGAGTTTAAAGCGAGAGTAGAGGGAAGACATGGAAAAAAGGTGGAGGAGACTGCTCTGGGCATCAGGCCTTCCAACAGCTCGAGGAAGAAAAATGGGACACTGAAATGTGTCTAAACGACATAGTCATAACTGCACACTGATCAAGCCTACATCATACTATGCAACCACAACCATTCGACTGGATCCCCCAATTCTGAATTATTCAGTACAAGAGGAAAAATATAATGTGGGAGAT
Source organism: Picea engelmannii (assembly GCA_009831015.1). NCBI lineage: Eukaryota > Viridiplantae > Streptophyta > Pinopsida > Pinales > Pinaceae > Picea > Picea engelmannii. The sequence goes on along the minus strand of ML786266.1, from coordinate 500,418 downwards.
TGCCTAAGATTGGTGCAAATATTGCAGTCATCAACCATACATCATCCTACAATATCACGACCCTCGATTGGATCTTCCAATTCTGAGTGTTTTAAATAGCTTGACAGACAAAATGAAAGAAAGAGAAATTGACTTCCATTAATTTGACAGTCTCAAATCAAAATACATAATAATATGTTGTGCCTCTTCTGTCATCTTAGTGAGAAAAATAGAGGTGCTTGCAAGCTCAGTTGGGTCTGCTAAGCAGGAAAATTGCAAGGAAAAGAGTTAGGGAAAGAAATAAAAAAACAACAACTAAGAATTAAACTAAGAAATGAAATAACAACTAAATTCATGAGCATAGGGACATAGAAACAAAAAGAACAATAATACCCATGTCACCAATGATGAGGCTGATATTAGTGAAAGAATACACCGAGAAGAAAGGGGACTATGAGTCCCTTCTTCCTCCAAGGGAGGGCTCTTGGACCCCCACCAGCAAGCTCTTCTTACAACAAATAAAAATGGAAAATGATGAAAGAACTCTTTGCAAATCCACTCAAGGGGTGAGATGGATTGCCCAATGTAATGGTGAAAATATACTCTTGGAAAGGATAGAGTCCTCAAGAGAATAATGGTAGAATAACTTTGCTTTGAATTCCTTGAAAAATGAAGTGTATCCATGGCCTTTTTATAGCATTCCTTTGAGCTATTGTTCAACTAGTTTGTAGTGTGAAAAGAGGCTAATTAGGGAATTTCTAGGTCTTTTACTAGCCATCCATTCGAATCCAGTCCAAATTTGAGTGTCAAATCGGCTTGGGAGATAAACCAGAAGTGGGTGGGAGGCCGACCACTCTCATAAATGCACTGTTTCTCAGGTGCGCGGCTTTTTGCGATAACATTCGCTCATCGTGCGCATGTGTGCGATTTCTGCGTTCTTGTTCCATGCATGTGCGCACGTGCCCAGTGTATTCATAGCGCCCTTCAATTTTTCACTACTTTGTATAGTTTTTTGACCCTTTATGAATGATTTAGTGTTAATTTAGGTCCATGGATGACTTCATCATTGTTTGACGATGCTGAGTTCTTGTAACCATGTGCAGACAAAATTTCAGTGATAATAGATGCCCCCTGATGGATGAGGTTAGGAGCATATGTATAGCCAAAATCCATCAATGTTTATTCTACTGAGAGTGTTGTTGGTAAGAGAGAGAAATAGTGGGATTGTCTAGAGTGATCTGTTGGAGGGAAAAAGGAACCGGTAGAACCCAACCTTCCATGAGGTGTGTGAAAAAAAGAAAAGTGTGTACAAACGAGGCGGGCATGCCCCATGCTCATGTCATGTAACTCAAAAAAGAGGAATGAAGTGTTGGTGTAGACAACTGCAGCACCCTCGGGGGTAGTCGTGATATAGGCAGAAGACAATTCTGCGGATGAACATACCTTGAATAGTAGGCAGTGATCATGGTAATAAGTATCACTGATTATGTGGGCATTGATATCCCAACCAAATTTAGAGGTCTTCGGCAAATGAAAGAACTAACTGTAATAGTCGCAAAGTAAGACCCACCATAGCATGAGAAAGTGTTGACGTCGAATGTTATGGGGGTCAACGACAGCAGGGAGAAATTGTGTTTCACCCTGTGCCATCTGAGATCTCTCATTGGGTGGGTAATGAGAATCAAGATAATATTGCCCTTCTGGAAAACTGTGTTGATGTCGATAAAAAAGGGGGACGCGACTCCCAGAAGAAGATGTCTTCGTGAAATCTACTAGGTGAGGTTAGGAAGTGGAGGAGGTACATGGACGAAGTCAAGATGTAGGAAGACTCAATACTACCCTTGGTTGGAGGATATGTGAGATAAAAGGTGGATGCAACCGTTCAACGAGGTCAAGTGTCAGGGGGACAACAAGACCGGGGATAAGTTGTGCTAGAGGCAAGACAAGGTGAACAAATTCAGAGGGAAGAGGTAAGTGGCCTATGGGATACTCTGAAGATATGGATGATGCTGGTAAGGGTGGATGATAAGCAGTGCTCCAACCAAGGGTGACATGGGGTGCGGATGGCCAAAAAAGGGAAGCAGGTCGCCAAAGGTGATGACAAAAAGGTAATGTAATGACTGGAAATAAAGGCGTTTGTACAATAAATAACGAATAATTGGGGAGAAGTGTACAAATATAGAAACGGGTGCCCCAGTGTGACATGGTTGGCCCATGTAGGGCATAATTTTCTCGGAGAACTGATGAAGGGTGGGGGCCCCATGGGTGGGTTTCGGTATGAGGTAGGTGAAATGAAGGGAGATTTGAAGATGAGTAAACAGATTGTGGATGAAATGGAGGGTTCATGCTACTACGGAGGTGCAGCCCGACCATAGAACTGTGGAGAGATAATCTGGGAGTCCATTGGGAAAGCTAGCAAAATGAGGAGAAGGAGTATGTGGTTGATTCGCGACGTGATGTAATACTATCGGGACTCCCATCTCTAAAGGGTTTTTGAAAAACAGCATGAGTGTTAGAAGTGCCAAAGGGTGCTATGAATGGGACAACTCATGTGGGTAAGTGTGCTACCGGGTGACAATACCGAAGATGCAAATGGAGGTGTGGGTACTATAGAGCCAGAAATGGGGATCCTAGAGGCAAATGTCAGAGGGTGTGACTGGAAATGTAAATGAGATTCAGAGGGAATGACTACATGCCAGTGCTGAGTATATACCTGAAGGGGTTGTGTTGATGCATGATGACCAAGTACCTGGACACATGAAAACCAAATACCAACATGAACAATATCTGAAGAGAATTGAATATATGAGCATGTATTTGATAAGTGTGAATATGCGCATGCGTACCTGATCAGGGTATGAAAAATGGCATCCCGGGGGCTCAGGATGAAAAGAGGCCCAGGGACTGTTGTGATGTAGATGATGGGATTCTGATCCCGTGGCTGAAGACAGATCGAGAAATGGACACCTGGGGCTCTCGAAATGGTGAGTGGAAGTTTGGAAAAAAGGCCTATATATAACTGTAGGGCCCACATTGCCACCTCATTTGTACTTGCTGCTATAATGATTGGACAAGAAGCATTCAGAGGAGATTGTGAGATTCTGGGAGGATGAGGCATTCGATTGAGGACCTGCGAGCGTCAGGTTAATGGTCTGATCATCCTTCATAGAATTAGGGTTTAATTTTTTGGGCAGAGGTTGTACGGAGGGCCGTACAGGGGTGTTTAGGGGTGTGGGCCCCACATGCGCGGGAGATCCAGTAATAGGCACGCACACGTGTGTGTCTATCCACTAGATAGGTGCGCATGTGAGCATCGGTAAGGGGGTAAATGGCACGCACTATGGGCGCACCTGTTGGTTGAACAAGCGCGCATATGTGCACGCCTGTAGAGTGAACAGGCGCGCCTGAGAGCACGCCTGTGCGGTGAACAGGTGCCCACACGTGCACACCTGTGTAGTGAACAGGCATGCATATGTGCGCGCCTGTGGGGTGTACAGGCGCGCATGTGTGTGCGCCTATGGGTTGAACAACTGTGCCTTGGAGGCAAGGTTGATGGGTGTAAAACGTGTCTTTTTATGTTTTTGATTGTCCATGTGGCTGACTTAGGATGGTTTTATGTTGTACAGGTGAGCTTCGGGCACGATGCCTATTGGTTGGCAAGAGAGGGATTGGTCCCACTTGCAAGACGTTGTGGCTATTGAGGAGCCAGGTGTACGTGTGAATTTGGCAGCCTGTGGGCTGTTGAAGTTCTTTGAGTACCCCTTGACATGGGCATAGGAGTATCTCCTATAGTTTCTTATCCAGATGTGGAGTCCAGACCTACACTGCTTCATAGTGCGGGGAGAGAAGATTCCCTTCACTGCGGTGGAGGATGTGTATTTTTTGACTTGGCTCCCATTTCGGGAACGCCCCTACCGGCAGAGCTGGTGCTACCTAGAGATACACCGCTAGCAACAGTGGGCCGAAGATATTGTTCGGGGCCGAACTATATGTCCAGCACAGTTGTGAGCATTGGGGCGATGGATGCCCTAGCGCATCGCTGTATAGAAACGATGATTGTGAGAGTGTATGGTTCGCTAGCGACACAGCGGATCAGTGGTGGCCAGATGATGGTGATGGAGAGAGTGTTGGCCGGTGAGAATTTCTCCTGGGGGCTTACACTGCATTTCAGGATGGTGGGGTAGCTAGACCAGTGTCAGTCCACGGATACGGGAGAGTTTTCCTTCGGGTCCATCCTAGTGGCCTGGTTTCTAGAGAGGGTGTCGATGTTGCGCCCTAGGATTCTATTGGGTGCGCTGGGGGAGCCAGAGCCACGACTGAGGTAGTGGTCGATTGTGTTGCTTCATCATGGTGCTGGCGAGGGTGGCCACTTCTTCACTACAAAGGAGGCGCAGGTATGGCAGCAGATGCCACAGGTGATATTACAGTACCCCTATTCTAGGGTTGACTTCCGGGAGGATCTGGACATGGTGCTACCTCCAGGGGAGGTGTTTGAACGCCGAGGTATGTTGATGATGTTGATATGTATGTTTTTGTGTTTTTGAGATGGCATGCCATATGTATATGATATAGATGTTGATACTATCTGTTGTTTGTTTGTATGTGCAGATGTAGCACCTCGCGGGTGTGAGGTGGAGTTGCAGAGAGCACCGGCTCGTCAGGAGTTGGAGAGACTGTCGTGGGGAGAGAGACGTCGGCGTGAGGATGCCATGGTGCAACCAACTGAGTCGGAGAGGGCAGCGAGGAGACACTGGTTTGATGACCCTGGTGCTGGGCCATCACATGCTCATCCGACGGCTACCAGAGTGGATTTTGAGGACATACGCCGTCATCTGGAGGCGGTGTTACAGGATGTGCCTGAGGGCATATGGTCTCGCATCCAGGATGAGGGTATCCTGGAGTAGTGCATGGGGGTTCCGCTACCATGGCGGGCCATAGTACAACGAGCAACAGTGGTTGGTGCTGCGATGACTGGACGACTGTCGCCGGGGCAGGAGGGATTGGTAGGGGGTGGACCACCACCGCCTGAGGGAGGGGCAGGTGGTGGTGGGCCACCACCACCTGAGGGAGGAGCAGGCAGTGGTGCTCTAGAGGCACCATGAGTGGTTCTTTATGCATTGATGTATATATATATATTGTATATAGGCTGGTGAACCCATTTTGTACCTAGGTGCTTCATTGGCCTGCGGATAGTTTTATTTTTTGTATGTAAACATTTGGATGGCACTGTGGACCTTTCGATATATACATGAGTATACATTTTTGAGATCTATGTGGTGTTTACATGTGTTTTGTTAATGTATTGATGATGTCTAATCTATATATGTGATGACAGTTTGTGTTATATGTTTATGTATGTGTAGAGGTAGCTTGATGTGATATATGCCAGTCTAACACAATATTAGCTAGGTTATCCATAATGTGATTCAATTGTCTTGGAATATGTGTAAATGTAATGGAATAAAAATGTCAAGATAAAAGTCTAACCTGCAAGTATTTGCAAAAGAGGCAAGGATCACAGATGCGGTACACATTGTTGAGATGGAGTACAACTCGTTGAGAGTCGAGGAAGATGCTAAGGTGACGAATATGATGATGTTGGGCATCAACCAGGAGGCCGATGACGGCGGTGTATTCGGCTTGGTTGTTGGTCGTTGAACCCAAACATATGCCGCTCGAATGGAGCATTTCATGTGAGGGGGTGTAGAGAGCCCAAGCGACCAAAGTGATATTTTGTGTCCAACGGCTGGCGCCGTCGGCGTAACCGATGTGGTAGGATGGTGGAGGAAGCATATGTCAATAGCACAAAGGATAGTTTAGATGTGAGGGAGAAAAAAAAGATTAAAAAATGCTATAAAAGAAATAACCTAAAGTAGAATGACTATGTTTAAGCATAAAATTTCTTGAGATACAACCCGTTGACGGGTTCTTTGAGAGAGAGGCCTTCGAGGGAGGCCAGGATGTATGCGCCTTTGGTGAGGCAATGTTGGATAATGTATGGGCCATGCCAGAGTGACTCGAATTTTTCATGGCCAAAGGTATCATGAGTGATATCGTAAGCCGGGACGAGGTCGCCTTCGCGAAATGAGCGATGGTTAACATGTCGATCAAAGGTAGCCTTGGATCGATTCTTAGCTGCCTCATTGTTCTGTAAGGAAGATCGACAATCTTCATCCAGAGACTCTAAGTGCAGCAAGCGCTGCTCCATTGGAGCAGTGTCGGGTAATAGCTCAATTGCGGTGCGTAAGGTGGGAATTGCGCACTCGATGGGAAGAGTGGCCTCAACCCCATGGAATAGATGAAATGGTGTGAAACTAGTAGCAACCCCATGGAATAGATGAAATGGTGTGAAACCAGTAGCTGTTTTCATAGCCGTACGATAAGCCCATAGCGAAGAAAATAAAATATGATGTCAATTGGTTTTATGTTTATTAACCGTGCACTGTAACATGGTCTTGAGGACTTTGTTAACTGCTTCAACTTGTCCGTTAGACTGAGGGTAATATGGTGAGGCAAACTCATGAGAGAATCCTAACCGAGATGAGAGTTCGATGAAGATCTCATTCTTGAAGTGTTTCCCATGATCGTAAATGAGTTGGAGTGGTACTCCAAAGAGGGATATGACGTGGTTAAAGAAAAAATGTGTGGCAGTGTCAGTGGTGTTGTTGAAGGTGGGCATAGCTTCTACCCATTTGGTGAAGTAATCGACGGAAACAACAATGTATTTGTGACCATTGCTGGAGGGGGGATTACAAGTCATGAAGTCATTGCCTCATTTACAAAAAGGGTCGACAGTGATGATGGGATGAAGAAGAGCAGGGGGAGCTCGGGCTTTATTGGCGTAGAGCTGACATTGCTCACATCGTTTCATGGTGTGAATGTAATTGTGAAACAAGGTAGGCCAAAAGTAACCAGCTCAGATAATCTTCTGAGCAGTGGATATGCCCAAAAGATGGCCCCCACATGTGTCGTTGTGGCAGTCATTTAAGACTCTATCGGCCTCATCAATAGTCAGGCATCGATGAAGAATGGTGTCGACTCCCCGTCGGTATAGGATGTCTCCGATGAGGAGGTAGCGAGGGGCCTGATGGAGAATACGACGACGATCATCTCGTGAAAGGTGGTTACCAAAATTTTGAGTTCGGAGGTAGACGAGGAGGTCACCGTACCAAGGATCATCCGAAGTGATGTAAAAGAGATGTTCGTCGGGAAAGTCAGTGTTGATGGGGGTACTGGTGGTGTCAGAGGGGAGGGTCGTGACAAGTTCGGCAAGAATGAGGGCCTTCTTACTCTTAGGTGTTGAGAACTTGAGGCCATACTCCTGAAGGATAACGATCCATCGAGCAAATTTACCATTAACTTGTCGATGACTGAGAAAGTACTGCATAAGGTTGGAATCTGCGACGACCTTTGTTGTGTGAAGCAGAATGTAGTGGCGTAGTTCCTGGACTGCGAGGACGACTGCAAGAGAAAGTTTCTCTTCATGTTTATACTTCAAGGGTGGCCTTGAGAGGTTTTTACTAACGTAATAAATGACATTCTCATGATTTTCATCACCTAGCTGGACAAGAAATCTTACTATTGATACAGCTGATGCAGATACGTAGAGGATGTAGTTGCGATTGTAGTCAGGTGCACTGATTAAAGGTGTGTTCGAGAGTGTTGTTTTAAGATCATCAAATGACTGTTGGGCATGGTTGTCCCAATGAAATGGGATGTCGTGATGTAGTAAGTGAAGGAAACCATGTGCGCATATGGCGTAGTCTGGGACAAATCGTCATAGAAAGTTAGCTTTGCCTTGTAGGCTCTGGAGTTGACGTAAATTCTGGGGAGGTGGAATTTCGGTGATAGCTTGGATTTTGAGGGGGTCCACGGTAAAACTGAGAAAAAATAAAGCCGAGGAGGCACCCAGTGGTGACACAGAACACGCACTTGAGAGGATTCAAGTGGATGTTTTACTAATGACACCGTTGAAAGATGATTCGTAAATCATCAATATGTTGGGTGCGTTCCTTGGATCGAGCTGTGAGGTCATCCAAGTAGGCGAGAATGATATGAGCCAGATCGTGAAAGATGTATGTCATATCCCGCTGGAAAGTTGCACCAGCATTCTTTAAGACAAAAGGCATGACACGATATGAAAACGTACCCCAAGGGGTAGTGAATGTGGTTTTATACTGATCGGCGAGGTGAATTTGAATTTGATTATAACCAGAGAATCCATCCATAAAGGATAGAACCTCGTGGCCTGTGCAGTCGTCGATAATTTGATCGATGAAAGGCGTTGGAAAGTTGTCTATGGGACATGTGTGATTGAGATCGTGAAACTCTGTGAAAACGTGGATAGTGTCCTCTTTTTTGTTAATGGGTACAAGGTTGAAAACCCATGAGGTATAGGCGATGGGGTAAATGAACCCGACAACGCGTAATTTGTCAATTTTGACTTTGATGGCTATGGCTTTGGATGGGTGTAGCGGTCGCTGTTTTTGACGAACTGGTGCAATGTCAAGCCTGGTGTCGATGCGATGTTCGACGATAGAGGGGTCGAGGCCAGGAATTTCCATGTATGACAAGGAAAAAATATCCTGATATTTTTGGAAGAGGGATTTATATGCGGTGATTTCCTGAGGAGTTCAAGCAACTCCAATGGTGATTTCCTCGACGATGCCATTTTTAATGGAAATGTCAATTTTAATGGTTGGGGAAATGTTGGCCATGTTGCCTTCTTCAAAAGCATCAGGGGTAGGAATGGGGTTTTTGAACCAGTCGATAGGCCCTGATGGGATAAAATCCTTGGTTTCGACCGCGTAAATGGGGTGTTCGTGAGGAGGCGCGAGGGCTTCCTATGGAAAGAAGAGTGTGCGGTGGTGTAGTGCATCCCAGGGATAGTCTGGGTGGTTTAACTCTTCGAGTATTTCTTCATCGGATTGGAAGTGACGGGAATACAAGGGGTCATGAGGAGTGATATCGGTGACTGTGGTCATGTGGTTTCCCCCTAGTGTGGAAGAAGTAGGGGGAACAATGTTAGGAGATGGTGAGGGTTCACTCGATATAAACCATATATTGAAGTATTGAGGGGTACCCATGGTAGTTGGGTGTAAAATGTCCATAGGGGAATGAGCGAGAGAGTTGGGGGGATTGGGGGGTGAATCCTCAGATAAGTCATCTAAGAACCATGGAGGCATTGGAAGGGCCTCGGGTTTGGGAGAAATGACGTGAAGATCCGCTAGTGACGAGGTAATGTCAATTATCGACTCTACGGGCCTTTGAAGCAGGGTCAATTGGCATTGCCTGTATTCAAGGATCATAGGACACTGGTATGTAAAATGAGCTAATGAGTCGCAGAGAGAGAAAGGGCATCTCATACGTTCATTGACTCAAGTGGTGACATAATGGATGTCAGTGATATTTGTGGAGGAGGACGTAGCAGGACTGGGGTTGCTCTGGAATCTCTGGCATACTGCGGCTAATGTCTGCCGAAAGTGTGGTAGTGTTGGACAATGGTGGGTATAATGGCCATATTCTGAACATATAGTGCAAGCAAATTTGGTTCGCAACCCTTTACTATTGGAATGGGGGGTGGTAGTGGTAGGACTGGCTATTGTGACGAGTGTTGGGGGAGTTTGATTGAGTGGAATCAAATTCCGTAACCCGGGTAGAGATGGGCAGTTGTTGGTTTGGTGTCCCTCTTTCTCACATAGTGCGCAAGGAGGTTGGATGTGTGGAGGAAGTGGAGCTGTGGGATCCTTCTTCTTTCTCCTACCCCCAGCTGTGGCAAGTGGGTTAGTGAGTGGGGGTGTGGTGGGAGTAAGTATGGGAATCATCATGGGGATTCCTTCTTTTTTTGGGGGGAAGGATGGTCGAGGGACCATCTCTGGTGGGTGTAAATACCAAACTGGGATTGCTAACACCATATTAGGTAGTGTGAGCGTTGCGGGTACCTGAAAAGCTTCGATGCCCGGTGGAGGGTAAAAGAAGGGAATTTGGGTGATGGCTTGGGGAACTATCTCCCAAAATGGGATATGTCCTTGGGGAGAGGTGGAATCGTGGACTAGTGGGGTTGACAAGTGTGCAGAAGGTTCTTAAGGAGGGAGTGCTGCGACGAGTGGGATGTCAGATATGATAGAAGCCTTGGTAGGAGGAAGGGTATCCTCTGTGTGAGTTCCGTTAGATGATACGATGCATACTTGATTGGAAGGATGAAGGAGTGGTGGTGCTCCATGGTAAGTTCCTAACAATGATGGATCTTTGAAAATTCCAGGACCCATCTCGACGAGTGGGTATGCATCGTGGCTTGTGTGGATGAGAGGAAGAATGTTATCGATGTTGGCAGATGAATTAGGCTCGTAATGTGAGACTTGGTCAATAGTAACGATCTTCCCATTGTGAGGGAACATCATTGTCCGAAAGATGGAAGATGCCATGGCCTTCATAGCGTACATGTAGCTACGACCGAACAGGATATTATAATCGAGTGGGGCATGGATAACTTCGATGTCGATGAGAATAGTCTTGCCCCCAAGTTTGACGGGGACATTTTGGAAGAGCCCTTTAGGAGATGATGGTCGCCCGTCATAACCTCGTAAGGTGATGGCAGAGGGTATGAGTTCGGGGGAACCAAGCTTCTGCCATACCATTTTGGACATAATGCATGTAGATGCACCTTCATTGATGATACACCTATGAACTATGATGTTCCATATTTTTACTGGTATTTGAAAAGCGATCAAGCCGGGAAGGCAAGGTTCTCCACTGTTAAGATCAAAGGTAATGAGTCGGGTATCTGCGGGGTCGACTGCCCCCAAGGCCGAAAGTAATGATTTCCACTAAGTAGGACAAGTCTGGAGGACCTCCAACACTGACATGGCAGCCGGGGATTGTGCTAAGTCGTCTACCAAACTATAGTTACGAGCTGCCCTAGCCTGTGGGTTGTGGGCATTCTTGTGCAATGGGATGCGAGGGATGCAAAGCGGTGGCTCGGTGGAAGGGAAAGGAATCACTAACGGGGGTCCCGTCAGTGTAGGGTTTGTATTTGGAGGGATAGGAGGAGACTCAGAGGGTGCATGATACTGATGATTACGTGTTTGCAAAAGGATTTATTCCTCACTAGTGAGGAGAATTGTGCGATCTGCTGGATTGTTGGGGTTGAGGTATTGTCCCACCTAAGGTGGAGGATGCTGTGTGTCCTATTTGTTTTTTATCACACCTTGATGTGGAATGGTATTTTGTAGCATGGTAGGAGGGGGTTGTTTCACGTATTGTTGTGGTGCCTGCTGAGGGGCAGGCAGTTTTGGAGGATGGGGAAGACTACCAGAGTCTTTCAACCATTTGAAATCAATGATTTGGGGGAAATGATGGGTGTAATGGCCGAACTCACCACAAAGGGCACAAGAGAAGTTGGTTTTAACATTATTGTTAATCCTCCCTTGGCATCTATTACTATTTCCCCCCTAGGGGTTTTGATTCCCTTGGTTTTGGTTGCCCCTAGTGGATTGGTTCTACTGGGGTTGATTCCTACCTTGACCTGGGTTGTTGTTATTCCTGTTCCATCCTTTCTTCTTGGCATTGTTCGAAGGATGGGTTGGATTGGCCGTATTGAGTTGTTCGAAATTTTTGTATTGCTGAATGGCAAAGGGTTGAACAAAATTCACCCCCGCATGAGGATGTGGGGGAGCCATGGGTTGTGGGGGACCAGGAAATGGGAAGTATGGATTCTGTGGTGGTAACGATCCATAAGGTACATAGCAAGGAATAGTTATTTCACTAGTACTATAAGCTGAGGTAGAGGGGGTACCAGAGGTCGTTTGAATAGGTGGATGTATGGGGGGTGTCGACGGTGGTCCACTGATGGGTGGAGGTATCACAACAGGGTATATTTGTTGATAAGGGGGTGGGGGGTAATAAGAGGTGCCCTCGTATGCCGACGGGTATTGAGGTGTTCCATACATCAGTGGTGGTTGGGGTTGTGGACCGTGGTGAGTGGTGGTACAAATCAGTCCATCTGTTGAGTGAGACATCCCAGGTTTGTCTTGGCCAAATGGCACAGGTTTTGGAAGATCAGGAAGTGCAGTGTATAAATACCATGATTGTGCATAGATGAGATCATATTGTTGGGCCTTACTGATGGCTTCCTCTTCAGATTGAGGGAAGGTGGAAGCTACATCCTTACCGAGGAGAGAGACAAGTGATCTAAGAAACCAGTTGAGACACTGTTGCTTGGTGGTTTCTGCTTTGCACAAACTACGTCGCCTACGCCACTCGTGAATGTGGTTAGCGATATGTGTGGCTAAGGTTTGTTTGAAATTAGAAAGCAGTTCTAGACCATTTTCATGGCGGATTGGTAATTGGAAGAAGGTCAAGAATGCTTTGGCCAAGGACTCAAAAGTTGCCTGGGACCCTAATTTTTCTTCTACATACCATTTGGTCGATGGGCCAGTGAGTGTGCATTGAAATAATCACAGTCTGATGGAATCATCCATAATGCTATTGGAAGAGAACCATAGGTGAAATGTCATGACATGGTTGGCAGGGTCATCGCCTACCTTTCCTTCAAACTTTGGTATGTCCGAAGGTAATTTGGTGGGCATTGCAGGCCAGGTGGGAGCATGTAATATAGGATCATTGGTGAGTTTGCTGAGATACAGTATGTTGAGAGAGGCCAAATATGGCATCTGCAGTGGGGGGGGGAGGATTAGCTTTGGTAATGGTGTGAGTGTGTTGTGAACCTAACCCTTGAGGGGGGCTTGGTGGGTTGGTGCTTCCTCCTTGAGAGGAAGTTGGTCCCCCACTTCCGTGTAAAGGAGAGCGAGTGAATGGATGACCTTGGGAAGTGGAACCAAGTAATGTAGAACCAAGCAAAGCTGATCCTAAAACAGTAGCACTCACAGGAGTGTGTGAAGGAGGTGTCGATGAGTGGGCAAGCCCAGATGCTCCCCCTAATATAGGAGGGAGGTTTAGCAAGTGTCGTGAATGACGGGGATTCTGTGGGTCCCCTATGATGTCCGACTAGCTGCGTGAATGTGTGCAAATAGTGGTGAGAGTAATATAGAAACAAGAGCCTTTGCATTGAATGTTACACAATATATATATCCAAATCAAACTGTAATAAGAGGTGCATCATACATCAAATGTTTTTGAAAAAGAATCATATATGTGGGTAAGTGGGTTTTGTCCACGTGGGGAATCAAAAGAAAACAAATGCTTGTGTCCTATAAGACATAACGTCCTTCCTCTCGAATAGCACTAGACCTTCCAATAGTATTCAATAGTGGGGTATGAAGTCACTGGAAGAGAAACTAGTGAAGGATGAAATAATTGGTTATAATGAGGGGTAAAGGGGGCATATCCAGAAAGAGTTGGCAATATTTCCCAATAGCCACACAAAATCCAATCAAGGTGCAATTGTAGCCCACAATTTCCACCTGGGTAGATGTCCTAAAATTTGGTCACTAGGTACCTCGGTCAAAGTGTGGCATTTAGATTTTCGGCCTAAGAAATGGGTCACAGGCTAGATCTCATCCAAGAGGTGGGTGCCTCAAGGGGGGATGCACAGAACAATTAGACCTCGGCCTTCAACCCTTCATGGCTATCTCCCTATCTTATGGTATTAGGAACACTTGACTTGGAGGATTTTCAGTTCCCTATTTGACAACTTCTATGGTTTTGACAATGTGAGAACCAGATAACAGGGAGTTATTTGGATGCCTATCCCCGAAATCCTACCTAGACTAAAAAAATTCTTTTGGCACCTCCTATGGAGGAAAACTTAGTGAGATTTTAGAAATATTTTAGATGTAGTTGTTTTGGGAGGTTGGGGGTGTAAACCAACCTCGTTGATTAAAATGGGAGTGGATAGTTTCGTCAAGAAAAGGGTGGGGTGTTTTCGGAATCCCTTTGGAGGAAACTTACTTTGACCTCCACGTTTCAAGAAGAAGCTATGTGAGTGATAAGTGACTTTTGTGTGTGAGTGAAAGTGTGCCAATTTTTAGTGAATTAGATGTCACCTTGCTGCATGTCGACTTCACTTGGTCCTTACAAGTGTTTGATTACCTAATTAACTAAGTGCCTTTGGTACAACCTTGCGTAATTCAAAAGTCCCTGGAAAATGTGGGTCTGTTACTATCCATTTAACTCCCTATTGTGATGTAATCTAAGAAAAGCTTTGAAACTATCCTAGATTGATGATGTGGGCATGTATGGGCCCGTTACAAAACCTTTAAACTTCCCTAGTGATTTGATCTAAGAAAGAAAATTTCAACACTATCCTATCTTTGTAGCATGTGGGAATGTATGGGCCCGTTACAATATTAAGATGTGTTTGAAAAAGTAAACTAAGAGGAGTCCCAAGAAGGGTTGTTGTCCTCTCCTAAAGGTTTTAATGTTCTTAAGGGAGATGAAATCGTTTCACAATCTTTTTCTGATTCTCAAGATCGCTTGGAGGCGCGAGAGAAGAGCATACTAAGAGATTGTTATTCGACTTCTAGTCCCAATGCAAGTTAAATGTGATTAAAAATGATTCCCAACTTATCTTGTGAGTCAAAACAAACCATTCATGTGGTGAAAAATGAAAGCAAAGAAGGGAAATTGATTTTAACCTCCTAAGTGCCTATGTGTTTTTGACTAACCCCTTTATATGATGAGGGGACTAAGTGTGGTGTAGCTTTAAAACATGCTTGAAATAATTTTTAAGAAGGAAAATGTCCTTCCCCACATCTCAACAACTTTACAATGTGAATTTTTTCACAGATGCACGGGTCTCAGTGGAGACAGAGGCACATAGAGCGCATGTGTGCGAATAGAGAAAAGTCAATGAGTGCATGTGTGCAGAATAGAATTGTGATTTAGGCGCATGTGTGCATGATGCACATCTATGGGCCTAAAAACCCACGCATATATGACACACGATCGAGAATGAAAAATTTGGATGGATTTCTCTCAATTCAACTTGGAATTGGCTGACTGGAAGATCGGCCTAGGCCGGTTAGTGTACCTGCAAGTTAAACAAACTAAAAGAAGAGCAAGAAAAACCCAAATGGGGTAGGAAATTGATACCTTTCCTTTACCAATCTGTTGTGCCTCTTCTGTCACCTTAGTGAGCAAAATAGAGGTGATTTCAAGCTCAGTTGGGCCTGCTGAGCAGGACAGCTGCAAGGAAAAGGGTTAGGGAAAGAAATAAAAAACAACTAAGAATTAAACTAAGAAATGCAATAACAACTAAATTCATGAGCATAGGGACATAGAAACAAAAAGAACAATAACACCCATGTCACCAATGATGAGGCTGATATTAGTGAAAGAATACATCGAGAAGCAAGGGGACTATGAGTCCCTTCTTCCTCCAAGGGAGGGCTCTTGGACCCCCACTAGCAAGCTCTTCTTACAACAAATAAAAATGGAAAATGATGAAAGAACTCTTTGCAAATCCACTCAAGGGGTGATATAGATTTCCTAATGCAATGGTGCAAATATACTCTTGGCAAGGATAGAGTCCTTAAGAGAATAATGGCAGCATAACTTTTCTTTGAATTCCTTGAAAAATGAAGTGTATCCATGGCCTTTTTATAGCATTCCTTTGAGCTATTGCTCAACTAGTTTGTAGTGTGAAAAGAGGCTAATTAGGGCATTTATAGGTCTTTGACCAGCCATCTAGTCAAATCCAATCCAGATTTGAGTGTTAAATCACCTTAGGAGCTAAACCAGAAGTGGGTGGGAGGCCGATGGCTCTCACAAATGCACCGTTTCTCAGGTGCACGGATTTTTGTGATAACAGTCGCACATCGTGTTCATGTGCACGATTTCTGCATTCCTATTCCATGCATGTGCACGTGTGCCCAGTGTCTTCATAGCGCCCTTCAATTTTTCACTACTTTGTATATTTTTTTGACCCTTTATGAATGCTTTGGTGTTAATTCAGGACCATGGATGACTTCATCACTGTTTGACGATGCTGAGTTCTTGTAACCATGTGTGGACAAAATTTCAGTGATAACACCAGAGATTTCTAAGAAAACTTTACAATCGGGAGCATAGCTCAACCATCCATCCTTTCCAAAATACAAAACCGAGTCTATATACTC
The DNA here is from genome assembly GCA_009831015.1 of Picea engelmannii. Lineage (NCBI taxonomy): Eukaryota > Viridiplantae > Streptophyta > Pinopsida > Pinales > Pinaceae > Picea > Picea engelmannii. The sequence goes on along the minus strand of ML786266.1, from coordinate 484,363 downwards.
AGAGCAAAACCCCAACAACAAGCTCGAGTCGTGCATTGATTGCATTATGTCTGCATGTTTACTGGAAGACTGCGCATGCAGTCTCTGGACAGTCGTGCACCTCAATCAGATGCCATCGTGTTCTAGAATGGGCCTGCAAATGAGTTGACAAGCTAACAGTCCCTTTCTTGACTTTCCATTTATGGTGGAAACGATGTCCACCCACCCTCAACTACTCCAATAACTGCTTCCTTGGGATCGGGAAAGGCCTGGTCAACCTTGTACCTTTGAGACGTGGAGGCCTTCTCATTTCACCGTCCAGAGATGAACTAGACTTTGGCAGGGACGGCTAGGTGGACGAGGATGAGGCAACGGGTATGAGAAAAATCAGACAAAGGTGGCCAAGTGGAGGGGACACAATAGGTGGAAGTGATAAAGGAGATAGGTGGTGGGAAGTGAGAGGGTGTGGCATGATAAGGTGGTGAGAATATACAGGTGGCGTTAGTCAAGAGGAGCGAAGGGAAAGGGGACATGGCACTTGAGAGAATGGAGGATAGGCGTGAGGCAATGAGAGGCCGGAGGGAGTGAGAGATGTGACAAGGAAAGTGTTAGGACCACACAATGTACCTTTTTGCCTATACTTTTTGCCACTATTATACTCTTGATCACCCATATTTAAACTCATATTATCACTTTATCTGATCATTCCAAAGGTATACAACGTCCCTTCTCATTACTATATGTTTAATCTGTTTTGCATAATATTTTACATCACTCTCGTACTTGACCATTGATTAAGAAATGCATAAGTGTTCAAAACTGCAGATTAGCATTTGAGGCCTGTTGCTGAAACACAGAACTGTCACACAGTCCAAGGTCGTTGTTGCTGAAACACAGAACTGATGTTGAAACACAGAGCTACTATACAATCCAAGGTCGCAGATGCTGAAACACAGAGCTGTTACATAGTCCGGAGTCACAGATGCTGAAACACAGAGCTGTTACACAGTCTGAAGTCACAGATGCTGAAACACAGAGCTGTTACATAGTCCAGAGCTGCAGATGCTGAAACACAGAGGAAACCACCAGGACCGACGATGCTGAAACACAAAGGAAGCCGTTACAGTCAGCGGTCAACAAGCACCAACAGTCGCTCCTACATAAGAATGCCGACACATTCAAGAGCGCAATTCACGTGGCTGAAACAACCCACAAATTGTGATGCTGAAACAGCATCAGCAGCAATGAGAAGAAGTTGTTACTCCAGATGTAACAGAAATACCTCATTCAACTCTTGTAATATCATTCTATTGCGCGAGACTAGGACATCCTATTCTGGTTTAGAAAGTAGATCCGACTAAATATAGGACTCATATACACATTGTAATTTTTGATCAATTGTATCGAAGGGGTTCCCTCTTTAAATAAGAGGAAATCATCATTCGAGGGATCCAAGTTTTATGTATTGAGAAAGCTTCAGAGAGAGGGACGTATTTCATTTTCAGACTGTAATATGATATTTTTGATAGATGAATAAAAGACTGCTTTGAGTATCCTTCTCTAGCTTTCTCGGTTCAGGGGAATATTGTGAGAAGGGAGGGCCCACCTTCTTCACAAGATTCACCCATTAGTTTTAGAGTGTGTTAGTGTAATTTTTTTTTATGCCTTGATTAACTTTCATCTGCTGAAACACTACTTTTACTTTGCTGAAACACTACTGAACTCTGTCTTGTTAAGATCCATTAATTTCATGAAGTTCGTAATTCTTTTTATTAGCAATCTTGTGTGATGATTTTATGGTGCTAGCCAGAGACTGGGTTAAGGGTTCCTGCTCAGAAAGGAAGGGATC
>ML786266.1:460793-476934 GCA_009831015.1 Picea engelmannii | reverse complement strand
CACTCTTCAAAGATGCAAAGAAATATGTCCGGGCCTGTGATAGCTGCCAAAGAGTAGGCCAACCTAATCATAGAGATGAAATGCCATTAAACCCCCAGATAGTACTTGAACCATTTGAAAGATGGGCCTTAGACTTTATAGGATCCATCAACCCTCCATCCAATAAAAAAGTTTATATAGTGGTCTGCACAGACTACATGACTAAATGGGTGGAAGCCAAGGCACTCCATAGAGGGACCGAAGAAGAAGTTAGAGATTTCTTATTTAAATACATCTTCACCAGATTTGGAATGCCAAGAGAATTAGTTACATATGGAGGACCTCCTTTCACTTCTCATGGGTTCAAAGCCACCCTTCAGAAATATCATATTCAACAAAGAATGACTACAGCATACCACCCCCAAGCCAATGGACAGGTGGAAAGCACAAACAAAGTAATAGAAGCCATTCTCACAAAAACAGTGAAGGAAAATAGAAAGGATTGGTCCTACAGGCTCCCTGAAGCACTATGGGCCTACAGAACTACCTGGAGAAATACTACAGGATTCTCTCCCTATGAATTAGTCTATGGAAAGAGTGTTGTCTTTCCCATGGAATTTGAGATAAAAACCTTAAGGACTGCTTTAGCTGTCAACCTTGATTTAACTGATGCACAGACAACCAGGTTACAACAACTTAATGAACTGGAGGAGAAAAGACTAGATGCCATTCAACAAACAACCATAATTCAACAACAAAGATCAAAATGGCATGACAAAAATATCAAGAACAAGTAGTTCCAAAAAGGTAATTGGGCCCTACTGTATGATTCCCGGTTCAAATAATTTCAAGGGAAACTGCGTACAAGATGGCTTGGACCTTACGAAGTAGACACAGTTTTCCCCAATGGAACAATAAGGCTCCTCACAATCAATGACTCCAAAACTCCGTTACTTGTAAATGGTCATCGGTGCCGTTTGTATCAGCGACCTATTTCTAAAGAAGATTTTAAGGCCACATGCATGGCGGACGCCCATTTCCTCTTCATTGAGGGAGTTTCTACCCCTAATAGCAATTAATTCTTTTAAGTTAATTTTCTTTAGTATTAGATTAGATTAGATTAGATTTTATTTACTAATAATCCCTGTCAAGAAATACCATGCTACAGTCGATTTTTGCAGATTCTCAATCGAAGCTCAGGCCACTAGGAAAGGATGATCCTACTTCAAAGAGATAAGCTTTCCCGATGCTAAAACACCACTGTTCAGCACTGTTGACTTTCTTCCGATGCTGAAACACCACCGTTCAACACTCTTGACTTACCTCCGATGCTGAAACACCACCCTTCAACACTTTTGACTTTTCTCTGTTGCCGAAACACCACTATCAACAATTCGTTCCCTTTCCTTCATTACTAAAACACCACTGCTCAGCACTTTTTATTCTTCCCACTCCCAAAACACTACAGTCCCCCATTTCCTCACCATCCTTCATTGACGAAACAACACCGTCCAACAATTTTTTCGCCTTTTCTTTTCTGTCGCTGAAACACCATTCTCAGCAACCCTTCATCATTTTTCTCGATGCTGAAACACCATTGTTCAGCACTTTTGACTTTCTTCCGATGCTAAAACACCACTTCTCAGCACTTTTTATTCTTCCCACTCCCAAAACACTACAGTCCCCCATTTCCTCACCATCCTTCATCGACGAAACAACACCGTCCAACAATTGTTTCGCCTTTTCTTTTCTGTCGCTGAAACACCATTCTCAACAACCCTTCATCATTTTTCCCGATGCTGAAACACCACTATTTAGCATTTTTCGACTTTCTTCCGATGCTGAAAAACCACCATTCAACACTGTTGACTTTCTTTCGATGCTGAAACACCACCGTTCAACACTCTTGAATTTCTTCCGATGTTGAAACACCACCGTTCAACACTTTTGACTTTCTTCCGATGCTGAAACACCATTGTTCAACAGTTCTTCATCTACAACAATTGTTTTGTTCTTCTCTGTTGCTGAAACACCAGTCTTTCAGCAAGCTTTTATTCCCTCAGATTATAGTTCGTCCTTCTAGTCAGCAAACCCTCGACACAATTCATCTATTAGATAAAAAAGTCTCTGCCACGATAGGACTACCACAGACAGGCATGATATGTTGTTTGCAGAATGAATCAAACGGTAAGGTGAGGTATGTAATTTTTATGTAATTTAGTTAGGCTATAGTTAATGAGAAAGATTCTAAGTCATTATGACCATTCAAGTGCAATCATTACTACCCACACTTGACGGGAGGGGAGGACACATCAAATCCGTGATACCATCATATCACACGAATTCACGACCGTCATCCCTATTTCACCACCCTTTCATGCATTTGACCACCATTCTTGCATAACGTCGCTCGGAAAACTCACTCTGCGCAGAAGCTGATACTCAAACTCTTGACACTATATCTTACCGAGCTGGTAGCCATGGGAGGGTCTATCATATGGAACGAGCCCGCCACCACAGTGCTGTTAGAACACTATCCGACAGCTTATCAAATCTTCCAGCAGGCAGGGTGGCTCAATTACTTTCAGAGACTTTAGGGGTATAATGAACAACAGGTCCTGCAATTCACCCAAAATCTTCAAGAGGACCATTCTGTCGTTGAAGGGGTCCGAATATCAGTAACAGAAGAATACATATCACAGGTCTCAGGCTTCCCTATCGACAGCGCTCACATATTCAGCCGTAAACATATCATTCGGAATGCTCTGCAGAACTTCTTCCTGCCAGAAGAACGAATTGAATTGAAAGGCAGGGGTGTTCAACTCAGCTCATTGCCACCCCCATGGCCGGAAGTCGCAAGGTTCATCAAACATTACCTGACTTACAAAGGCCGATATCAGGTAGTTTATCAACACGAATTTCTTCTGCTATCTCATTTAAGGCATAATAGACGGGTCAATATTCCTTATTATTTGTTGGGCTGCCTGAAAAATATGGCACATTATTGCAGAAAGGATAAAAATCCCAACCTTTCACTCACCCACCACCGTCTTGTCCAATTGCTCATCCACAGGGGTTTTTCTCAACAAAACCTCCCACTAAATAACCCACCCATAAATCCCTAAGCAACTGCCGAAATTCCTAAAAATTCCCAGGAGCAGCAACCACAAAACCCCCCAGACTCCCCCGAAGCACCCAATAGCCTGCCCACAACACCAATCAGTCCAATCAATTCCCCTACCATACCAAAACTGCCTCATACCTTACCAGAGTCATCCACTCCCACCCTTCATATTCTCAGTGATGACTCTGAACTAGATAATTCCCCCTACCCCATCATTGAGGAAAGACCCTCACGAAAACGAAAACAGATTCCCACCTTTCCATCCTTCTTATGAAAAAAGAGAACAAGGGCCTCCACAAGGCCACCCTTTATGACCACTACCCTAGATCCCCCATCGATTCGACTAATACCCCGAACACCTCCAACCTCCCCAATCCCGGGATCTTTGCCTATTCCGACCACGGTAGCTGAAACACAAGAACCAGCTACCCACTCAGTGGCTGAAACACAAGAACCAGCCATAACTAACACACAAGAAACAACTACGGCTGAAACACAAGAACCAGTCATTGATATTGAGTTACAAGAACCAGCTACCCATCCAGTGGCTGAAACACAAGAACCAGCCACTGATATTGACATTGAGATTCAGGAATCAGAGGTCGAGGGTGCTGCAACACTACTCTCCTTACACCAAGAGGCTGAAACACAAGCATCAGCTGCCATTCCTGTAGCTACTCCACAAGAACCAGCTAATGAGGCTATGACTGCCACACAAGAACCAGTCATCTCTCAATCCGAACCAAAAATGGCCGCTGTCTTGGAAGAAAACGAGTTTTTAAAGTCTCAATTGGAAGCATATCAGCAAGAATTAGCCAGGGCAAAGGAAGCATATGAAAAAGAACTAAACTTGTACACCTTAGCTCGAACAACAACCTTGTCAGAGGAGACTACAGAGAGCGTGTGTAAAGAATATATGTGTTTCCAATGTGGCGATGTTTACTATCAGGTAGGCTATAAGGTAATTCAAGTCCTAGTGCCAGGAGCAGCCCCTACTCCTTCACCCTTTGTAGCCAAGGAAGAACCTACTGCAACACAAGAACCAGCAGGCCCTCCCAATCCCAAGGAAGAACCTGCTGCAACACAAGAACCAGCAGGCCCTCCCAAGCTTAAGATTGAGCCCTGCATGGCAACAAAAGAAGCCCCTACCTTTGTCAACAAGGATGTACAGACAATGCCTATGGAGGAATTTACACCTCCCAACCAGATCAATCTCTCCACTTTCAAGGAACAATCTACTCAAACCTTACCTCGTCCCACTACTTCCAACACTGAAACACAGACTCAGCTATGGGATGAGCAGGCAGAAATACAAAAATGGAAGAAAGAGTATGCTGAAACACAAGCCAAAAACCTGCAAGTGCACAGACAAATCTGGATAAATCATACTTACTCAAATTGGGAAGCATTAGAACAGACACGCCAGGAAGCTCATGACCTTAAGAAGAAGAACAAAGAATTGAAAGGTAGATTGGCCCTGGTATTTGATTTGGTACAGAAGCTACTGGCCACAAGAAAGCCATCTTGCAACTACTCCTTATTCCTTATGGAGAGACTCACATGGTTTCAGATCAAATCCATTATAGAAGGTAAACCCCATGGAGTATTACACCCAACATATTTTGTCAAAACTTTTGTAGCAGCCTCTACTAGGGATCAACACCTCCTCTATGAGGCATACTTTCATAATGAGGCCATTCCCGAGAACAGGCTGCTAAACATAAATCCCCTTGTTGGGGACATTCAAATTCGAGCATTCACTTCCTTTCTCTATAATCAGATTTTGTGGCAAGATGACTTTTTGGCTGCTAAGCACAATGAAGATAATCGCCTCTTCTGGATTAGACCAGAACCACAGAAGCCAACCACCTTTATCACGGAATATTATGAGTTCTTAAAACAACCAGGGGTGACTGAACATGTTCAGCAGCTACAATCAGAAGTGCTCCAGGATTGTCAGCACATCATCAGATCCATAGAAATTCCTGCCCTCCAGGCCAATAACCTGTTTTGGCAGCAATCCATGGAGAAGAGACAAGAGAACAATCCTTTTGGTCCTGCCAACCTAGAAGTAGCAATTTCCAGGATACCCAACTACATCCAGTGTGTTAGTCATTGCGCTGAAAACTGGATAGGGTACCGGTTTTATTTTCCCATCCTCTGGTTGCCAATAGAAAGGTATCAAGTCAGTTATAAGCTGCCTAAGAAGGTAGAAACAATAGCATGGCAAAGATTACAGCAAGTCCAAGGGTTCAGAATGCCAACGGACAGTACCTCCCACAGTTACTGCTTGAGTAACTTACATGCTCAGAGTCGGTATCCAGACTCTGATTCAGAGTGAGTTTCCTGAGGACACGCAACACCTTGAGTTGGGGGGGATGTTAGGACCACACAATGTACCTTTTTGACTATACTTTTTGCCACTATTATACTCTTGATCACCCATATTTAAACTCATATTATCACTTTATCTGATCATTCCAAAGGTATACAACGTCCCTTCTCATTACTATACGTTTAATCTGTTTTTCATAATATTTTACATCACTCTCGTACTTGACCATTGATTAAGAAATGCATAAGTGTTCAAAACTGCAGATTATTATTTGAGGCCTGTTGCTGAAACACAGAACTTTCACACAGTCCAAGGCCGTTGTTGCTGAAACATAGAACTGTCACACAGTCCAAGGCCGTTGTTGCTGAAACACATAATTGTCACACAGTCCAAGGCCGTTGTTGCTGAAACACAGAACTGATGCTGAAACACAGAGATGCTATACAATCCAAGGTCGCAGATGCTGAAACACAGAGCTGTTACACAGTCCGGAGTCGCAGATGCTGAAACACAGAGCTATTACACAGTCCAGAGTCGTAGATGCTGAAACACAGAGCTTTTACACAGTCCAGAGCTGCAGATGCTGAAACACAGAGGAAACCTCCAGGACCGACGATGCTGAAACACAAAGGAAGTCGTTACAGTCAGCGGTCAACAAGCACCAACCGTCGCTCCTACATAAGAATGCTGACACAGTCAAGAACGCAATTCACGTGGCTGAAACAGCCCGCGAATTGCAATGCTGAAATAACATCAGCAACAACGAGAAGAAGCTGTTACTCCAGCTGTAACAACAATACCTCATTCAGCTCTTGTAATAGCATTTTGTTGCGTGAGACTAGGACATCCTATTCTGGTTTAGAAAGTAGATCTGACTAAAGATAGGACTCGGATACACATTGTAATTTTTGATCAATTGTATCGAAGGGGTTCCCTCTTTAAATAAGAGGAAATCATCATTCAAGGGATCCAAGTTTTATGTATTGAGAAAGATTCAGAGAGAGGGATGTATTTCATTTTCAGACTGTAATATGATATTTTTGATAGATGAATAAAAGACTGCTTTGAGTATCCTTCTCTAGCTTTCTCGGTTCAGGGGAATCTTGTGAGAAGGGAGGGCCCACCTTCTTCACAAGATTCACCCGTTAGTTTTAGAGTGTGTTAGTGTAATTTTTGTTTATGCCTTGATTAACTTTCATCTGTTGAAACACTACTTTTACTTTTTTGAAACACTACTGAACTCTATCTTGTTAAGATCCATTAATTTCATGAAGTTCGTAATTCTTTTTATTAGCAATCTTGTGTGATGATTTTATGGTGCTATACAGAGACTGGGTTAAGGGTTCCTGCTCAGAAAGGAAGGGATCATAATATCTTGTTCTCTGTAGATTTCAATTACTTCTGCAAGTGTGCTAGCCAAAGACTGGGTTAAGGGTTCCTACTCAGAAAGGAAGGGATCAGAATATCTTGTTCTCTGTAGATTTCAATTACTTCTGCAAGTGTGCTAGCCAGAGACTGGGTTAAGGGTTTCTGCTCAGAAAGGAAGGGATCAGAATACCTTGTTCTCTATAGATTTCAATTACTTCTACAAGTGTGTTAGCCAGAGACTAGGTTAAGGGTTCCTTCCCAGAAAGGAAAGGATCATAATATCTTGTTCTCTGTATATTTCAATTACTTCTGCAAGTGTGCTAGCCAAAGACTGGGTTAAGGGTTCCTGCTCAGAAAGGAAGGGATCAGAATATCTTGTTCTCTGTAGATTCCAATCAGAAATAGGGCTAAGGGTTCCTGCTTAGAAAGGAAGGAGCTAGATGGCCTTGTTCTCTGCTAGATAGAGTTAGCCTTCTCTGCATTACTGTTTCCATGAAAGTGTGTTAATCAGAATTAAGGTGTTGAAGTTTCTACTTGAGAGTAAGGGTCCTGTTCTCTGATTACAGAATAGATGTTCGTTCCTATTGCAATTGTTATTTTAATGTAATCCAAGATTCTTTAGATTAATCTTTAAGGATCTGCAATAGGTAGGTTGCTTTCCTGTAATTCAAAATAGAACTTCAGTTCATTCAAGGCAAGTGTGATTAATATAGTTTCCTTTATTAAAAACTCTATGTTTCTTTTGGAATTGAGCATATATAGTGCGTGGTTATCTTTGAAATAAACAGACTTCCCTGGGTTGACAATTTATGTATCACTTGATTGTTTGAATTAATTGAGCAATTATAGTGACCAATAGAAAGGATAGAGGCAGAGTGGAGGACACCTGGAAGGATGGGACTGGAAAGCAGGCTTTGGGGGTAGATGTTAGGAAAGTGGGGGACCTGCGGGGGAACTGGTTAATTATGCCCCCCCCCACCCCTATGTTATAGGAAGAAGAGTAAGGGGGTCCAGAATTGGACCTCAGCCATAGATCTGGGTGCTTTAATCCCAACCATTTATACTTGCGCGACACCATATAGGACCCCCCCCTGTTAAAAGAAGAAAGGCAGGGGGGGTCCAGAATCAGACCTCATTCGTAGATCTAGGCTGGTGGATCGTGGCTGCCCAAATCCATGCATCCTTTAAATCATATGTGCTAGATCACTGAGACTTAGGAAAAGTGGGTTTTTGACCTTCTTCCTCCCACTGATCACCAAAAGGGGGCACACCTTAGGGAAAACACCACCCCTACATGTTTATGTGATAACAAAGGGTATGCAAACTTTTGTCTTGGATATTATTGTAATAGAGATCTACTCTACTGGAGGTTTCCCCCTCGAAGAGGCAAGTTAACATTACTCTTGGTAATCAAAGTGTTATTTCTGGTGTTATATTGTTATCATTTTGGTATTATCGTGGTGTTTTTGTGGTTATATTTTTGTTCATCTTCCATTTATAGATATTTATTTATGTTCTACATACTTTTATATCTATAATATTACAAGTTGTATCAGAGCACCTTCCTCAGTAGAAAATTGTGGGTTAATTGTTTTTCAGAGTAGAGACATATTCCAACGTATTTAAGCTACAATATTTGTCATTACGTGCATAGACCCGTGGTCAGGGATTCATATACATAGGAAATACAAGTGGTACTTAAGAACACATTTGTTGGCCACCCTTGTAACCCCTGTTGGTACCCCTTCAAGTGGTAGTGCATCATATAACACTTGTATACGAATCAACCTAGATCTCTTGAAGCCCTCTGTAGATAAACTGATCGGCCACCTGAATGCTATAGTGCCACCAAGAACAACACTTAGGAAGATACTCTCTAGTACCTAGGTAGTTGGGTAGTACGACTAAGGTTACAACCTATCCTCCCTAGTTGGTGCCCTAAGATATTGGGTCGAGTACTAGTGTTGGACCCCACACATATATCATAGATCTATAGCACAAGGAAAACCCTCATCTGTAGAAACCTTGAATACCTAACCCTTGTGATGGAAACACAAACAGAACAAACAATATCTATTACGACACAACTGTGTCTCTTGCATTCGAGTTGCAAAATTACTACACCTTTCTTCCTGTTAAGCATTTGGAAATTTCATCACTGTAGTATTCTTTAGATTGGAGTATAACTCCATAGTGTTTGATACCTATTTTGTTGGTTTTCTGTCTTCGCCATGATCACAATCATACCTATCATTTTTCAACAATTTTTTTTTTGTGGACCCAACCTCCTTCCAACACCCTTATTTGGGATTTAACCCATTGGATTCACCTCATCGCCCTAATAATTTTGATACACTTCACCCCTAACCCATTTTATGTGTGGTCCCACCCGCCCCTTTTCATGTTCCCTAGTCATCATGGCCCATAACCCTAGCCAAGACTTAGAATCTCACTTCAATACCTTGCACTCTAATTTCACAGAAACCCAACAAGAAGTGCGACAGATCAATGCCAATATTCTCTCCATCAATCAAAAAATGCATTCCTCCATCGTGGCTTCAATCGCTACCTCAATTGAGGAACTCAGACAAGAGCTCAAACAAGACATTACTACCCAGCTTGAATCTATCGCTATGACGATCTGTGCTAAGCTGCATATCCCTTTAGATCTTCCCTTTTCTGAACCACCTTTGCATACCGAAGGTGAAACTTCCTCTCATTCCCATAATTTTCAGCCCCATCACTTTCAATGTGACCTACGCCTTCCGCGTGAGGATGTGACCAAATTTTATGGATCGAATCCCACTGGCCTGGTAATTCAAATGGAACATTATTTCTCTTTGTATGGCATTACAGATGAGTCGGCCAAAATCCAGTATGGTGTTCTCCATCTAGATCAAGAACATTGGAAATGGTGGCAATGGAGAAAAAATGTCCACCAAGGGTATGTGGCTTGGACACACTTTGTGGCAAAGATTTATGAATGCTTTGACACTAACACCAACCGTTTAGGCCATTTGAGAAAGTTGAAACAATCTGGCATAGTGGAATACTTTATAGCTTCTTTTGAGTGATTGACTTTTCGTACAGAGGGCATGTTTGATGCATTTTTCCAAGAATGTTTTATCAGTGGCCTCAAGGATGATATTCGTGCTCATGTCCTCATGGCTCAACCTCAGAGTTGGGTGGACACTACTAAATGAGCTAAGGAAGAAAAACAGGTTGTCTCTTCTTAAAACCTCAAACCCTCATTTATTCCTCTTACTAAACCAGTAACTCCCACTCCTTATACTCCACTCAAGATCCAAAAATTGACTAGGGTTCAAATGACTGAACGCCAACTCAAAGGCCTTTGTTATAATTGTGATGACAAATATTTTCTGGGACACAAGTGTAAGGAACAAAATCTTTTTATGGCCATTTTAGAGGATGTTATAAGAGAATGTTGAGTATCCCCTTGTGTCTGTGTCACAAGAACCCACAGATATAACCCCTCCCTCAAACCCTCCTAAAGTAGAATCGGTCATTTCCCTAAATTCTTGCATTGGCTTCTCTGCTCCCCAAACCCTCAACATAATTGGTTACATCAAGCATAGGAAGGTCATCATTCTTGTTGATAGTGGAAGAACCCATAATTTTATTCATCACCACATTTCCCATGAAACTAATTTCTATATCTGTGCAATCAATAATTTCCCAATCATGTTTGCCAATGGTGAGTCCATGAAATGTGGAGGGCATTGTGAAAATGTGTGTCTCCAAATTGGTGGCTACCATATGAAATATCATATTTTTTCTATCACTATGGGCAGTTGTGACATTGTGTTGGGTGCAGAATGGCTAACAACTTTGGGTCCCATTCTCATGGATTTTAAGGAATTAACCATGCAATTCGACCAGGAGGGCCAAAAATATAAGTTCCAAGCCATCACTGTCAGTTCCCCGAAGATCATTAGTTCCCATCGCATGGAAACGCTGCTTGAAAAAGGTCATTCTAGCATTATTTCCCAACTCCATCCCATCCAAGCCACTGAGACACCCTCTGTGCCACAGGACCTCCAATCCATCCTCTCTAAACATCAAATGGTTTTTTCCACTCCCTAGGGACTCTCTCCTTCCCATGGTGTTCATGATAATTTCATTCCCCTTGTCCCAGGAAGCCTTCCTCCCAATATTCATCCCTATTGTCACCCCTTTTCCCAAAAACATTAAATTGAGAAAATTGTTCAAGAATTGCCCAATGCAGGTGTTATCCACCCTAATATGAGCCCCTACTCTTATCTTGTGGTCATGGTCCTTAATAAAGAAAGTTCTTGACACATGCTTCTTGACTTCTGCGCCTTCAACAAACTCACCATTAAAGACAAATTTCCCATTCCTGTCATTGATGACCTCTTGGATGAATTGAGTGGCACCCTTTTCTTTACTAAACTTGATCTTTGTTCGGGCTACCACACGATCCGTATGAAAGAGGCAGGCATTCCTAAGACTGCCTTTAGAAATCATGAGGGCCACTATGAGTTTTTGGTCATGCCCTTTGTCTTGTGTAATGCTCCATCCACTTTCCAAAGCCTCATGAATCATGTCTTTTGTCCTTTTCTTCGCCATTTTGTGTTAGTTTTATTTGATAATATCCTCATCTACAACAAAACCTGGAAAAAGAATCTTGCTCATGTGGATTGAGTTCTCCATCTACTCTCTCATCACCAAATTTTCCTCAAACAATCTAAATGTGATTTTGGCACCTCAGAAGTAGATTACTTGGGTCATATTGCTGGCAAGGATGGCATCAGAGTGGATTCTAAAAATATTGAAGATATACAAGATTGGCCTCACCCAATGACTCTCAAATGCTTGCGGGGATTTCTGGGTTTAACAGGTTATTATCACAAGTTTGTTAAGAATTATGGAAAGATTGAGACACCTCTCACTGTACTCCTTAAAAATAATTCTTTCACTTGGACTCCAACAGCTGCTCAAGATTTTCAAACCTTGAAGATGGCCATGTGAACCACTCCAGTCCCGGCCCTTCCTGATTTCACAAATAACTTTGTCTTGGAATGTGATGCTTCTGGGAAAGGAATTGGCATTTTCCTTATGCAAGAGGGTTGGCCTTTGGCCTTTACCACCAAATAATTGTTCAAGAGAAATTTTGGAAAATCAATCTATGAAAAGGAAATGTTGTTGATTCTGCATGTTGTGGATCTTTGGTGACCTTATCTATTGGGGCAACACTTCCAAATTAAGACATATCATCAAAGCCTCAATTATTTTATGGAACAATGCCTTTCCTCCCCTGAGAAACAAAAATGGGTGACTAAGATCTTTGGATATGATTATGAGATAATTTACAAAAAAGGCAAAGACAATGTGGTTATTGATGCACTTTCCAGAAAAATATGAAGATGAAGGGTCTCTTTTTTCTCTCTCTTTCATTGTACCATATTGGCTCCAAGTTGTTCACCAAGAATGACTACACAATCCCAAAAGTTCTCATCTGATACAAAAATTGCAGTCCAATTCTCCAATTTCACCAGGGTACTCTTGGCTCAATGATGAGATTCGATACAAAGGCCATTTTCATTTAATTAAATAGTCAAAACTTGAATCCATGGCACTTTCTGAGCTTCATGCTACACCCACAACTGGGCACTTTGGGTTTACCAAAACCTATGACTGGGTCAAACGTTCTTTTTTCTGGGAGGGTATGAAACCGGACATTCGTAATTTCGTGGCTGAATGTGATGTGTGTCAATGCAACAAGGGTGAAACTATCAAATCTCCTGACAAACTACAACCACTTCTGATTCCACCTGCTATTTGGTGGGATATCTCTATGGATTTTGTTGTCAACTTACCTAAATCAGGCAATAAATCAGTCATCATGGTGGTAGTTGATCATCTTTCCAAGTATTCTCATTTCTATGTTGTTCAACACCCATTTACAACATCTACTGTGGCTCAACTTTTCATGGATTAGGTCTTCAAGCTTCATGGCATGCCACATTCTATTGTTTCTGATCGTGACCCAAATTTCACCAACAATTTTTGGAAAGAACTGTTCAAGCTACAAGGCACCCAATTTCATATCAAAACAACTTATCATCCCCAGACTGATGGTCAAACTGAAGTTGTCAACAAATGTTTGGAAACATATTTGAGGTATTTTTCATCAGAAAGGCAGAATCAATGGGCTCAATGGTTACCACTATATGAATGGTGGTACAACATTTCATACCATACAACTACGTGCATGAATCCTTTTGAAGTGGTATATGGAAAAAATCCACCTTCATTCCTCTCATATTTTCCAGGTGTCTCAAAGGTCCAAGTGGTTGACCAAATTCTTATAGTTCAAGAAGCTATCTGTACCCTCAGAGAATTTGGTCATGGCCCAGAATCGCATGAAACAACAAGAAGATCAAGGTCACTCTGAACATCAATTTGCAGAAGGGGATCAGGTGTTTCCTTGACTGCAGCCTTACAAACAAACTTCCCTCAAGGCTAACCATTGTTAGAAACTAGAGCCCAAATTTTATGGTCCTTATACCATTCTCAAGCGTGTGGGACAGGTGGCCTATTAGTTAGCTTTGCCCAATCATTCTAAGATCCATCCTATTTTTCATGTTTCCTACTTAAAGAAGGTGATTGGAACTAAGTGCCAAACTCAAACCAACCTTCCTGAGTTGGACTAATAAGGCTCCATTTGGCTACAACCACAAGCAGTTTTGGATCAACGTGAGCATCTACTGCATCAACGAACCATCAAGGAAGTGTTAGTCTAATGGAAAGATACAACTCCATCAAATGCCACTTGGGAACCGACTACCATTGTGCAACAATTTCCCCATCTCAAGCCTTGAGGACAAGGCTATTTTTAAGGGGGATGACATGTTAGGGACCTAACCCCTCATGTAGTAGAATAATATATTTCCATGTAATAAAGGTCAATATTAATAAGGCCTAGAAATAAGGAAGAATAAGTCCAATGTAAGAAGACCTAATAGAGGCTTCTGCTTCTAGAAGGATCTTCCTCTAGATGGTTCTTTTGATAGAAATATTTAGTATAAATAGGAGTTGAGGGTATGAGAACTTTTGTCTTGGATATTATTGTAATAGAGCTCTGCTCTATTGGAGGTTGCCCCCTTAAAGAGGCAAGTGAACATTGCTCTCGGTAATAAAAGTTCTATTTATGTCATTATATTGTTATCATTTTGGTATTATCATGGTGTTTTTCAGGTTATATTGTTGTTCATCTGCCATTTCTAGCTATTTATTTATGTTCTACATACTTTTTATATCTAGAATATTACAGCGTGCCTCGCACAAAATATTTTTTGTATGGATCTGTAAATTGTACAAAGAATACTAAAGAATGTAGTCTAACCAATAAATTTGGTCTTACTAAATTTGGATCTGTTATGAATAAGTTATGATGTTTTTACCTGAAACACTTGTTTTAGACTAGTTTTGGGACTAGCCACAAACCCTATTTTCCATGGAGTGTAACTACAAAAATAAAATGATCCACAAGATGAAATTTTTATCACTTATACTTGGATATGTTTCCTCAATGGCCTCCCAATTTCACAGTCTGAATCATTCTAGAAAAAAATTTATTGCGAAAATGGTGAGATGACCTATAAATAACATACCTTAGAAAGCATCATCAAAAGAATTTATCCTCCCTTGAATTTCGGTCTTCTTTACTTCATCTTCCCTTTGAAATTCGGCTTAGATATCCTTTGGTTACCTCAGTCACTTGTAGATATTCAATATGATAAAGTGTAATTAAAATGAGAGAGCATTGCCTCTTATTTATACTTTCATGTAGCTTCCTCAAGGGGTTACCTTTTAACCATCTTAACCCTCTTTCCTTATTTTAGGGTTAACCCACTTCTAACCACTTGTCCACTTAGTAATTTCTCCATTAAATTTGTTATTTAAATAATTTCTTTTGTATCCACTTTGACTTATTGTACACTCATCACTTCACTTTATTATTTACCTTCTAAAATCTATTAAACCACTTTCATTATTTTAGGGCTAACCCGCTTCTAATCACTTGTCCACTTTGTAATTTCTCCATTAACTTTATTATTTAAATAAATTATTTTGTATCCATTTTGAATTATAGTACACTCATCATTTCACTTTATTATTTAAATAATTTATTATTTGCAACTACTTTGACTACTTTGACCTTTTGGGGCTTCTAGATAACGCACGAGAGTTCTCCAACTTCACATGGCCATAACTCTCTAACCATGAGGAGTTATGTGACGTTCTACATACCACTGGAAATGGAATGACATGTAATATCCATATTGAATAGTATTACCTTCAAATATATTAAAACTCATACCATTATGCATCAAACAAACTTGGGTCCATTACCCAAACCTTTGTGCTACCAGAATTTCCTACCGAACTTTCTTCAAGGGTTGACATCAATGACAACCAACCTAAATAATCAACATCTAGGCCCTAAACATGGATATAAGGGATGAACTAATTTTATCCCATCTTCTTCAAATTTCATGGTGTCCCTCTTTAGATAAATGATAGCATAGTTTTTGTATGCCCAATTATTTCTGATTAGAGAAGGGTAGGGATCATTATCTCCCATGATTTCAATTACCTCAAAATCGGTTGTGGTTTTAACTCCCACAACATCTATTTCCACATTTTCTAGCCTTCCTACTGGGAAAATGCAGTATCGGTTTTCCATTCTCAACTGGATAGCGAAATATACTAACTGAGGTTTTCCCAAAGCTTCCAAGGTCTTTTTGGGTAGGATGTTGACATTGGATCCCAAATCTAGCATGACATCTTTGATTTCAAAATCATCTAGTTGGGATTCTAACCTAAATTATTTTCCAGTTCGCACCTATCTTCTTTGTATTCTCTAGGTATTCCTCTCAGGGAGGTTTGTCCTTAATATGTCTTCCGGGGTTCCCTCATTTCCAAATATTAGGTACAAGGTGTTGCACAACTTCTCCGTAAGTTGGTCATCCCCCAGGATATCAAAGAACAATTGAAACTAGAGATTGATTACACTTTGAGACTACTCAAGGTGTCTCCTTGTAATTGCAGAGTTTCTATATTTCGGTGGATAGGTAGGGTATTGCGCAAGGTTTGGTTGAGAGGCAAATTTATGGGGATTATCCATTATCTCTGTTGTGGGGATACTCTTTGTTCGTGCTCTTTTCGTCAATGAGTGAGCAAAAAGCGAGCACTTACATGCCTAGTTGGGCTCTTCTAGTCATGACAGCTGCAATGCAAAAGGTTAGAAAGAAAATAGTAAAGGTATGAACAAGAATTAAACAAGAAAT
>ML786266.1:376789-431392 GCA_009831015.1 Picea engelmannii | reverse complement strand
ATTTAAAGACATCTTCACCAGATTTGGAATGCCAAGAGAATTAGTTACAGATGGAGGACCTCCTTTCACTTCTCATGGGTTCAAAGCCACCCTTCAGAAATATCATATTCAGCAGAGAATGACTACAGCATACCACCCCCAAGGCAATGGACAGGTGGAAAGCACAAACAAAGTAATAGAAGCCATTCTCACAAAAATAAATGAAGGCAAATAGAAAGGATTGGTCCTACAGGCTCCCTGAAGCACTATGGGCCTACAAAACTACCTGGAGAAATACTACAGGATTCTCTCCCTATGAATTAGTCTATGGAAAGAGTGTTGTCTTTCCCATGGAATTTGAGATAAAAACCTTAAGGACTGCTTTAGCTGTCAACCTTGATTTAACCGATGCACAGACAGCGAGGTTACAGCAGCTTAATGAACTGGAGGAGAAAAGACTAGATGCCATTCAACAAACAACCATAATTCAACAACAAAGATCAAAATGGCATGACAAAAATATCAAGAACAAACAGTTCCAAAAAGGTAATTGGGCCCTACTGTATGATTCATGGTTCAAAGAATTTCAAGGGAAACTGCGTACAAGATGGCTTGGACCTTACGAAGTAGACACAGTTTTCCCCAATGGAACAGTAAGGCTCCTCACAATCGATGACTCCAAAACTCCGTTACTTGTAAATGGTCATCGGCTCCGTCTGTATCAACGACCTATTTCTAAAGAAGATTTTAAGGCCACATGCATGGCAGACGCCCATTTCCTTTTCGTTGAGGGAGTTTCTACCCCTAATAGCAATTAATTCTTTTAAGTTAATTTTCTTTAGTATTAGATTAGATTAGATTTTATTTACTAATAATCCCTGTCAAGAAATACCATGCTACAGTCGATTTTTGCAGATTCTCGATCGAAGCTCAGGCCACTAGGAAAGGATGATCCTACTTCAAAGAGATAAGATTTCTCGATGCTGAAACACCACTGTTCAGCACTGTTGACTTTCTTCCGATGCTGAAACACCACCGTTCAGCACTCTTGACTTACCTCCGATGCTGAAACACCACCCTTCAACACTTTTGACTTTTCTTTGTTGCCGAAACACCACTATCAGCAATCCGTTCCATTTCCTTCATTACTGAAACACCACTGCTCAACACTTTTTATTCTTCCCACTCCCAAAACACTACAGTCCCCCATTTCCTCACCATCCTTCATCGACGAAACAACACCATCCAGCAATTGTTTCGCCTTTTCTTTTATGTCGCTGAAACACCATTCTCAGCAACCCTTCATCATTTTTCCCGATGTTGAAACACCATTGCTCAGCACTTTTGACTTTCTTCCGATGCTGAAACACCACTGCTCAGCACCTTTTATTCTTCCCACTCCCAAAACACTATAGTCCCCCATTTCCTCACCATCCTTCATCGACGAAACAACACCATCCAGCAATTGTTTCTCCTTTTCTTTTCTGTCGCTGAAACACCATTCTCAACAACCCTTCATCATTTTTCCCGATGTTGAAACACCACTGTTCAGCATTTTTCGACTTTCTTCCGATGCTGAAACACCACCGTTTAGCACTGTTCACTTTCTTCCGATGTTAAAACACCACCGTTCAACACTCTTGACTTTCTTCCGATGCTGAAACACCACCGTTCAACACTTTTGACTTTCTTCCGATGCTGAAACACCATTGTTCATCAGTTCTTCATCTACAGTAATTGTTTCGTTCTTCTCTGTTGCTGAAACACCAGTCTTTCAACAAGCTTTTATGCCCTCAGATTATAGTTCGTCCTTCTAGTCAGCAAACCCTCGACACAATTCATCTATTAGATCAAAAAGTCTCCGCCACGACAGGACTACCACGGATAGGCATGATATGTTGTTTGCAAAACGAATCAAACGGTAAGGCGAGGTTTGTAAATTTTATGTAATTCAGTTAGGCTATAGTTAATGAGAAAGATTCTAAGTCATTATGACCATTCATGTGCAATCATTACTACCCACACTTGATGGGAGGGGAGGACACATCAAATTCGCGATACCATCATATCACACGAATTCACCACTGTCATCCCTATTTCACCACCCTTTTGCGCATTTGACCACCTTTCTTGCATAACGTCGCTCGGAAAACTCACTCTGTGCAGAAGCTGATACTCAAACTCTTGATGCTGTATCTTACCGAGCTGGTAGCCATGGGAGGGTCTATCATACGGAACAAGCCCGCCACCACAGCGTTGTTAGAACACTATCCGATAGCTTATCAAATCCTTCAGCAGGAAGGGTGGCTCAATTACTTTCAGAGACTTCAGGGGTATAATGAACAGCAGGTCCTGCAATTCGCCAAAAATCTTCAGGAGGACCATTTTGTCGTTGAAGGGGTCCGAATATCAGTAACAGAAGAAGACATAGCACAGGTCTCAGGCTTCCCTATCGATGGCGCTCGCATATTCAGCCGTAAACATATCATTCAGAATGCTCTGCAAAACTTCTTCCTGTCAGAAGAAAGAATTGAATTGAAAGGCAGGGATGTTCAACTCAGCTCATTGCCACCCCCATGGCCGGAAGTCGCAAGGTTCATCAAACATTACCTGACCTGCAAAGGTCAATATCAGGTAGTTTATCAGCACGACTTTCTTCTGCTATCTCATTTAAGGCATAATAGATGGGTCAATATTCCTTATTATTTGTTGGGCTGCTTGAAAAATATGGCACATTATTGTAGAAAGGCTAAAGATCCCAACCTTTCACTCACCCACCACCGTCTTGTCCAATTGCTCATCCACAGGGGTTTTTCTCAACAAAACCTCCCACTAAATAACCCACCCATAAATCCCCCAGCAGCTGCCAAAATTCCTGAAAATTCCCAGGAGCAGCAACCGCACAACCCCCCAGACTCCCCCGAAGCACCCAATAGCCCGCCCACAACACCAATTAGTCCAATCAATTCCCCTACCATACCAAACCTACCTCATACCTTACCAGAGTCATCCACTCCCACCCTTCATATTCTCAGTGATGACTCTGAACCAGATAATTCCCCCTACCCCATCATTGAGGAAAGACCCTCACGAAAACGAAAACAGATTCCCACCTTTCCATCCTTCTTACGAAAAAAGCGAACAAGGTCCTCCACAAG
This sequence comes from Picea engelmannii, assembly GCA_009831015.1. Lineage (NCBI taxonomy): Eukaryota > Viridiplantae > Streptophyta > Pinopsida > Pinales > Pinaceae > Picea > Picea engelmannii. Next base: position 428,255 of record ML786266.1, on the reverse strand, counting down.
GCCACCCTTTATGACCACTACCCTAGATCCCCCACCGATTCGACTGATACCCCGAACACCTCCAACCTCCCCAATCCCAAGATTTTTGCCTATTCCGACCATGGTAGCTGAAACACAAGAATCAGCTACCCACTCAGTGGCTGAAACACAAGAACCAGCCATAGCTGACACACAAGAAACAACTACGGCTGAAACACAAGAACAAGCCGCTTATATTGAGTTACAAGAACTAGCTACCCATCCAGTGGCTGAAACACAAGAACCAGCCACTGATATTGACATTGAGATTCAGGAATCAGAGGTCGAGGGTGCTGCAACACTACTCTCCTTACACCAAGTGGCTGAAACACAAGAATCAGCTGCCATTCCTGTAGCTGCTCCATAAGAACCAGCTAATGAGGCTATGACTGCTACACAAGAACCAGTCATCTCTCAATCCGAACCAACAATGGCCACTGTCTTGGAAGAAAATGAGTTTTTAAAGTCTCAATTGGAAGCATATCAGCAAGAATTAGCCATGGCAAAGGAAGCATATGAAAAAGAACTAAACTTGTACACCTTAGCTCGAACAACAACCTTGTCAGAGGAGACTACAGAGAGTGTGTGTAAAGAATATATGTGTTGCCAATGTGGCGATGTTTACTATCAGGTAGGCTATAAGGTAATTCAAGTCCCAGTGCCAAGAGTAGCCCCTACTCCTTCACCCTTTGTAGCCAAGGAAGAACCTGCTGCAACACAAGAACGAACAGGCCCTCCCAATCCCAAGGAAGAACCTGCTGCAACACAAGAACCAGCAGGCCCTCCCAAGCTTAAGATTGAGCCCTGCATGGCAACAAAAGAAGCCCCTACCTTTGTCAACAAGGATGTACAGACAATGCCTATGGAGGAATTTACACCTCCCAACCAGATCAATCTCTCCACTTTCAGGGAAAAATCTACTCAAACCTTACCTCATCCCACTACTTCCAACACTGAAACACAGACTCAGCTATGGGATGAGCAGGCAGAAATACAAAAATGGAAGAAAGAGTATGCTGAAACACAAGCCAAAAACCTGCAAGTGCACAAACAAATCTGGATAAATCATACTTACTCAAATTGGGAAGCATTAGAACAGACACGCCAGGAAGCTCATGACCTTAAGAAGAAGAACAAAGAATTGAAAGGCAGATTGGCCCTGGTATTTGATTTGGTACAAAAGCTACTGGCCACAAGAAAGCCATCTTGCAACTACTCCTTATTCCTTATGGAGAGACTCACATGGTTTCAGATCAAATCCATTATAGAAGGTAAACCCCATGGAGTACTACACCCAACAGATTTTGTCAAAACTTTTGTAGCAGCCTCTACTAGGGATCAGCACCTCCTCTGTGAGGCATACTTTCATAATGAGTCCATTCCTGAGAACAAGCTGCTAAACATAAATCCCCTTGTTGGGGGCATCCAAATTCAAGCATTCACTTCCTTTCTCTATAATCAGATTTTGTGGAAAGATGAATTTTTGGTTGCTAAGCACAATGAAGATAATCGCCTCCTCTGGATTAGACCAGAACCACAGAAGGAAACCACCTTTATCACAGAATATTATGAGTTCTTAAAACAACTAGGGGTGACTGAACATGTTCAGCAACTACAATCAGAAGTGCTCCAGGATTGTCAGCACATCATCAGATCCATAGAGATTCCTGCCCTCCAAGCCAATAACATGTTTTGGCAGCAATCCACAGAGAAGAGACAAGAGCACAATCCTTTTGGTCCTGCCAACCTAGAAGTAGCAATTTCCAGGATACCCAACTACATCCAGTGTGTTAGGCATTGCGCTGAAAACTGGATAGGGTACCAGTTTTATTTTCCCATCCTCTAGTTGCCAATAGAAAGGTATCAAGTTAGTTATAAGTTGCCTAAGAAGGTAGAAACAACAACATGGAAAATATTACAGCAAGTCCAAGGGTTCAGAACGCCAACGGGCAGTACCTCCCACAGTTACTGCTTGAGTAACTTACATGCTCAGAGTTGGTATCCAGACTCTGATTCAGAGTGAGTTGCCTGAGGACACGCAACACCTTGAGTTGGGGGGGATGTTAGGACCACTCAATGTACCTTTTTGCCTATACTTTTTGCCACTATTATACTCTTGATCACCCATATTTAAACTCATATTATCACTTTATCTGATCATTCCAAAGGTATACAACGTCCCTTCTCATTACTATACGTTTAATCTGTTTTGCATAATATTTTACATCACTCTCGTACTTGACCATTGATTAAGAAATGCATAAGTGTTCAAAACTACAGATTAGCATTTGAGGCCTGTTGCTGAAACACAGAACTGTCACACAGTCCAAGGCCGCTGTTGCTGAAACACAGAACTGATGTTGAAACACAGAGCTGCTATACAATCCAAGGTCGCAGATGCTGAAACACAGAGCTGTTACACAGTCCAGAGTCGCAGATGCTGAAACACAGAGGTGTTACACAGTCTGGAGTCGTAGATGCTGAAACACAGAGCTATTACACAGTCCAGAGATGCAGATGCTGAAACAAAGAGGAAATCGCCAGGACCGACGATGCTGAAACACAAAGGAAGCCGTTATAGTCAGCGGTCAACAAGCACCAACCGTTGCTCCTACATAAGAATGATGACACAGTCAAGAGCGCAATTCACGTGGCTGAAACAGCCCGCGAATTGCAATGCTGAAATAGCATCAGCAGCAATGAGAAGAAGTTGTTACTCCAGCCGTAACAACAATACCTCATCCATCTCCTGTAATAACATTATGTTGCGCGAGACTAGGACATCCTATTCTTGTTTAGAAAGTAGATCCGACTAAAGATAGGACTCAGATACACATTGTAATTTTTGATCAATTGTATCGAAGGGGTTCCCTCTTTAAATAAGAGGAAATCATCATTTGAGGGATCCAAGTTTTATGTATTGAGAAAGCTTCAGAGAGAGGGACGTATTTCATTTTCAGACTGTAATATGATATTTTTGATAAATGAATAAAAGACTGCTTTGAGTATCCTTCTCTAGCTTTCTCGGTTTAGGGAAATCTTGTGAGAAGGGAGGGCCCACCTTCTTCACAAGATTCACCCGTTAGTTTTAGAGTGTGTTAGTGTAATTTTTGTTTATGCCTTGATTAACTTTCATCTGCTGAAACACTACTTTTACTTTGCTGAAACACTACTGAACTCTTTCTTGTTAAGATCCATTAATTTCATGAAGTTCGTAATTCTTTTTATTAGCAATCTTGTGTGATGATTTTATGGTGCTAGCCAGAGACTGGGTTAAGGGTTCTTGCTCAGAAAGGAAGGGATCAGAATATCTTGTTCTCTGTAGATTTCAATTACTTCTGCAAGTGTGCTAGCCAGAGACTGGGTTAAGGGTTCCTTCTCAGAAAGGAAGGGATCAGAATATCTTGTTCTCTGTAGATTTCAATTACTTCTGCAAGTGTGCTAGCCAGAGACTGGGTTAAGGGTTCCTGCTCAGAAAGGAAGGGATCAGAATACCTTGTTCTCTGTAGATTTCAATTACTTCTAAAAGTGTGTTAGCCAGAGACTGGGTTAAGGGTTCATGCTCAGAAAGGAAGGGATCAAAATATCTTGTTCTTTGTAGATTTCAATTACTTCTGCAAGTGTGCTAGCCAGAGACTGGGTTAAGGGTTCCTTCTCAGAAAGGAAGGGATCAGAATATCTTGTTCTCTGTAGATTCCAATCAGAAATAGGGCTAAGGGTTCCTGCTTAGAAAGGAAGGAGCTAGATGGCCTTGTTCTCTGCTAGATAGAGTTAGCCTTCTCTGCATTACTGTTTCCATGAAAGTGTGTTAATCAGAATTAAGGTGCTGAAGTTTCTACTTGAGAGTAAGGGTCCTGTTCTCTGATTACAAAATAGTTGTTCTTTCCTGTTGCAATTGTTATTTTAATGTAATCCAGGATTCTTTAGATTAATCTTTAAGGATCTGCAATAGGTAGGTTTCTTTCCTGTAATTCAAAACAAAACTTCAGTTCATTCAAGGCAAGTGTGATTAATATAGTTTCCTTTATTACAAACTCTAAGTTGCTTTTGGAATTGAGCATATATAGTGCGTGGTTATCTTTGAAATAAACAGACTTCCCTGGGTTGACAATTTATGTATCACTTGATTGTTTGAATTAATTGAGCAATTATAGTGACCAACAGAAAGGAGAGAGGCAGAGTGGAGGACACCTGGAAGGATGGGACTGGAAAGCAGGCTTTGGGGGCAGATGTTAGGATAGTGGGGGACCTGTGGGGGAACTGGTTAATTATGGGCCCCCCCACCCCTACGTTAAAGGAAGAAGAGTAAGGGGGGTCCAGAATTGGACCTCAGCCATAGATCTAGGTGCTTTAATCCCAACCGTTTATACTTGCGCGAAACCATATAGGACCCCCCCTGTTAAAGGAAGAAAGGCAGGGGGGGTCTAGAATCAGACCTCGTTCGTAGATATGGGCTGGTGGATCGTGGCTTCCCAAATCCACGCATCCTTTAAATCATATGCGCTGGATCACCGAGACTTAGGAAAAGTGGGTTTTTGACCTTCTTCCTCCCACTGATCACCAAAAGGGGGCACACCTTAGGGAAAACACCGCCCCTACATGTTTATGTGATAACAAAGGGTATGCAAACTTTTGTCTTGGATATTATTGTAATAGAGATCTACTCTACTGGAGGTTTCCCCCTCGAAGTGGCAAGTTAACATTACTCTTGGTAATCAAAGTGCTATTTTTGGTGTTATATTGTTATCATTTTGGTATTATCGTGGTGTTTTTGTGGTTATATTTTTGTTCATCTTCCATTTATAGATATTTATTTATTTTCTACATACTTTTATATCTATAATATTACAAGTCGTATCAGAGCACCTTCCTCAGTAGAAAATTGTGGGTTAATTGTTTTTCAGAGTAGAGACATATTCCGACATATTTAAGCTACAATATTTGTCATTACGTGCATAGACCCGTGGTCAGGGATTCATATACACAGGAAATACAAGTGGTACTTAAGAACACATTTGTTGGCCACCCTTGTAACCCCTGTTGGTACCCCTTCAAGTGGTAGCGCATCATATAACACCTGTATACGGATCAACCTAGATCTCTTGACGCCCTCTGTAGATAAACTGATCGACCACCTGAATGCTATAGTGCCACCAAGAACAACACTTGGGAAGATACTCTCTAGTACCTAGGTAGTTGGGTAGTACGGCTAAGGTTACAACCTATCCTCCCTAGTTGGTGCCCTAAGATATTGGGTCGAGTACTAGTGTTGGACCCCACACATATATCATAGATCTATAGCACAAGGAAAACCCTCGTCTATAGAAACCTTGAATACCTAACCCTTGTGATGGAAACAAAAACAGAACAGACAATATCTATTACGACGCAACTGTGTCTCTTGCATTCGAGTTGCAAAATTACTACACCTTTCTTCCTGTTAAGCATTTGGAAATTTCATCACTGTAGTATTCTTTAGATCGGAGTATAACTCCATAGTATTTGATACCTATTTTGTTGGTTTTCTATCTTCGCCATGATTGCAGTCATACCTATCATTTTTCAACAATTTTTTTTTTGTGGACCCAACCTCCTTCCAACACCCTTATTTGGGATTTACCCCATTGGATTCACCTCATCGCCCTGATAATTTTGATACACTTCACCCCTAACCCATTTTATGTTTGGTCCCACTCGCCCCTTTTCATGTTCCCTAGTCATCATGGCCCATAACCCTAGCCAAGACTTAGAAGATCACTTCAATACCTTGCACTCTAATTTCACAGAAACCCAACAAGAAGTGCGACAGATCAATGCCAATATTCTCTCCATCAATCAAAAAATGCATTCCTCCATCGTGGCTTCATTCGCTACCTCAATTGAGGAACTCAGACAAGATCTCAAACAAGACATTACTACCCAGCTTGAATCTATCGCTATGACGATCTGCGCTAAGCTGCATATCCCTTTAGATCTTCCCTTTTCTGAACCACCTTTGCATACCGAAGGTGAAACTTCCTCTCATTCCCATAATTTTCAGCCCCATCACTTTCAATGTGACCTACGCCTTCCGCGTGAGGATGTGACCAAATTTTATGGATCGAATCCCACTGGCCTGGTAATTCAAATGGAACATTATTTCTCTTTGTATGGCATTACAGATGAGTCGGCCAAAATCCAGTATGGTGTTCTCCATCTAGATCAAGAACATTGGAAATGGTGGCAATGGAGAAAAAATGTCCACCAAGGGTATGTGGCTTGGACACACTTTGTGGCAAAGATTTATGAATGCTTTGACACTAACACCAACCGTTTAGGCCATTTGAGAAAGTTGAAACAATCTGGCATAGTGGAATACTTTATAGCTTCTTTTGAGTGATTGACTTTTCGTACAGAGGGCATGTTTGATGCATTTTTCCAAGAATGTTTTATCAGTGGCCTCAAGGATGATATTCGTGCTCATGTCCTCATGGCTCAACCTCAGAGTTGGGTGGACACTACTAAATGAGCTAAGGAAGAAAAACAGGTTGTCTCTTCTTAAAACCTCAAACCCTCATTTATTCCTCTTACTAAACCAGTAACTCCCACTCCTTATACTCCACTCAAGATCCAAAAATTGACTAGGGTTCAAATGACTGAACGCCAACTCAAAGGCCTTTGTTATAATTGTGATGACAAATATTTTCTGGGACACAAGTGTAAGGAACAAAATCTTTTTATGGCCATTTTAGAGGATGTTATAAGAGAATGTTGAGTATCCCCTTGTGTCTGTGTCACAAGAACCCACAGATATAACCCCTCCCTCAAACCCTCCTAAAGTAGAATCGGTCATTTCCCTAAATTCTTGCATTGGCTTCTCTGCTCCCCAAACCCTCAACATAATTGGTTACATCAAGCATAGGAAGGTCATCATTCTTGTTGATAGTGGAAGAACCCATAATTTTATTCATCACCACATTTCCCATGAAACTAATTTCTATATCTGTGCAATCAATAATTTCCCAATCATGTTTGCCAATGGTGAGTCCATGAAATGTGGAGGGCATTGTGAAAATGTGTGTCTCCAAATTGGTGGCTACCATATGAAATATCATATTTTTTCTATCACTATGGGCAGTTGTGACATTGTGTTGGGTGCAGAATGGCTAACAACTTTGGGTCCCATTCTCATGGATTTTAAGGAATTAACCATGCAATTCGACCAGGAGGGCCAAAAATATAAGTTCCAAGCCATCACTGTCAGTTCCCCGAAGATCATTAGTTCCCATCGCATGGAAACGCTGCTTGAAAAAGGTCATTCTAGCATTATTTCCCAACTCCATCCCATCCAAGCCACTGAGACACCCTCTGTGCCACAGGACCTCCAATCCATCCTCTCTAAACATCAAATGGTTTTTTCCACTCCCTAGGGACTCTCTCCTTCCCATGGTGTTCATGATAATTTCATTCCCCTTGTCCCAGGAAGCCTTCCTCCCAATATTCATCCCTATTGTCACCCCTTTTCCCAAAAACATTAAATTGAGAAAATTGTTCAAGAATTGCCCAATGCAGGTGTTATCCACCCTAATATGAGCCCCTACTCTTATCTTGTGGTCATGGTCCTTAATAAAGAAAGTTCTTGACACATGCTTCTTGACTTCTGCGCCTTCAACAAACTCACCATTAAAGACAAATTTCCCATTCCTGTCATTGATGACCTCTTGGATGAATTGAGTGGCACCCTTTTCTTTACTAAACTTGATCTTTGTTCGGGCTACCACACGATCCGTATGAAAGAGGCAGGCATTCCTAAGACTGCCTTTAGAAATCATGAGGGCCACTATGAGTTTTTGGTCATGCCCTTTGTCTTGTGTAATGCTCCATCCACTTTCCAAAGCCTCATGAATCATGTCTTTTGTCCTTTTCTTCGCCATTTTGTGTTAGTTTTATTTGATAATATCCTCATCTACAACAAAACCTGGAAAAAGAATCTTGCTCATGTGGATTGAGTTCTCCATCTACTCTCTCATCACCAAATTTTCCTCAAACAATCTAAATGTGATTTTGGCACCTCAGAAGTAGATTACTTGGGTCATATTGCTGGCAAGGATGGCATCAGAGTGGATTCTAAAAATATTGAAGATATACAAGATTGGCCTCACCCAATGACTCTCAAATGCTTGCGGGGATTTCTGGGTTTAACAGGTTATTATCACAAGTTTGTTAAGAATTATGGAAAGATTGAGACACCTCTCACTGTACTCCTTAAAAATAATTCTTTCACTTGGACTCCAACAGCTGCTCAAGATTTTCAAACCTTGAAGATGGCCATGTGAACCACTCCAGTCCCGGCCCTTCCTGATTTCACAAATAACTTTGTCTTGGAATGTGATGCTTCTGGGAAAGGAATTGGCATTTTCCTTATGCAAGAGGGTTGGCCTTTGGCCTTTACCACCAAATAATTGTTCAAGAGAAATTTTGGAAAATCAATCTATGAAAAGGAAATGTTGTTGATTCTGCATGTTGTGGATCTTTGGTGACCTTATCTATTGGGGCAACACTTCCAAATTAAGACATATCATCAAAGCCTCAATTATTTTATGGAACAATGCCTTTCCTCCCCTGAGAAACAAAAATGGGTGACTAAGATCTTTGGATATGATTATGAGATAATTTACAAAAAAGGCAAAGACAATGTGGTTATTGATGCACTTTCCAGAAAAATATGAAGATGAAGGGTCTCTTTTTTCTCTCTCTTTCATTGTACCATATTGGCTCCAAGTTGTTCACCAAGAATGACTACACAATCCCAAAAGTTCTCATCTGATACAAAAATTGCAGTCCAATTCTCCAATTTCACCAGGGTACTCTTGGCTCAATGATGAGATTCGATACAAAGGCCATTTTCATTTAATTAAATAGTCAAAACTTGAATCCATGGCACTTTCTGAGCTTCATGCTACACCCACAACTGGGCACTTTGGGTTTACCAAAACCTATGACTGGGTCAAACGTTCTTTTTTCTGGGAGGGTATGAAACCGGACATTCGTAATTTCGTGGCTGAATGTGATGTGTGTCAATGCAACAAGGGTGAAACTATCAAATCTCCTGACAAACTACAACCACTTCTGATTCCACCTGCTATTTGGTGGGATATCTCTATGGATTTTGTTGTCAACTTACCTAAATCAGGCAATAAATCAGTCATCATGGTGGTAGTTGATCATCTTTCCAAGTATTCTCATTTCTATGTTGTTCAACACCCATTTACAACATCTACTGTGGCTCAACTTTTCATGGATTAGGTCTTCAAGCTTCATGGCATGCCACATTCTATTGTTTCTGATCGTGACCCAAATTTCACCAACAATTTTTGGAAAGAACTGTTCAAGCTACAAGGCACCCAATTTCATATCAAAACAACTTATCATCCCCAGACTGATGGTCAAACTGAAGTTGTCAACAAATGTTTGGAAACATATTTGAGGTATTTTTCATCAGAAAGGCAGAATCAATGGGCTCAATGGTTACCACTATATGAATGGTGGTACAACATTTCATACCATACAACTACGTGCATGAATCCTTTTGAAGTGGTATATGGAAAAAATCCACCTTCATTCCTCTCATATTTTCCAGGTGTCTCAAAGGTCCAAGTGGTTGACCAAATTCTTATAGTTCAAGAAGCTATCTGTACCCTCAGAGAATTTGGTCATGGCCCAGAATCGCATGAAACAACAAGAAGATCAAGGTCACTCTGAACATCAATTTGCAGAAGGGGATCAGGTGTTTCCTTGACTGCAGCCTTACAAACAAACTTCCCTCAAGGCTAACCATTGTTAGAAACTAGAGCCCAAATTTTATGGTCCTTATACCATTCTCAAGCGTGTGGGACAGGTGGCCTATTAGTTAGCTTTGCCCAATCATTCTAAGATCCATCCTATTTTTCATGTTTCCTACTTAAAGAAGGTGATTGGAACTAAGTGCCAAACTCAAACCAACCTTCCTGAGTTGGACTAATAAGGCTCCATTTGGCTACAACCACAAGCAGTTTTGGATCAACGTGAGCATCTACTGCATCAACGAACCATCAAGGAAGTGTTAGTCTAATGGAAAGATACAACTCCATCAAATGCCACTTGGGAACCGACTACCATTGTGCAACAATTTCCCCATCTCAAGCCTTGAGGACAAGGCTATTTTTAAGGGGGATGACATGTTAGGGACCTAACCCCTCATGTAGTAGAATAATATATTTCCATGTAATAAAGGTCAATATTAATAAGGCCTAGAAATAAGGAAGAATAAGTCCAATGTAAGAAGACCTAATAGAGGCTTCTGCTTCTAGAAGGATCTTCCTCTAGATGGTTCTTTTGATAGAAATATTTAGTATAAATAGGAGTTGAGGGTATGAGAACTTTTGTCTTGGATATTATTGTAATAGAGCTCTGCTCTATTGGAGGTTGCCCCCTTAAAGAGGCAAGTGAACATTGCTCTCGGTAATAAAAGTTCTATTTATGTCATTATATTGTTATCATTTTGGTATTATCATGGTGTTTTTCAGGTTATATTGTTGTTCATCTGCCATTTCTAGCTATTTATTTATGTTCTACATACTTTTTATATCTAGAATATTACAGCGTGCCTCGCACAAAATATTTTTTGTATGGATCTGTAAATTGTACAAAGAATACTAAAGAATGTAGTCTAACCAATAAATTTGGTCTTACTAAATTTGGATCTGTTATGAATAAGTTATGATGTTTTTACCTGAAACACTTGTTTTAGACTAGTTTTGGGACTAGCCACAAACCCTATTTTCCATGGAGTGTAACTACAAAAATAAAATGATCCACAAGATGAAATTTTTATCACTTATACTTGGATATGTTTCCTCAATGGCCTCCCAATTTCACAGTCTGAATCATTCTAGAAAAAAATTTATTGCGAAAATGGTGAGATGACCTATAAATAACATACCTTAGAAAGCATCATCAAAAGAATTTATCCTCCCTTGAATTTCGGTCTTCTTTACTTCATCTTCCCTTTGAAATTCGGCTTAGATATCCTTTGGTTACCTCAGTCACTTGTAGATATTCAATATGATAAAGTGTAATTAAAATGAGAGAGCATTGCCTCTTATTTATACTTTCATGTAGCTTCCTCAAGGGGTTACCTTTTAACCATCTTAACCCTCTTTCCTTATTTTAGGGTTAACCCACTTCTAACCACTTGTCCACTTAGTAATTTCTCCATTAAATTTGTTATTTAAATAATTTCTTTTGTATCCACTTTGACTTATTGTACACTCATCACTTCACTTTATTATTTACCTTCTAAAATCTATTAAACCACTTTCATTATTTTAGGGCTAACCCGCTTCTAATCACTTGTCCACTTTGTAATTTCTCCATTAACTTTATTATTTAAATAAATTATTTTGTATCCATTTTGAATTATAGTACACTCATCATTTCACTTTATTATTTAAATAATTTATTATTTGCAACTACTTTGACTACTTTGACCTTTTGGGGCTTCTAGATGACGCATGAGAGTTCTCCAACTTCACATGGCCATAACTCTCTAACCGTGAGGAGTTATGTGACGTTCTACATACCACTGGAAATGGAATGACATGTACTATCCATATCGAATAGTCTTACCTTCAAATATATTAAAACTCATACCATTATACATCAAACAAACGTGGGTCCATTACCCAAACCTTTGTGCTACCAGAATTTCCTACCGAACTTTCTTCAAGGGTTGACATCAATGACAACCAACCTAAATAATCAACATCTAGGCCCTAAACATGTATATAAGGGATGAACTAATTTTATCCCATCTTCTTCAAATTTCTTTTTGTCCCTCTTTAGATAAATGATAGCATAGTTTTTGTATGCCCAATTAATTCTGATTAGAGAAGGGTAGGGATCATTATCTCCCATGATTTAAATTACCTCAAAATCGGTTGTGGTTTTAACTCCCACAACATCTATTTCCACATTTTCTAGCCTTCCTACTGGGAAAATGCAGTACCGGTTTTCCATTCTCAACTGGATAGCGGAATATACTAACTGAGGTTTTCCCAAAGCTTCCAAGGTCTTTTTGGGTAGGATGTTGACATTGGATCCCAAATCTAGCATGACATCTTTGATTTCAAAATCATCTAGTTGGGCTTCTAACCTAAATTATTTTCCAGTTCCCACCTTTCTTCTTTGTATTCTCTGGGTATTCCTCTCAGGGAGTATTGTCCTTAATATGTCTTCCGGGGTTCCCTCATTTCCAAATATTAGGTACAAGGTGTTGCACAACTTCTCCATAAGTTGGTCATCCCCCAGGATATCAAAGAACAATTGAAACTAGAGATTGATTACACTTTGAGATTACTCAAGGTGTCTCCTTGTAATTACAGAGTTTCTATATTTCGGTGGAGAGGTAGGGTATTGCGCAAGGTTTGGTTGAGAGGCAAATTTATGGGGATTATCCATTATCTCTATTGTGGGGATACTCTTAAATATTTCTATTGAATCTTTGAAAAACAACTTTTGTTTCACAGGGTCATACCTGTCATCCTTGGGAACAACTTTCTAAATATTGGGTTTATTTTTTGCATCTGCCCCAATTTTTTATCCTCTGCAAGTAATGATGTTGATATTAGGTAGTTGTCCCTCGATCCCCATTTTTAAGTCTGAGCTTATGATATTAGCTCCTCGTTGACGAAACCTATATTCCCATTTCACTATCATTTATGGGTAGTCTTCAGTTGTGTGCCCATTATTTCTGCAGTGAGAGCACCATGGTCGTCTTGGGTGAGGGAATTCTCTGGTCAAGTGACCTTGTTTGTTGTAGTTTTAACATTGGCTTGGACCTCTTCCTCCATTTCTCCCTCCTCTGAATCCACCTCCAACCCCACCTCCCTAGCCTCTTCTAGGTCCTTGGGGTGTTTCATTTATTCTGAATGTTGTTCGGTCTAATCTGTTAGCAAGTACATCCAACACTCTACATTGATTTGTAGCATGTTTCGTAGATGTGCATAACTTAAAATGTATTGTACTGGGCCTAGTCATGTACTTCAGCATAATAGGACACTACCTCAACACATGCCCATGTGTCTGACAAATCTCAAAATACTCAGTTGATTGAGATGTTTGAGCGCCTGGGAAGGTATGGTATAGCCCTAATGTATGGAATAGTGGAGTCACATATACTTGTGCATTTAGCATCCCCATCCACCCAAGCTAGGGAATGATACTACATTTATGATTTTTTCAAGCTCTGATACCATATTTTAGTTCCCCCGACCACCCAAGTCAGGCCATGCTACTCTAAAACACATTTACTAAGCTTATGATAACTAAAATATAACATACCTAGACATAGACATACTGGGATATGGAACACATAAACTCATGTGGAACATCATAAAAATATAGTTAACAGACAATTACATTATGCTAACACATAGAATAATGCAAAAATAATAGTAAGGTTATACATACAACATATACAGGCAAAACTCATAAATATAAAACATGTAGAAATACACAACATGTAAATGAACATAGAAATGGTACTTATCTTTTAGTATAAGACCACCAACTGCATGAAGACATTCTATGAACCTCCCAACCATAGACCATGCTTCTCATCACTCTCAGCAGTGGGTCACCCCCAATATGGGACTAAAATCCACCCGGGTAAAGGGATTCCTATGCTAGACTGAGATAATGGGATGCTACACAGTTAGTCAGGAAGGATTCCCTCCTAAGAGCCAACTTATACACACAACCTACAAAATCTCATTCCCCACATGCCTATCCCACCCCAAGAAGTGTGCCCCTTCTCTCCTCAACAGTCCCTCAACTACCCCACCTACCTTCCAGGGGTTCAACAATAGGCCAAACAAGAATTCTCAAAGCACTATAGCTGCTGCTGGGCTCCCTTAAGGAGAAATCACTTCCCCAACAAAATCTCTCACCTGGATAGATTTGCTCACAGGCCTAAAAACCCACTTCTTATTTTCTAGCAAACTCTCTCATCTGGAGAGAGTTTCCCATAGGCCTGACAACCTACTTGTTTAATTCACAGGTCTAACAACCCACCTCTTCACTCTCGCTCCTAGTCAACTAGAAATAGGCTCAGGTAAAGGCAACATTTGAAAACAGGTAAGGACATATAAGATGGAAACAATCCATGCTCAGTCCATGAACTGTGTTGGAAACAACAACCAACCATTAAGACACCACACATGATCAAGAAAATACAAGTGCATCAGGTTTCATGGGAAATACACAAGATAACTCAAGTATAATTGTGGGTTCCAAAGGTGCGTGTATGCTCATAGGCTGATAATGGAGGTCATGGTCCATTGCGTGAGTGCGTGAGTGCATCAGTCCACAAGCATGCATTCCAAAATGGGGAATAATGTCAAGAATGGCAGAGATCCCCCCCAGAATGACAAGTTTTCCAAATATAACTACATGTCCCAAATCAAACACTTGTATTTGTTGAAGGAAAATCTCCCTGCGGATAGGTAGATCTCCTCAAAGAGATAGAATCTTAACTCTAAGACAAAAAGTGATTATCATGGTCATTGACTTCCTTTTAGATCTAGGTGGACTAATATGTGAGAAGGAAGGAGAAAAGAAGTACCTTTTACCGGTGTTTGTCCTTGCACACTCCGAGTTGAGCTCCTATCTTTCACTCTTCGATAAGCCCTATAGACAAACAAAGTACAACCACTTCCTACTCTATCAAGATTAGTCCGAAATAGGTCTATCTACTAAAGAGACAAACTCATGTGAGATTGAACATGAATTAGAAAAAAATAGGCCAAGAAAATTATATTAATGAGGACAAAACATTACTTATAGCCGTAGATGAATTGCAGCAGTTTCGCCAAGTCCTCCCTATCTACCCCTTGCTCAAAATATCCATGATCCAAATGATGATAGCTTCACTGATTGCTCCCTATGAGATCATAGGTCTCTTTCTTCCAAAATATCTCTATTCCAGCACCACTTATAAGATCATAAGTTTGGTGTGATTCTCTCTTTTTAGTCCCTCTTTTCACCATTAGAAAGCTTGCTTATATAGCCTTGGAGAGGCTCAACAACTTGAGATATATTTAGGGTGAGTTGAGGATTTTCCTCCTTCAGTTAGGGATCTTCCCTAAGATCATGGCTTGATTGAGGATTTGAATCCAACTGCCTTCCAATAATGAAAGGATGCTTCCCCCATTCATCTCAACAACTTAACTACTGCCCAGAATAGGCAGCGCTCCCTCAAAAGGGCCTCAGAGCACTGTGGCGCTCCCTAGTAGGCTTAAAGGGAGCGCCAACACTCTTAAAGACACCAACAATCCCCCAGAAGGGATAACAAAGCTTTATAATGCTCCCAGATAGTGTAAGAGGAGTGCCAACACTCCCAGAAGAGGTATAGGGGAGCTCTCTCCTTCAAAAACTTAGTTTTTTTAGTGTTTTCAGATGGCAAAAGGTTCATGAGCCCAGTTAACCTTTCCTCCTCTTCCAAATCAAGTGTTTGACATGTGCCAAGTGCCCTCCTGATGTCATTATAGGCACAACATAGGCATGATGGCAGTATGCTTTCCTTGACACTTGCGACACTTGTAAGAAAAATGTGACACTTGCGACCTTTGTAATGACGACACTTGCGACACTATCAAAGTGAGTAATTTCGATGTGTAACAGATTTCCCCCCAAAGTATGAAGTTAGAAGACAGGAACTAATAACTGAAATGCTTTGTAGACTTTCAAGCAAGGGTATAGATGCAGAGAACCTGACAAAAGATGCACACAAACATCCAACAAATATTATGACATGTTTCAAACCCAAGGAAGGCATACCTATGCTTGGGTGATAAAGACTTGCAAGGTATGGCTGCCATAAAATACACTGCGGATCCATAATTGTATTGATAAAAAGGTATCTCCACTGAAAATACATAGTGGATCTATACTCTTATGACATGGTAGCCACAAAGAATACACAGTGGATCTACGAGATGACAAGACATAGCCATGACCAATACAAAGTGGATCTATGTAACAGTATATGTGTCATTGTTCAAAAGAAACTCCATCGCAACCTGGGCAAAGTACATATCAAAGTGATCACTCAACCCAGGGTCTTCTTACTGATCTTGATGTAGTATGAATCTAACCATGTGAATAGATGTCCTGATGTCGAACATGGAAGAAACCACTTGATTACCGGTCAATGATGTAAACCGTTAATGAGCGCGAGGGAAATCACCATTAATGTCAATGATTCCAAGGTACCCTAGTACATTCCAACAAATGTGAATGGATGAGCTAGGGTCGAACATCCGTGGAATCATCTGATCAAAGGTCAATGATGTAAACCCACTGTCGAATGTGAGGAGGCCTTCCATTGAGGCATGCAGGTCCAAAAGTACTAACTAGTTTCTAAGTCTAATTCCTGGATAATTTGTTGAAGTCGACAGGAATAGGCTCGTCGAAGGAGAGCCTTAATGTATCCCCCATCAACGACATGAAACGAACATAGAGATATAATTTGTAGATCAAATGAACATGGACTGACATGGGTATTGAGACAAGATATTTGTGATGGATGACTCTCGAGGCAGATACTTCCCTTGAACACTGAGGCATGACAACAGAAACATGACATGGACCAAAACTTGATGATGCAAGGATGTTGTGACTTACGTCGGGTGACCCAGAGGAGTGAAAGAAACTCAAAGGATTGGCTCAGTGTAGAGGTTCAGCAGTTTATAATGTGTGCAAAAGACAAAGTGCCGTGTTCAAGGGCGACTCTAAGAGTTACTTGGTAATGTTCTCAAAAAACTGCTTGGCTTGCTTCTTTCAATTTTCCCCCCATCTAGATAGATGAGTACCTCTTTTTAATTTAATGAGCTCGAGGAGGATAACACATGCTCAATAAAAATCACCTTTGGTAAGTTCCTCTTCCTTTGTTTAACGAACTGGAAGAAGTAAGGGTTCGGTCCCATATGGGCCTGTCGATGTTTTGTTTAGCGAGTCCAAAGATAGAAAACTCGAAGGTTTTTCATGATTATAGAGTATGGAAAAAAACTTAAAAGAGAACTCTCTCAGTTCCTTTTTCGTAAAGTACTCCGACGAGACCGAAAAAGATATAAACTATCACTCAACATACGTTTTCTTCAAAGACTTTAATGAGCATGAAGAGAACAAGGTCGCTCAGTAATCTTTTCATCTTTAGAGAGTCTGAAAAGAACTTAAAGGTGACTCCAATGTTGTCCTTTTTCGTAATGTTAGTCTCGAGAGGCCGAAAAAGAGATAAATTATCACTTGAAAGACACCCTTTCAAACCATTTAACGAGTGGGAAAGGAAGCAAGATCACTCAACAATCTTTTCATGTTTAGAGAGTCTAAAAAGAGCTTAAAGGAGACTCTAGGGGGTTCCTTTTTCGTGTATCCATACAGGTCCGAAAAAGAGATAAAAGTCTACCTGGATGCATTCTCATGTATTTATGAGCACGAGAAAGAACAAAGACTAAGCTCGGTATGCCCCCAGCTTGAATGCTAGTGGATTAACTCTAGAAAGATCATCAAAGGCTGGAGACATGCCCTCCAAGCTTCAATTCATTCACCGGCACTAAGGTTGTCACCAATTTCTCTAGTAGATGAGAAGAAGGATAAGGGTGGATGTAAAGAAGGTTCAAGAGAGGTGATTGTTTCATTTGTTTAATGAGATTGACACAGAAAAAGAACTATTCTCAGGGCCTCTGTTTCATTTTTTAATGAGCTTGCCACAGAGAAGAGAAACTATGCTCGTGGTTGCTTCTTGATCATGGCTTCCAAGAGGATAATGCTCTGGAAGGATACCATGTCAAGGGACAAAATGCGGTCATGGACTCCAGGAGATCTTCGCTGGATGGAAGATAATCACTCGAGAAGGAACACATGTCGAGGGTTGTGATAGGAGTAAGGAGATCAAGTTCCAATAATCCTACCAAAGAAATCACCATGTCCACTACCAGATCCAAATCATCGGAAGTTGAAGTCATGGGAGACAACACCACATAATTGACATGCGGTGGGGGTGATACTTTCTGCATATAAGAACCACTTAGGGAGGTAACCCAGTTGGGGCCGATGAATGAAAGTTGATCAATAGTCACAATTATTCCATCATGAGGGAAAGATATCACATGGAAAAGGGTGGATACAAGAGCTTTCATAGCATAGACATAATCCTTCCCAAGGAGTAAAGTGAAATCCAAGGGGTCTCAGTCTACCATGACATTGATAAAGACAGTTTTCCCTCCCAAATTTACAGGAAACTGAGGAAGGATCCCTAAAGGTTGACTAGTTCTTCTATTAAAAGATAATAGATTATGTGTAATCGGTGCAAGCTACGGACAACCCAAAGCGTACCAAGCAATAGAAGACAAAATACTAACGGACGCACCTTCATCTATCAACATTTTAGGAACGTCCCGAACATCAACCTGTACTGTAATCAGGAAAGGAATGTGAGAGGGAAGGCAAGGTCCAGTTAGCACACCCTAATAAAAAAGGATGGCTTCAGTACTTGGAGGGGGTTTCACAGGATAAGGAGGAATGCCCCTCGGCATGGTAGAGTCTATATTAATGAGAAAAACATGGGCAGTATCGGGTTTACTCTCTAAAAGGAGAGTAGGATCGATCGATGATTGGATTAGATCAACCAATGGTGGACTTGGATAGACCACTTTGGCACTCTTTAGAGGAAGAGTGGGACTAACCAAGGAAGGGACTGGATCGGTCACTTTGACATTCCTCAATGGAGGAATGGGATCGACCGATGGAGAAACTGGATCGACCACTTTGGCACTCTTCGGATGAAGGGTGGGATTGACCAAGGAAGGGACTGGATCAACCACTTTAGCACTCGTCAAAGGAGGAGTGGGATCGACCGAGGATGAAAACAGATCGACCACTTTGGTGTCACTCTTTTGATGAAGATCAGGGCTGATCGATGACGAAACTGGATCAACTACTTGGGTTTGTGGTTCAATCGAGGAGGAAACTAGATTGACCACCTGATCAACCGGATTGACCAGGGATGGAATCGGATTGACCAGTCCATCAACCAATGATGGGTCAGAGGAAATCTTACAATAACCTTTTGGAAGTTGAATTTTTTCCAAAAGAGATGAAGCCTCATCCATGTGAGGACAAAGGTGAGAGTAATGATTACCTTTACATATCATGTAAGGGAGCTTGACAGTTTGCTTCTTCTTACCAACCTGAACATCACTAGTTGATGGGGTATCATCGACATGACTGACAGAGGCTGATGACATGGAGGACCACATTTCTAAGACCTGGGTAAGACTGGGGCAATCCCTCAGAAAGTGGTCACCCTTACAAAGGCTGCAAGGGAATTTGGGTTTTGGATTCTTCATTTTAATCTTGTCGACCTCATCAACACTCCCAGTACTATTAACAGTAACTGGTTTCTTAGAGCCAACATCTGATGTTGTTTGGGCCTTTGTCCTTTTCGGGTTCTTCTTCTTCTTCTCTTTCCGTTTCTTCTTCTTTTGATCAACCTAGCTACTTGATTTAGAGCTTTCACTAGGCGAAGATGGATAAATGGAAGGAGACTTAATGGGAAAAGAAGGTGAAAATTTGACGTAATGTTGATGTGTGCATGGTGTACCGATGTCTAAAGTATTAGGTGCAGCTGAAACATTGGGAGGATTCGGGATCACCGGAGTGGGGAACAACCAAACTGGTAATCTGATAGTGAGTCCTGGAAGACTCAGTGTGGCAACATATGGAGGACCAAAGTTTCCAAACGAAAGAAAGTTATAAGGTTCCCCAGGAGAAGGGGTTCCTCTATTGGTACTCCCAGGATTTGATGCCATTATCACTGACTCGACCTAAGGTCCACTAAGTAAAACAAACAACACATGCTATGAATATGAGAAGTAATCAATCAAAAAAACATTCCTATGATGAAACCACTAGTTGGAGATGAAATCCAAAGTCACGAGATCAAAATAGGAAGGGGCGAGGATAGAGCAGGTGGATCAGTTATGTTGGCGACCTTCTTAACAGACTTACGCCTTGGTGCAAGCTTCCACACAGTAATTGTGGATTTAACCTCGAAGGAGCTCGAGTGAGTTTGACCAACGTCTGTTCCAGGTACAGTGAGACTTCCCTTCACTATCACCTTGTGTGAGACCCTAAAGATTGTGGCTACTAAGGTCACCAACTCATAGTCAGCCCCTAGGTGGGTACATTCGACAGTCCAGTTGGAACGTATGGGTAGGATAACAAGTCCAAAATCATCTTGAAAGACTCCCACACATAATTGTGGGCATACCTTCCAGTGACCCCCAATATATGATCCGACCACTACAAATAGTTGGGCCACGGAGGGATAATCTCCGTAACTCACCTAAATGCGACCTCGTGTGTAACCCCTGTGTGAGAGGGGGATCCCAACAAGCCAATACGACAATTGGATTTGACTCTCCCTACCGCAAGATACTAATTTTGTTCGATAGCTTTGGAAAGTTATCCTTTCAACCTATTCCAAATCCCTACACCTTAAACTAATGTAGGTTTTCTAACAAAGATGCAAAAAGTCTGATAAATTTTAGTTAAGCATTGATTTTAATGGCTGTTGTTTACTCAGAGGGTGTACGAAAGTGAAACTGATGGAATGATGACTCAATTCCCAAAAATATGCATGAAATATGATAAGAAATCATTTCTTTTCAATGAATACCTATTTAAGGGAAAGAGGAAAATTCATTTTCACTATCAAACACTTGATAAAGAATGCCCTCAATCAATTTTGTTCTCAATCAAATCCAATATGATGCTACAACATTTCAGAAATGCAAACTAATATGAAAACTAATCATTAATATATACTTTTGTCATTTTCATGTGAATGATGATCAATTCAATGAAAAAACTTGTCCTGCCAACTACCCTTTCAAATCAAGGAGTTTCAGACAAGAAAACACAGATTTCGCACAAACAACACACCCCTTTGCAATCAAAAAAGAGAAATAAAATCAAAAACGCAAAAGGAAGGAGAAAGATATTGGATCATATGACCTCAAAGAACCAAATGAGAAGAGTTACAGACTTTTGATGTCCTTCACTAGAGTTCCCACTCAGTCGGATAGGAGAGAAGAAAGCAGGGGATCGATTTCAAGATTTCAACAACAAAAACTCAAAAAGAATGAAGAAGGGAATAAAATATGAACAATAAGGTGTTTACTTCTCAGGAGGAAGCATGTCAAAGGTCAAAGGAAGAATCATTGAATCACAAAGAAGCTCAACAAGTGAAGAAACAGGGTTTGGACCTCCAAAAATACAATTTTTGAAGAGATTTTGGGCAAAAAAGGGCTGGCACTCTGGTATAAGGGCCACCAGAGAGTTATAAATCTATGTCTAACACTTCCAAGGAGTGTTGGTGCTCTGCTAATATGGGTAGGGGGGCGCCAGGCTAAAAAAACTCATAAAAAAGTCCAAAAGCCCAAAATTTTGATCAAATTTTGACAGGCAAGCTGAGTGTGATGGGGTAAAGAGTCAATCAAAAAGTGCAATCAGATATGAAGGGGTGAACAAGGCCTAAGAAAAAAAAAGGTAAGACAAGGTCTATGAGGAAAGAAAAAACTAAGAAAGTTTTGATTCTCCCCAGTGGAGTCGCCAATTTCTGTTGAAGGAAAATCTCCTGCGGACAGGTAGATCTCCTCAAAGAGCTAGACTCTTAACTCTAAGAAAGAAAGTGCTTATCATGGTCACTGACTTCCTTTTAGATCTAGTTGGACTAATGTGTGAGAAGGAAGGAGAAAAGAAGTACCTTTTACCGGTGTTTGTCCCTACACTCTCTGAGTTGAGCTCCAATCTTTCACTCTTCGATAAGCCCTGTAGACAAACAAAGTATGACCACTTCCTACTCTATCAAGATTAGTCCGAAACAAGTCTATCTACTAAAGAGACAAATTCATGTGAGATTGAACATGAATTAGAAAGAAACGGGCCAAGCAAATTATATTAATGAGGACAAAACATTACTTACAGCCATAGATGAATTGCAGCAGTTTCACCAAGTCCTCCTTGTCTACCCCTTGCTCAAAATATCCACGATCCAAATGATGATAGATTCATTGATTTCTCCCTATGAGATCATAGGTCTCTTGCTTCCAAAATATCTCTGTTCCAGCACCACTTATAATATCATAATTTTGGTGTGATTCTCTCTTTTTAGTCCCCCTTTTCACCATTAGAAAGCTTGCTTATATAGCCTTGGAGAGGCTCAATAGCTTGAGATATATTTAGGGTGAGTTGAGGATTTTCCTCCTTCAGTTAGGGATCTACCCTAAGATCATGGCTTGATTGAGGATTCGAATCCAACTTCCTTCCAAGAATGAAAGGATGCTTCCCCGATTCATCTCAACAACTTAACTACTGCCCAAAATAGGGAGCGCTTCCTCAAAAGGGCCATCAGAGCATTGTAGCACTCCCCAGTAGGCTTAAATGGAGCGCCAACACTCCTAAAGACACCAATGCTCCCCCAGAAAGGCTAAATAAGCTTTATAACGCTCCTAGACAGTGTAAGCGGAGCGCCAGCACACCCAGAAGAGGTATAGGGGAGCGCTCTCCTTCAAAAACTTAGTTTTTTTAGTGTTTTCGGATGGCAAAAGGTTCATGAGCCCAGTTAACCTTTCCCCCTCTTCCAAATCAAGTGTTTGACATGTGCCAAGTGTCCTCCTAATGTCGTTATAGGCACAACATAGGCATGATGGCAGTATGCTTTCCTTGACACTTGTGACACTTGTAAGAAAAATGTGACACTTGCGACCTTTGTAATGACGACACTTGAGACACTATCAAAGTGAGTAATTTTGATGTGTAACAGTATTCATGAAGTTGCATGATCTCCACATATAATTCATTCCCTTCCCACAGGAACTTAGGATAACATAGGTTATTTCCTAAACCTTAGCCTTTTAGGAAATATATTATAATATTCCCTTAGAGATAATCCCTCAAGCTTAGCCCTTTTTCCTAGTCTCTTAGACCCTTCCATTTCCCTACCTAGTGGAACTTGGTCCCCCATTCTCTTGTATTGTGGTTGGTCTAAACGCATCGATGTATTTATATTAATGATATGAGTGTTTACATATATAAAAATAGGTTCTCTGGCCTTTATCATATAGGCTCTCTATCCTAATCATCACATAATCCTCCTAGCTTATAATCACTTGGCTCACCAACCTATAAAACATGTTACATTTACAATTACAATTGGGGCTTGGTCTTGGGATATTACAATCCCCTCCCCTTATTTTTGCAGTGTCCTCAGTGCAACTTGTTTATACATGTACAATTCAATTTCTTAAAAAAACTTCAAACTTTAGCTATTGGAATATTTTTATCCATTTGGTGCTCTACTTTCCAGCACCAATTCTGGTATTCATACTGCAGCTAGAAGTCAATTTTTCTATTCCATAGAGATTCTTCTAGAAAAAATTCATCTCACTTTTCCATTTGACGCACCCTCCTTATGGCATCTACCATGCCATAATGATCCTTGAGTTTCCTCCTCCTTGTTGCACTCACCCTTCTAGGCTCAAGAATCCCTTCACTACTACTCATTCCTTCAATGATCCATCTTTCCAAGGTTTTCACACACAAGGAGAGTGCTAACCCCTTACCAAAACCCCACCAAGGTTCTACAATTGTAGGGATTTAGTGTCCTCAACAATAGTTGTTATTTCCCAACATTTGAGCTTTAATCAATATTATCTCATCTGCATCACACACATGAAGTTATTATGAGAGAACATAAACAAATTCATTTAGAACTCAACTTATTTCATAAGTATTTCAACTTTTCCCCAAAATATGAAATTCTATTTCATAATTTTTCATTGTTGTTGCAATAATAGGATGTAGTCTTCCTTTTCTCTTTCAGCAAGCACCATGTTGAATACCATTTTTTCCTACAATGCTTCTATCTTGCATTCAGCCAACAAATTTTCAGTATTTACTGTACATCATACTCTCATTGCAATATGTACAAAAACCTTATGAAGTGTTCTTAGAATTTTCTATAACAAACAATTCAATCACAACTACAAAACAATTTATTAGATAGAGTGAATTATCATTCTATGCATATGACTATTCATAAATACTATCAATAAGTTCATTACTTCTTTTCTGAACAAAAAAAATTCCTGTAGTTAATGCTCATGCGGCTACTTGACTTGCAACTTTCCTGTTGCAATTTCTAACATCTCATGAAATTTTCTCAACTCCATGAGTTATCAACATTTCAACCATTAGTACAATTATTTCCATGCAATAATATATATGCATGCATTCACAAAACACATTCAGAAAATGCATTTAAGTATACAATTCTATCATGCATAAGTGAAACTATGCCACTTACTAGGCATGAGTGCAACTCTCAATGCATATCTATTTAATGCACCTTTGAATTGATTGTTCATAATTCTATCTATCTAAGTCATGTATCTCACCATCCATTAATTGTAAATCCGACGAATGTCTTGACACATTCTCCACACACTTCCCATTGTCTTCTGAATTATTTGGATTCCTTCCTTTCGACCCGAACACTACACCAATAATATAAGTCTGTGGTGTGAATTAGTGTTAGAAAAAGGGTTATATTCCAAACATTATTTAAAGGTAGGAAGCTCATCTAGTATTTTTGTGGTACATAACCTTCCTATATCCATACTTTTCCATATCCAACCATGTCCTGGTCTCATACATGACTAGATTTCCTGACATCATTCCTATAACAAGTTCTTATATTTTATTGCTTTGGTTATTACCTCATAATCAAATTAACATGACATGTTATTATGTCAGTTTGTGCATTCAAAAGATAAGAATCTTTGATAGCTATTACAGTCCTCTAGCCTTTAGCACACCTAGTGGTATCTTATTCATATTAATGCACTTAAAAAATACCATACTGTGTATTATAATAATTCAATATGGGGAAATTCTTACCTAAATTTTCCTTTGGAATTTATGCAACATAATTTCAAAAGAGAAATACTTACCTGCATAGCTTCAATTAAACGAATTTGATGCTACTTGATTGGATGATTACAATAGAATATTTCATGCCTCTTTTACCAGTATTATAATCAACATTTCATATTTTTGTTGCTTCCTTCCATATGCAACAACATCAACGGAAACAATTGAAAACATGCAAGCATTCTCTCTTTATGGCTATCCCAACAAGTCATAACACAATTATTGCTATAATAATCACAACAACCTCTTTCTTCCTGTATCGCTTTTCCTTGTTGATCCCAAAAGTCTTCAATTCTTCTCGGATTCCTGAATCTTCATGTGCTCTCACTGCAATCACCGTGCATGATTATTTCTAACCTGATCACTTTCTAGACAAATCAATCTTCCCTGCCTTTTCTTTTCTAGCCAAATTCTAAGCTGATATTAACCTTTAGCTTTTATTTATTTCCTGGATCCATCTATCCAAACTCATACTTGGATGAATTATAATTCCAATCATGTTTCCTTATAGAATTTGGATCTTCAACATCCATTTACTTTTCATACTAAACTACTTCATCCCCTTCTTGACTGAATACTTTAGTATTTTAGTTTTCTTGTACCCTTCTCTTCTCTTTTCCAACTAGCCTCAAACTTGACTTGCATAACCAGTCTCTAGCATACTGTAAGGATGAAAATAATCCTCCTTCACTAGCTGCATAGAATTAATTGAAGGTACTCAACACTGCTTTTACTTGACCATCATAATTTCAAGTGATACTTCCAACCTATGGGAATTTCACTCATGGTTCTATGCCACTTAAGATGGATTCTTGTCAGGCACCATCTCCTTTGCATTCAAACC
Organism: Picea engelmannii; assembly: GCA_009831015.1. Classification (NCBI taxonomy): domain Eukaryota; kingdom Viridiplantae; phylum Streptophyta; class Pinopsida; order Pinales; family Pinaceae; genus Picea; species Picea engelmannii. The sequence goes on along the minus strand of ML786266.1, from coordinate 402,322 downwards.
ATGAGTAGAACCATTTTCTTCTTCATGGTTCCTTACTAATTCTCTACAGAGATTCATTTTTTTTTTAATTCCTTCTTGTCTTTGACATCTCCATGATATTGTGGAAATATCTTCAATACTTTTTTAATATATCAACAATCCTCTATTATTCTTGTTTTCCCTCTTGGAGTGTTGTCATGCATTCCTATTGGCTTGATATCTACCTCATGATTTATTCTTCCATTATCTTAGGATGTTCATGGATCTTTCCTTGTCTACTTTTCATACTTGTGATTATCACTCTAGGAAACTCTCCTAGGTTGTATCTCAGAGATGACTGGTAACTTAAGTAATCTTTCAATGATTTACTCAATGATGGGTATGAGGTTGGATCAAGATGAATATATAACTCACTGGATTGTATCACAAGAATGTCTAAGGATATTCAAACAATGCAAGGCCTTCAAGAGATATTATCAGATAGGTGAATCAAATGGATAAACAAACTAATCAATTAACCAGAATATACGTCTATAAAACAATATATATGATGGGATAACATATCAGCAATAAATACTTATGATCCTTTGCTTACTAATTGGATAGTGAGATGAAAGTCACCAATGGACTATGTAAACATAGATAAAGAACATAATTCAACTCATAAGAATATAACAGAAAGAGAAAAGAAGATCTGACAATAACAGTGAAAGAAGCTTGCAGTCTAAACATATTATATAAATAATCTCTATCACAATAGCAGTATAGTTTAGAACTCAAAATCGAACCCTTAGTTCATCAAATGTTCTTGGATTTATAGCCTTTACAAACAGTTTCTAGATCCTGAAATAAATGGATCTCAAATCTAAAAGAATCTCTAAGTAAAATCAAATACAACAGCTAGAACTTAGATCCTATGTCTAAGGGATTAGATCCCATTTAAAATTGAGTCTTTAAGTGCCACATACATTATCCTTGAGAAGAAAAAGGACTTCTCGAATCATCTTGATATCTTCAACATACTTCAAGGAGATGACGAGGTAGCTCAAGATCTTGTTCTGACACCTGGGCATATCTAGACCAAAAATAAAAAGGCCTCTTTAATCCTTTTTCCTTTGAATCTGCTTCAAAACTTGAAAGAGGAAATAATATTTATCCTATTTAATATTATAATTCATTTAACACCTTGTTGAGATGATTTGGCAGCAGAAATGTTCGGTTTGAGAAAAAGATTGACATTCTTCCTGGTTTTGTGCTTTCGACAGCTTATAGGTATGAAACAGAGTGGGATTAGCTGCTGAAAGTCTTGGGTTTCAACAGGTGTTCCTAGACTATTCACAGATCCTGGAAACTGAATGTTGGCATTTTGTTGAGCTTGCTCAATGGTTAATCCAAGATCCTTTCCTAGTTTGGTGGTCCTCTCTATTTGGTATCTATTGTTTTTGAATCGATATCAAGGTTTATTGCTTACTAGATGATGCAATAGCAGTCATCAACAAAGGTTTCTGCTGAGAAAAAAGTGCTACCATCTGTTGCTGATAAAATGCATATGGCAAAGACATAGTCGACTTTTCGAACAAGCTCAAGCTCATGATACCATCCTTATTTGCACCTTTTAAAATTTGAAAATGTGACTGACGCTAAATCTTTACAGGGTTATCTTGGATGGGTGTAGATGATATAAAATATTCTCCAATACTGTCACCATAACATTCTTATCTTCTGCAGATCTTGTTACATGCTTTTTGTTTTTAGTCGACTCTGGTGCTTCTGCAGATTGAAATGTTGCCCAATAACTGTCATCATCTACTTGAGAAGATGACCATTCCAACTCGATCATAATTTGAAGGTAATTATACCTCCCAATAACTATTTTCCTTAGAATTACCCATGCTTTGGATGAAGACAATCTTCTTTGGAAGCCATGTATCCAATGTGGCAGACCGCACCTAAAAAAAAAATGCACCTCAAGGCTCCAATGTATTCCTGGAAATTGAATGCACACAAAGATTCCAAAATTCACAATTGCCTATCGTGGTCCTATTCTCTTGCAATCAGTTGAAAGAGACCAAAAGAAAACCCTAACATGGAAACCCTCGTACAAGAATTTTTTACATTTGAAGTATTCAATATGTTGTTAACAAGCTTACAAAACCTGGAAACCTTCAGAATCTAATAAGATATCTACATACAACACCAAACAAACTCTTGGGTATCCTCGCCAAGGGTTATCTCTGTCAATTTCCTGCGACATGGAAGAAACCAAAACAAACAAATGATCTACAAACACACTTCTGCGCCCTGTTGTTTGCCTTCTTTCTCCCATGGGTGTGTTTATACTAGGGAATGAACCAATTCCTTCTATGGTTTACGAAGTGCAGTTGCACCTCTAACCTACATCACATACCATATTGTATTTATAACAACAATTTCTCGAAGATAGTCAACAATTGCCTAACTATTCACCAAGCGTCCCTTGCATTTAAAAAAAATGGCTCCACAATGCCCCAGCTGCAATTTCGTGGACGTCTTCTACCTCAAAGTGAGGCAAGGAAATTAGTGAAGAAACAACTCTTTCTGATGTAATTCCTCATTCCCCAACGTGTATTTGAAAAAGATGATTGTCGGACTAACAACAACAAATTCCTGTGACTTTGCCTTTAAAATTGCAATGTCTTGTCGACAACAACTCTGCATTTGTATTCGGCACTCAAAACTTCAAACACCTATAAATTCATTTGGTATTTTCATTCAGCTTCCTCCTCATGGCACCTTGGCATTTTGAATTTGTGTGCCTTCTAATTCTGTGTCACCTGCGTTATCCATCAGGCACCTGGAAGTTGTCCGCATTTTATTTTTGTATTTGCTGAAAAATCATAATCCTACATGAAATAGTAATTTAGAACACATGGCCTTCATATATGTCGAAGCTCGCCATGTAGAATAGATGAGATATGTAAGACCACACCTAATGGGATTGGTATTAGAGTTGGTCTTTGTATGGTTTATGTGTTGAATGTGCTTGACATTTGGGCTCGGGGTTTGGCATATGTGGAGGCTTAGATTAGGACTTAGGTCACCTGTGTGCACACATCACTTTTTGTTAAAAGGCAAAAGAATGAAATAATTTTTTTTATGAAAAACCCTAAAGGAAAAGTTTTTTAAGAAAACTAATGAAAATTTATTTTTGCCAAGCAGGTCATAGATCAGAGAATTTTTTTCCAAAAGTGATAGATGGGAACTTATAGACTCAATGAATCTTTTTTCAAACACACAATAGGCTAAATACTTTGGGGATGGGAAAATCAAGCAAAAAGTGATGAAAAAACTCTCAAAATATCATTACATTTTGATCACTAACACTTGCAACCATATATTATGCTAATATTAATTTTCAGCATTCCCATATTACTTGGATCCCTCTGATCCAACTCCTACATGACCCAATTATATTTCCAATCATGTTACTTGAGTAACCTTGGATATTTAATACCAAATTATTTCTTGAAGCAATTGATTTATCCTTTCCATGACTGATCACATTAGCACTGGGATTATTTTGATGAATTATTAATTTCTCTGGTCTTGACCATCTATTTTTTCAACCTGACATGCATATTCAACTTTTTTCATGCCATATTTGATGACCTTCACAACATGATTCCACTGTGCATTCTGATAGCAATAATGGAGGTGTTATCTCCAAACTGTAGGACTGATCTTTGGAGATGTTGTCACTTTCTCCATGCATACACTATGTCTTTCTTTATCAGAAAAAATAACATTCTAATATATCAATATATATAGATTAGGATTCCCACTATGTACTTATTTATCTTAACATTCTTTAGTCCTGACCTTCGATCCTCTTGTGGAATATTCTTGGTGTAACATTATGTCCTCAAGTTCCTCTGTTCCTTCTTGATATCAGGTCCAAAATATTTCATATTCCATAGAACCTTCCTTATTCCCATGCTTTTCATCTCCATATGAACCTATAGTTCATGCATTATCATGTATTGTATATGGATTTCCCCACCCATCACACATTTGATGTGAAAAAATTGTCACCTGGAATGTCTTCCCCGAACAAGAATTTCATTAGGGTTTTCCAAGCTGCTTATTGAGCCCAAGATCTAATCCAATATCTTCTTAAAGATATCAAATGAAAAATGAAGACTTTCTTTCCTTCTTTCCTCTATTTGTAGACATCTCTAGCACTTTTTGTGTTTTAAATGTAACCATTGCATCACAAAAATAGGCATACAACAAAATGTGTTAGCTAGAACCATAATATACCATTTTGGTAATATATGCACAATTTTCCTTTTATGGTCACCAACAATATTCTTTTTGAATTCTTGTGATATAATATGCTCATTCCTAAATTATGGTTGAATACCTAGAATCCTCTTTCCAATACCTTTCCATTGACTACTTCCTTGCTCATTTCCGAGTCTTGAGCAGAAAGTTAAGGAAAATTGAAAATTGCCCTTTCTGTGATGCAATCCCTGTGCAATTATTCTCCTTTATCAGAGCCAAAATAGCTCTTGGACCTTTGTTGGATCCACTAATAAGGTTCACATTCCATCTTTACCACTTTTGATGCAGGTCCAAACAATAAAAACCCCACATGATTGCTTCCTAATCCCTTTTCTTTCTTTAAAATAATGTTTCAGGCATTTAGCCCCTTTTCTTTGCCCCCTAATAACAAGTGAGAAAGTGCTAGCAGATAGGTGATTATCTAGAGCCTTGGGAATTTTTGGCTTCGGAACTTCATAGGTTCTCTCAAATCCAAACTTCCAATCCCCTGGAGCACCAAATTGGAAAACTTGCAAAGAATGGTTGATTGACGTTCCACAGCTTCCCAACCTCTAATGACTAAGATCCATTATGGGACTTCGAGATTCAAGAGTTTTCAAAGCACTTATCCACAGATCCGTCGGAATGCTGGACCGATGAAGTAAAAAACAACAAATAAAAGAACCACACCTTCTCATTAACGAACATCTATGATCAAATCTAGGACTCTGGGCTTCAGGAGTTCCAGACTGTCCACACTCTCAATCCTTCCAGAGTGCCAAGTATGTGTACTACATGATCTACTGCCACATATCCTCTCCCGATCAATGACTATAATTTTATCTAAAGATATGAGCTTTGGGGATTTCCAAATCACCTCTCCATAGATCTTCTGGAGTGTCGAATTACCAGAGATGCTCTCCTTCCTCCACATATCGTCTCCTGATCAATGGTCAATATTAACTATGACCTTCACGAGTTCTCGACTCAAAGAAACCTACAAAAAAATTCCACTAGAGTACCAAGTCTCCGAACCTTGGGATATGGTTCCACTTGTTCATTGTAATCTATGGATGATATGGACTCCGACCATCGGGCCTTTGGGAGTCCTCGACCCCAACTACTTATGCCTTGAATCCTTCAGAGTGCTAAGTCTCTAGACTACGAGATCTACTTCCATGTATCCTTTCCTGATCAACGGTGAGGATTTACTCTGCTCTTTGGAGCTTCGAGGCTTTCACCTTCATCACACTTCATTCCTTCCGAACGCTGAATTAGTGAAATCCCAAATTCTTCGTTAGTAACTAAGCACCAAGGGGTTCTACATGGTAAAAAATAAGGAAAGAACACATGGCCCTATCTGATGGGTGAAATGTGTCATTTACTATCTAGCACAAACAATATTTGAAAAAATGGAACACAATGACATGTGGAAAGCATCAAGTGTGTCCACTTCACCCTAGGTGATGTCAGAAGGCCATGTCACTTTGGTGCTTCATGACTTCAAGACTTCAGGACTTCGGGACTTTAGGACTTTGGGACTTTGGGAGAGTTCTCCACACTACACCAAAAATCCCCTGAATGTCGAATTCTTGAATAGGATGATCTATGGACACATTTCCTCAAACACGAATGGTCTAGATTAACTCTAGAGTTTAGGACTTGGGTAGATTTCCCTCCTATAAGCTTGAGGACTCACTTCTCCTGGAGTGATGAACCTCCAAACTCTTATGAGATCTACGACTCACGTTCGCTTTCACACAGATTTGATAGCTAGGATTTGATCTTCACCACTGCGCATCACCTCCTGATATTTTCTTGATCTAACGGATCTGATCTGTCCTTGGACAAATCAAATGGTCAAGCTCTTCTCCTAGTGATCTATGGCGTAGATCCACTCTAGAACTTCAGATCTCCTAGGCCTTTGCCTCTTTTATGACAAAGTACTTCAAACATCCAAAGTGGAAAATTTCAGAGGACTTCTGTGCTTAACCACCATGCTCCTTTTTCTCGATCTGATGGTTGTGAAGGGTCTTCCTTCTCCTAAATAGATCCTATGGCTCAATTTTGAACTTTTTGGACCAATACCATGGTTAATGTGGTTTCCTTCCTCTATTGGATTTTTTTAACCACTACACCTTCTGAGCATTCTGCCATAGTTAAGGTGCTCTCAATGCCCTCTTGGCACTCATGGATGCTCTGAAATTTGAATTTTGTCCATTTCGCCAACAATTCCCTCTAAATTTTTTTCTTGATTTCCACTTACATGGCCCATCCAGGTTTAGTGTTGAAACCATGGGCCCTAATACTTGAATTTTGTCCATTTCAACAACAATTCATTCTGAAATTTCTACTTCAATTTCCACTTACATGGTCCATCCAGGCTTAGTTTTGAAACCATGGGCTATGATACTAATTTGTAGCATCCCCAACCACCCAAGCTAGGGAATTATACTAAAATTATGCTATGTTCAAGCTCTGATACCATATTGTAGTGCCCTCGGCCACCCAATCCAGACCATGCTACTCTAAAACACATTTACTGAGCTTCTGATAACTAAAATGTAACATACCCATCCATAGACCTATTGAGCTATGGAACACAAAAAATCATGCGAAACATCATAGAAAAATACTTAACAAACAATTACATTCTACTAACACATAGACTAATGAAGAAATAATAGTAAGCCTATACATACAACATATACATGCAAAAATCATAAATATAAAACATGTACAAATACACAACATGTAAATGAACATAGAAATGGTACTTATCTTTTTGTATAAGACCACTAACTATGTGCAGACCTTCCACAAACCTCCCAACCATAGACCACGCTTCTCATCACTCTCAGCACTGGGTCACCCCCGAGTTGGGACTAAACTCCACCCGAGTAAAACGATTCCTAGGCTAGGCTGAGATAATGGGATGCTACACAGTCAGTCAGGAAGGTGTAGATTTTAACCTTGTACAATACTTACTGCAAACAAATTCTTAGTAAAAGAAAAGAAAAGATACAATGGAAAATACAAGCATTACATAGATATTTTTCCCCTGCAAACCCAAATTGGGAAAACCAACATATTCTATATTCATTCATAGTGTTACATTGTTTACAATAAAATATACATATAGGAGCCAGCAGCATCCAAAACCCTAACCCAATGACCTGGATTAGTCAACAACTCTAATTCCTTAACTAGAAATAGAAAACCATTGGCAAAAACCATTTGCCTAAAAACCGCCCAAAAATGCGACATGTTTCCTGAGGCAAAAAAAATTTCTCAGGGGAAATGCCCCCGAACCCTCGCACAGGGGGCTATTTCCCCCTTCAAACCCCCTTGCATGCCCTGTGCAATGCAAAAACTACTACTTGTGCAAATATTATAACACATACCCAACATTCTCCCACTTGTTATTTTATTTGCATACAGGATTACATAATCAAGAATCTAGGACAACAATGCCCATGGATCCTCTACACTAAGAGAACTTCTCAGTGCTCACATATTTTGTTAATGAATCTACAACATTCTTCATAGTGTCCACCTTCATCAACAATACTTTTTTATCTTCAACCATGTCTCTCACAAAGTAATATTGAATATAAATATGCTTTGTCTTTGAATGATAAGTCAGGTTCTTTGCCAGAAAAATCACACTTTGACTGTCACAATATATCCTTACATCTTGTTGTACCAACCCAATACATGAAAAAAATATTTGTAACCATACTTCTTCCTTACTTGCACGAGTGGCCGCCATGTATTAAGCTTCTATAGTTGAAAGTGCCACTACAAACTGTCTTTTTCTCATCCAACCTATTGCTCCTCCAAACAGGTTAAACACATACCCACTTGTAGATCTCCTACGATCTAGATCTCCATCCCAGTATGTATCCACAAAACTAGGCATATATACCACCTATCCAATTGCATTCTTGGTATCACAATCCATAGCTATAAATGGCACACAAATACCTGAAACCCCTTTTTACTATTGTCCAATGCCCCTTCCCTAGTTTTGACATATACCTGCTCAAAACTCCCACTGCATGTGCAATTTCTAGTCTAATACATACCATTGCATACATCAAACTGCCAACTACACTCACATATGGAACATGAGTCATGTCCTCCTTCTCTTCCTGTGTCTTGGGACACTGATCCACAGATAAATTTACACCAACAGGAATAGGAACCTTGACTAGTTTACATTCCTACATATTAAACCTCTGCAATATTGTCGCGACATGTTTTCTCTGATTTAACTAGAGTTTCCTATTTTTACGATCTCCTTTAATTTCCATGCCCAAAATGAAATTTGAAGCACCGATATCCTTCATGTCAAATTTAGAGGACAACTGAGTTTTCACATCCTGGATATCTCCTTGTTGTTTCTTATCAACAACATGTCATTCACATACAAGACCAAATAAATCAAATGATCACCAATTAATTTAAAATACACACAATGGCCCTCTTTGCTTCTTTTGAAGCCAAGTCCCAGCATATAAGTATCAAATGTTTTATACCACATCCTTGGTGATTGTTTTAAACCATATAGGGAATTTTTCAGCTTGCATACTAGCTCCTTCTTTCCCTTCACATCATAACCTTCTGGTTACTTCATATAGATTAATTCTTCCATATATCCATGTAGGAATGTTGTCTTCACATCCATTTGTTATACTTAAAAATCAAATGCAACAACAACAAGTAACATAAATCTTATAGAGGTTAACTTGGCAACAGGAGAAAAAATCTCACCAAAATCAATTCCCTCAACCTGGGAATAACCCTTTGCTACTAACTAAGCTTTGTATTTCTCCACTTTTCCTTCTACATTCAACTTCTTTTTAAATACCCATTTGCTACCAATGGGGTTTCTTCTAGTTGGAAACTCCACTAGATACCAAGCCTCATTCTTATCTACGGCTTCCATTTCTTTGTACATGGCCTTTTTCCCATAGATTTCCATTCTTTGAATCCACAGCCTCCTTGATAGTTCTAGTATCATCATCAATAATATAAAAAGAAAAATTTGAATGGAAATCATATGGAGTATACATTTCTGGTAGCCTTCTTTCTCTAACCAATCTCCTCAATACTGGAGTCTTCTTCTTCCTACTCTTTTTCTTCTGTAGATTTTGATTCATCATCCTTTAAATCAAACACTATTTTCTTTGGTTCTTCCTTACATGGTAGGAATTCCTTTTTAAAAACATCCTTCATTTCTCTAAATACCACATCTCATCTATACACTACCTTCTTAGTTTCTAGGTTCCAAATCTTATAACCTTTGAGACCATCTTTATATCCAATAAAGCTACACTTTTTATCCTTGTTATCCAGCTTAATATTGTTTTCCTTTGGAACATGAACATGTGCATCATAGCCAAATAGATTGAGATGTGTGAGATAAGGTTTCTTACCAGTCCATACCTCTTGTGGACTCCTGTCATCCAATGATGATGAGGGTGATCTGTTGACCAAGTAACATGCAATACCCACTGCCTCTACCCAAAATTCTTTCCCTAACCCATCACCACTGAGGGTGCACCTTTCTTTTTCCATCAACATTGTAATATCCCTCAGCCAAACCCAATTGTAATGTAATATAAATGTACTTAAGATGGTGAGTTGTTTTGACCTTATTTGGTAATGCACGTCATGTGGCATAGTGCATGCATGAACTGCATAGTAAAATGATGTAATATGCACATTCCAAGATACCGCGCACAGTAACTAAGGTGCGTGCAGTATGGAGGACAACGAGCCTCATGTATATGATATGTGTTATAGGCTGGTGAGCTGGTTATTATAAGCTGGGATGTTTATGTTTTGGTATTGGGCCGGAAGGCCTAGATGTCAAAGGCCAATGTGCCTACTTTGTACATGACTCATGAATTAATATAAAATACATCGCTACACGTAGACCAACCACGATAAAAGAGATGGGGGACTAAACTTCACCAGTTAGGGAAAGGGAGGTCCAAAAGCCAAGGGAATATTATATTAATATTTCCTAAAACATAAAGTATGGATAATTATTTTATCCTAAGTTCTAAAGTTGGGGACAAGTGGACCAAAGTAACTTTCGATATGACAAGTGTCAAGTTGGGGACATGCATTCATATCATGGGGGGACTTAGCTCATTTGATCACTTTTCAAGGAGAATTCTTACTAGCAGCTCGACCATCATCCTCACCATCACTTCCACGACATTTTCACAGTGATTCTTTTCCACACTCAGTTATCCAGTCAATGATTCCATGACCATTTTCACTCATGCATTCTGTTATCCTTGAGACAACCATTTCACCATTTTGGAGCCTTTTCCCATAGCCCTTTTTGGTTGGTGTACCTGGTTAGCTTGGAGCGGGATTGAAGAAGTAGGTTTTCAGGCCCGTGACAAATTCTTTGAGTGAGAGAACTACTGGGGATTGATTCCCGAAGGTGCTAAATTGCAGCTACATCACTCTGAGACTTCCGGTCTGGGCTGTTGCTGAAGCCCTGGAAGGGAAGTGGGGTAGACGAGGGACTGTTAAGAAGAGAAGGGGCACACTTCCTTAGGTGGGACAGGTATGTGGGGAATGAGAGGATGTAGGTTGTTAGTTGAGTGATCACCTGAGACAGAGTCTTTCCTGTTTCCCATGAACCTTAGCCTGGAGAGGAACCCTTTACCCTCGATGGAGTTTAGTACTAGCTCGGGGGTGACTCACTATTGAGAGTGATGAACAATGTATTCTAAGTTTGGGAGGTTTGTGGATGGCTTGTACGCAGTTGGTGACAATCTTTCTAAGATAAATACCAATTTTATGATAAAATGATATGTTGCTTTGTTATTTACATGCCTATGTTATGGTTTATCATATATGTGATTATAATTGCCTGTATGTTTTTTGGGTAATTCCCTGTAAATGTTGCATATCTGTAGTTACTGTTATTTCAGTAGAAAATTTGTATGATACAAAAAGTAATTGTTTGTTTATGTTTATATGTAAAGCTTCCACAAGAGTGTTGTATGTATATGTTTTAGTTTCATGTAGTTTAAAGAGTAAATTTATGTGGTATAGCTCAGTTGACTACTGGTTATGTTACTTTATGTTTCGAAGTAAGGGATTGAAAGCATTCCCTAGAGTAGCATTGTCCAGCCTGTTAGGACTGGGAATGTTACCGACTGCTATCAGAGTGTTATCCACAATGTTGGTCATCGTGATGATGTTATGATGATGGAAAATCAATCTCTTCACTAAGAACACTTTCCTGAAAAAAGTTACCTTTTTCTGCTTCCAAAAATCATACTTTTAAAGGAGGTTCGTAGGCTACTTATATATTTGCCTGTGAGAATGCCTGATTCTCACAGGCTGCATTAAGCTGGGGTGCGAGGGGTTCGCACTGTACCTAACTATCAGGGTGCGAACATCTTCTAAAGGAAGAAAAGGATGAAGTTCTCGAGCCTTCTAGAAGGGAATCTTCCAGAAGGATGAATTGGCATTTGAATGGTTATCTAAGTACTGGCTTTCCTGATATCTTGGGATCACTTCCCATCCAAGTAACTAATCCATTCTCTCTTATAAATTGAGAGGAATGCTCATGGAAAGGGTTAAGCAGCAAGCTAGTAAGAGATTTATTGGAGAATTAGTGCAAGATTGTATGAAGGACTGATGCTACAGCAGTTAGAGACACCAGCAAGGTCATCAAAAGTGGTTGATTTTCTTCATGCATGAGCAAGTGTGTGTGTCAGAGCTAGGAGCCATCGAAAGGAGATCTATAACATCAAGGCTCAAGTTGTAAGTCTTTCTTTCTATCAATTCAATACAGTAATATGTCTTTTTCCCATAAAGCCAATGTCACTTTATTACATAACTCCTTGATCATATGTATAGATTAACTGTTGAATATATTGAATTATCTTCACTTCGATTGGTTTGTACTGTTGTGGTCTTGATGGTGAAAGAGCATTGGAGACAAATTGGTACAACAGAGACCCAAGGAAGCATTCATAAGGTATGTACATGATCCTTGCCTCCTAGTTCATTCAATAGTATAAATCTAGGGAAAGAGTATTATTCTGTCCTTCTTTGTTCTAGATCCAGGTGGATCTAGGGAGATCGGTTTGTGTCCGCACTTACGAATTAATCCTGAAACAAAAATGGTGACTCCACTAGGGAGCTATCCCATTTTTTGGTGGTTTTTTGTATTTTTCTGTGGCCATTTGATCTGGTTCCATTTTTCTCTTGTTTTATCAGTCTCTGAGTCCTCAGGATATCCTGAGAGATCTTATGGGTCTATAAGCCTTTGTCAATTTTGCCTTCATTTTCAAAATTTTTGGCATCTTCAGGACTTCTCGCACTGCGTTTAACTGCAGCCTGCGAGAACTGGTCAAGTTCGCACCCTGCATATAGGGTCCAGTGCAAAAAACTCGTACCTTGCTTCAAGGTGGCCTGCGAGAATCCTATCTTCTCGCACTGTGTTACACTGCTTGCCTGCGAGCATGATTTTTGAAAATTTTGAATTTAAGTTTTGACTGCTCAGATCAGTTGATTCACCTCTGATTGGCTTATTCGATCATTGATTGATACTTCTCTTGCTTTAGTTTGCATGCTTGAACTGTTTTAGGGTTTCAAGGTGTTTCTTGCCTTTTGTAGCTTGACTTTCATTTCTTGGCTCTTATTGGAAATTCATTCTCTCTGAATCCTGGAGTTGAGTGTATCTAGCTAGCTGAGAACCAGTGATTGGTTGAGAGTTAAGTGCTTGGTGTTTCTCCTTTGCTTGTTGGTTCAAACGGACGTTTTTACATTGAGAAGACTCATTAGTTTGTTTTTTGTTTTTACTTTCATTGAAAGTGTTGGTTGGGTTGTTATAGTTTGATTATTTATGGTTTGATTTTCTTTTCTCGTTTATCAGAGTTCTTCTTGGAAAGTGAACAACAAGTTTTCTTTCAAGATTTTGTTTTTGTCTTTTCGAAAACATTGAAAATCAATTTTTTGAGTTTATTGAAGTATTTGAAAAAGACATATAGAAATTGCTCATCGATAAATGGTTGTTTGCATTGGCATCTGAAAGGAAATTGTGCATTGCATTGTAGTACAGAGTTGATTTGGAAAATATTCTCTCTCTCCCATAACTAGAATTCATGGAATGAAAAGTGTTATGCTTCATCATCATCCTTGCATTTTTTGGGTCAGAGTCATACATCATGAGTTTCACTTCTGTTACCTTTGAGTAAACAACAGCTCTTAAAAACATTGCGTAATCTTAAAATTTATCTAGTAAACTCTTTTCTAGGGCTCTTTTACACCAACATCTAGCTAGGCTAGTGCTTTGGAGTAGGAAGAGAGATACACTCTCCAAAAGCTCAAAACACACAATAGAATCTTGAATTAGGGAGTGTTAAATTCCATTTGCAACATATTGTCCTGGGACGCCCTTCTTACAAAAGGGTCAAGCACTAGGTCGCATTGGTGTTGGCAGAGTTACTAACCCTACTTTGTTGACATCGGTGTAGAGATTACACGTATTACGGGGATCACTCTGAGGTATACCCACAATGATGAGTGGAAGAATTTGAGTTGATTTCGGGCTAGATACCCTACCCTTGCGTGTGGATTGGACTAACGATTGTTCCCCCAGGTTTTACTATTGTTTGTGGTGACCTTAGTGGCCTATCTCTCTAGGTTCTTACCCAAGGTGACTGTGAAGGGGAAAGTCTTCACAGTACCTGGAATCGATGTTGATCAAACTCACTTGGGCTCCTTGGAGGGTATACCCATGATTATGTGTGGGAGCTTGCACCAGGGCGTAAGTTTGATAAGCAGGTCATCAATGTAACTTTTCCACCTTTGCCCCGCCCCTTCTTGTCTCGTTGTTACGACGTTGGATTTCATCACCAACTAGTGGCTTCAAAATTAGAAGGTATTGTTTGCTTGGTGATTGCTTCCTAGATTTTCTTTACTAGTGTGTGTTGTTTGTTTCTCGAAGTTGACCATAGGATTTTATTTGCGGAGCTTGTTACTTGTTTACAATTGCTCCCCCACGATGTTCACGTAGAATGCAAGGTTTATCTCCGGAACATCCGGACGTTTCACAACCCTTGCATACGGCGACACCTGAGGGTACCCCTGAAGGTTCCCCTCATCAGAATGAAGTCCCTATGGTTACCCCACCACACGAGGAAACTAGTGACATTTCAGTTGTCACTACACCACCTCCACAGGTAGACCGAACTGATTCTCTAAAATAGTTTTGAATTACCAATACTAGAGAGGACTATCGCATTCGTCGCGGTGAATGACCTTTTGTGCAATTAAATCCTTCTGAAGAAACAGTTGTTACATATTCTGAATCAACTATTGGGCCTTCTTCTGGTGTAGTAGGCCAAGATCCTTTGTGGTTGGGTGATTTTCGACGAGTCCTTTTCGGTACTGAGTCACCTCTGGTTTACGAAATCAACCCTCCAGTTTCTCCTGAGACTGAAACTACACCTGTAACGACCACTTACCATTTTGTTCTTCCTCCTGAAATGGCCCATCTCGCAAATACTACGAGTGTCCAAACCGGAATTCCTGCAACTACCCTTGCTCCTATCAATACCCAACGAATGACTGAGGCTAACCCAAATTTACCTCCTGGTTACCATGCGTTGAATGCATTGTTGAATGCTTCTAATCCAACACCTCCGCAAACCCCAGCCGGTTCTCTAGGTGGTCCTCCTTTTCCTAGGCATCCTATTCCCGATTTTATCCCGACACTCCCTCAATTTCCTCCTGGTAATCCTAATTCTAGTGGCATTATTCCGACTGTTGCACCCAACTTGTAGATTCCTATTGGTGGATAGGGTGGTACGGTTCCTTTTCCTTTTCCTTTTCCTGGACACAACACAGTTACTACACAACCTATGGTCGGCACACAAATTCTGGGTGGAACTATACCTACTATAGGGGGACCAACTTCACCGTTTGGACAAAACATACCTCCTGACTTGGCCCAGTATTGGAATCAGCTTCTACGAAACTTTCCTCAAAATGATTGGGGGCAGCAAACTGTCCCTACTGTAGACCAACTTTATCCAGGTATAACTAATCCTATTTGGGGTTCAGATCAGACTACTCAACCTCAAGTCCCTACTCAAACTCAAAGTCACAATCCTTGGGGTTACTATCCTATCCAGCCACCACCGAATCAGCCAGGGTCTTCCCTCTATGGGCAGACTGCATACGGTCCTACTGGTTTGTCGACAAGGCTTCCACCCCAAATTCACCAGTACCCAAAAGTGAATCGGCAGTTGCCTTTTCTTGCTACCTTGGATTTGCCAGATTTGTCTAGGATTCTCAATGATCTTATTCGTCACTCTCCCCAATGGCCTGTTATTCCTGCTAAGCTTCCATCGGATATTCCAAAATTTGATGGCAAGGCGGGAGAGGACCCAAATAATCATGTCATGACTTTTCATTTATGGTGTTTGTCCAACTCGTTGATGGATGACTCCATTCGTCTATGTCTTTTTCAAAGAACCCTTGCTGGTGGTGCTGCGAAGTGGTATATTGAATTGCCACGATGTTTCTTTTCTGATTTCAACACCCTAGTTATGGATTTTCTCACACATTACCAGTTACCGATTCGTTATGATACTGGGACTAAGATCCTCACTTCTTTCAAACAAACTAAAGGTACTCACATCTCGTATCATATACATGAGTGGAGACGGAGACGACGTCTCATTAAACTTGAACTACCTGATCAGTTACTGACAGAATGGTTTACGAAATCCTTTGTGAATGAAATTGGTAAAGACATTGCTATGGGTGGTGTTGTTGCAGAGGAGTAGGCTCTCAGTCATGCTCAATATCTTGATCTCGTTTATTCGCAAACGGGAACACTTTATAACCTGCTACCTGAACTACCTCGTCCCGGTACTTCCAGCACTTCAACTACTCCAGTTGCCTCTCATGCAGCTGATGGTGTGATTGGTACTACTCATACCCACTCACACTCTGTTTCAAGTACAACCCATAAATCCAATTCTTCTAATGTTCAAAATGCTCTGTCTCCTGCTCCTCCCGCCGGTAAAACTTCTGAAGTGAACGCTGTTCAATCTACGCCGACCGGTAAAAATAAATCCAAGAAAGGGAGAGGCAAGAATAAGGAGAGTAAAAATAATAATCAAAATGAGCAAACTAAAACCCCTCCTGTTGAAGATCGGGATAAGTGCAAACCCCGCTACCCTTGCCTTATCTGTGGTGACGATCACTACATGAAGGATTGTCCTAGACGTGTCGAGGTTAATAAGTTCCTCCAAGGAACACCGAAACCCTCTACACCGGTAGTCTTGTCCCAACCCTTCCCCTCTCAACAAAAAGCCTCGTTGGTCATCCATGACCAACCCTCTACTTCTACGACATCATATGTTTTGATGTGCACCAGTGATTCTAAGAACAATGACGTTGCCATCGCAACTAGAGACAAAGATTATTCTCCATCTAAGGAGAAGGTTGACGATTTACCTCCTGATTTGGTACAACTCTCTCCGCCGAATCCACCTACGAACGATCCTGTTCATCTCAAACGACCGAGCCTTGATACAGTTATATGACCACCCCCAAAAGGTGTCGTTAAGAAATCGGTATTCAATCCTCATGCTCATGCAGCCCAGAACTATAGCATTGTCGAAGATCTGGCCCAAGCACCTTCAGCGATGTCTGCCCTTGAAGTCCTTTAGTCTTGTCCTACACAACGAAGGGCTCTGTTGAAAGCGATAGGTGGAATTGATCCTACAGATACAAATTTGATAGTATTTGACTTGGAAGACCATATTCCAAGGT
Source organism: Picea engelmannii (assembly GCA_009831015.1). Lineage (NCBI taxonomy): Eukaryota > Viridiplantae > Streptophyta > Pinopsida > Pinales > Pinaceae > Picea > Picea engelmannii. The sequence continues at coordinate 385,207 of ML786266.1, read as the reverse complement.
TACCCCCATAGCTTGCGTTTCAGATACAAGTTATTGTCTCAGACAAGAACATCTGTCGAACTGTTATTGATGAGGGTGCCTCTACGTGTGTAATGTCTTTTACTTGTTGGAAAGCCATTGGCTCTCCTCCTTTAACAGAATCACAAAACACTTTGAAAGACTTTAATGGCTCGGGTTTTAAGCCTTACGGTGTTCTTTCATCGTTTACCATTACTCTCGAAGGTAAGACAGTCCAAGTTGAAGTGGAAGTTTTCGATGCTCCCTTAGGTTATAATCTTCTTCTTGGTCGTAGCTGGGTAGATTCTATGCGTGTTGTTGTGTCAACTCTTTTTCGTGTAGCTCATTTTCCTCATCAAGGAAAAGTCATTACGGTTGATCAACTTGCCTTCTTTAATTCCGATACTTGCACCGGCAACGTGTTGTTTATAGCTAAAACCCCACCGGGTTACGAGAATGTTGGAGTCGGTCTTTTAAAAGACTCTTTGCTAATGGGTACTTTGCCCATACCACCACCACCCGATATTCTACGCCCATCCATTGCTTCTATTAATATGATCTCCGCAGTTCCTCATGAGCTTCCGGTGTCTTTTGACCCTTGGATAGTCCCTGATCCAGGAGATCATGCTCGTTTTGGCGACGTCATGCCTTTAAGTCCGGTCGAGTCTACTTATCATGCGATTCAATCGGCAACACCTTCTTCACCCTCTCTTGAGGAGTTGTCTCCCGATCCTTTCTGTGTCATCTTTTCCACTGACAAGATGATCATGTTTGTCATGGCCGATACACTTGGGACGATGGGCATCATCGTTCCATACTGTTTCTGGAATAACACACTCTGGAGAATTACCAGCGGATTTCGACTCCGTCGACCATTCCCGGCTCTACACGGAATGTGTTTGTGGAAGGGAACCTCAGTAATATTTCTCCCACGATACCCATTGATGTTTCAGTTAAACCTGGGATAGTTGAAAATGTTCACATTGGAGCTTCGTGTTCTCCAAAGGAAAATGTCACCTATACTGCTTTGTTCAAAGAATTTCGTGATATCTTTGCTTGGAGTTATGAAGAGATGCCAGGTATCAACCCTGCTATTGTTGTGCATGAAATTAAGACATACCCCGGAGCTAAACCAGTCCGGCAGCGCCTCCATCCTGTCCATCCACGCAAAGCATCAGCTATCAAGCTTGAGGTTGAAAAACTTCTCAAAGCCGGTTTTATTTATCCCGTGGCTCTGACAGAATGGGTTTCCAACCCTGTACCGATTGATAAGAAAGGTGGTAGTATTCATGTTTGTGTTGATTATTGGGATATTAACAAAGCCTATCCCAAGGAAAACTTTCCAACCCCTTTCATTGACCAGATTGTTGATGACTGTGCCGGTAGTGAAATATTTTCTCTCATGGATGGATTTTCCGGCTATAATCAAATTAACATCGCTCCTGAGGACCAACATAAAACTTCTTTTATTTGTCCTTGGGGTACTTTAGCCTATCGAAAACTTCCCTTCGGTCTTAAAAACATAGGTACAACGTTTCAACGTGCTATGTCTTATGCGTTTCACGATATAAAGCATATCGTTCAACCTTATTTGGACGATTTGCCAGCTCATTCTTTACGTCGAGTCGATCACCCTAATCATCTCTGAGAAATTTTCGTTCGTTGTCGGTTCTATCACATTCGCTTGAATCCTCATAAATGTGTCTTTTGCGTAGAGTCCGGCCATCTCCTCGGTTTCATGGTTTCACGTCAAGGGATCCGTGTAGATCCTATTAAGGTTGAGGCGATTCTTAATATCCCTCCTCCTTCTTCCTTGCGCCAGTTACAAAGTTTGTAGGGGAAAGCAAACTTTCTTCGTCGTTTCATCCCTAATTATGCCGAGACTACTCGTGGTTTTACACGTCTTCTAAAGAAAGGTTCAGAGTTTGTTTGGGATAAGGTTGCCAACAACGCTTTTGAAGCTTTGAAGATATCCCTCATGAAAGCTCCACTTCTTTTCTCTCCTAATTATAGTCAGGATTACTTTCTTTATCTAGCTGCTTCTGAGTATACTATCGGCATGGTTCTCATTTAGGAGGATGATGCACATGATGAACATGTTATATATTACTTGATTTGAAGTCTCACTTCCACTGAAATCAAGTACCAACATGTTGAAAAGCTGGCTCTGGCTGCTGTTCAAGTGGTTCAACGTTTTCGTCATTATATTCTCTCCAGGAAAACTACAGTGATTTCACATTGTAACCCCATGCAACATATTTTGACACGCCAATTTCTGGGGGCAAGTACTCTAAGTGGATTGTCATTCTCCAGGAGTTCAACTTGGAATTCGATCACGCCATGTCGAAGAAATCCTTAGTTTTTGCTGAGTTAATTTGTGATTTTCCCCACTCTGCCACGAAAAGTGTAGCAGTCGATTCGTTACCTGACGAATCACTTTTCCTTATCAGTACTGATGATATTTGGTACGGAGATATCATTATATATCTCCAAACTCAAATTTTTCGGCCTGCTTTGTCTAGCATCAAACGTCGTCGTATCCGTTACCAAGCACGTCAATATATTATCCTCGGGGATACTCTTTACCGTCGAGGCATTAACTCTGTCTTTCAGCGTTGTTTGAATTTTGACGAAGCTGAGAAAGCTTTGAATGACTGCCATTCTGGAGCATGTGGTGGTCATATGTCTGGGTATGCTACTGCCCAGAAAATCTTGTGTGAAGGATATTTTTGGCCTTCCTTATTCAATGACTGCATTACTGTTGTTCAGAAGTGTCATGCCTACCATACCTACAATCAGAATATTCGGTCGCATCCTGCTCCCCTTCATCCTGTGGTCTCCGTTGGTCCTTTTTCAAAATGGGGCATTGATTTCATGACATGTCACCCTCACTCGGTCGGGGGGCATGGTTATATTATTGTAGTTGTTGATTATTTTACAAAGTGGGCCGAGGCGATGCCAACATTCGATAATACTGGAAAGACCGCAACATTATTTCTTTTCAACCATGTCATAGCTCGTTTTGGTGTTCCTCAGGCTATCGTTACCGATCATGGTAGTCATTTTAGGAATTTTGTGATGTCTGAACTTACAGAAAAGTTGGGTCTTCGTCACGATAGCTCAACACCCTATTATCCGCAGGCTAATGACCAAGTCGAAGAAATCAACAAGGTTCTCATAACTATGATTCGACGGATGATAGGAATTCATAAAACCAGCTGGCACACGATGTTGTTTTCAGCATTGTGGGCGTATCGGACATCTGTTAAATCCGCTACAGGGTTTACGCCTTTTTGATTAGTTTATGGCATGGAAGCCATTCTGCCAATAGAATGTGAGATACCTTCTCTGAAGCTAGTTGTAGAACTCTTACTCAATACTTCTGCTGAAGAGGAACGTCTGTTGTATTTGATGCGATTAGACGAGACTCGACGTGATGCCACTCTTGTAATAGAAGCCCAGAAGAAACGTGTTAAGGCACAATATGACAAGCATGTCAAGCCTCGCGTCTTCTCTGAAGGAGATCTTGTTCTTCTATATGAGCAAGATAAGGATGTCCTAGGAGCTGGGAAATTCGAACCAATGTGGCGTGGTCCTTACATTGTTAGCAAAGTTTTGGAAAAAGGAGCATATGAGATGGTGGATTATGATGGTGTACCTTTGAGTGAACCCAGGAATGGGTTGTACTTAAAGAAGTACTATGCATAAGTCATTTGTGCATGAGTACTTGTATTTTATGTATCATACTTTGTGTGTGTTACTTTGGTTTGCTTTTGACGTTATCCAGTCTCTACCCTTACGTGATGTTGTGTTTGATTGCCAGATGTCAGAGTATTCGCTACCTTATATTGGCTTCGCTGATGGTGCTAGCCGTAGTACTCGGAACCTAGCTTCTGCTGCATGGGAAATATATGCCCCAACAAACGAGATTATATCTTTATAAGGTGTATGTCTTGGCCGAGCAACCAACAACATCGCAGAGTATAGCGTCGTTATAGAATTATTGGTTGATGCTATCTCTCTTGGAATTCGTCATTTGGTTGTGCGACTTGACTCGCAGCTTGTAGTACTACAGCTAAGTAATGTCTACTCTATTCGAAGTTCTACTTTATTGAGGGTATATTTGCGGATTTGCCTCTTGGAACAACATTTTGATCACATTGAATATCAACATATTCCTAGATGTCTTAATACATTAACAGATGCTTTAGCTAATTATGTATTGGACAGGCATTTAAATCATTTATAAATCAAACAAATTAAAATGTACACAATGTAAAGTAAACCGGTAGAAGCCGTGTATATATATAACGATCAAAAGAGTTTGTTTTTACAAAATGTTTGTCCGAAGACCAAAATATCAAAAATTGAAGCTCTTGGTTTCTACATAGTGACGTCACGGGTGACGTTCACGGTAACACACTACTGCCCTAGCTACCCTGCGAAGAAGTCGGGCCATGGCTATTGAAACTCCTACAGTGTGACATTGATCGCATCGTGGAACTTCTTCCAGAGTCATATCTGGAATATCCGTTGTTAGGCCTTCTAGGTTCTGCTCCACGATCTGGTAATCCTCGACATACTGTGGTAATACTGCTGCTGCTTCTCATCATCGCTGGATAGGAGAACTGTCGGTAGGTCTGTATGGTCCAACGTCTATGTTATCAACAAATATTTTGGTGTTAGTCTTCGGGTAAATCTATAAAACAAAAACATTTAAATATGATTAAAAATTCAAAAAAAACATTTAAAAAACCAAAATTTGTGTACTTCTTACCGAGGTCTCCCCACTGAGCATCCTCAGGTAGTGCTAGATCCATATCTCCTCGGAAATCCAGCCCGACATATGCGTAGTCATCCACCATCAGCATCTGGTTCTGCAACCATTCAAAGAAAATATCGTCATATTTGACGATAGGTCCTGCCACATGTCGGGCCATGAGCCGACACCACCGCAACATCCTCGGATCCCTGGGACTAGGAAGATCCCACTCATCCTGTAGATGAAATACAAGGACCCTATCTAGGAAGAAGGACACTAACAACGATCCATAACCAAACTGTTTCAGATCTCGATGCCTGCACTTAGTCAACTATTTTTTGATATTGCGCAATACTGCATCAGCCCAGTTAAAAACCCAGGGCTCAGTACACTCGATGGCGTACTGGAAATAGCTTTGCAAAGCCATATGTGGAGTGGAACTTCCTGCCATCCGAGCAATGGTGAAGAGAATAGTGCGGAGAGTCAAATCAGTTACTCCCCAAATTTCCACTTTCCCTTTCTTTCTTTCGGCCTTAGGTACGCAGTATTGGTTGCAATATTCACTCATTTTTAAACCCCCTTCTCTGCTACCGGTCAGACTGACATAGGACCCACGCCTGGATAATCTGGTCAAGAAATAGATGTCCTCGATGTCAATAGTCAATGTATGAGGTCCCACGATGAAAACGTGTTGGTCTGGATCCCACATTCGGACTAGGTACTCCAATAATCGAACTTGGGCTCTCATGCCCGGGATACGGAAGTATTTTAAGAGACCATAGTCTCTTAGTGCATCTATGGTGGGAGGATGATTTTCGGCATTGGATTTATCCTCCTCGTGCTCTCATTCCCACCACTCTAGCACCATGGTTGTGGCTATTTACCTGCATGTGAAACATACAAACATGGTTAATGATCTTTTACATGAAATAAATATTTTCTATTGGCTAAACGTTGCATAAATTTTTGAGTTCTGCGTTGTTCGCAGGTGACCTAATACACACAGTGCGAACTTCTCGCAGGAGGCTTAAGGCCCACCTATGAGAATGAGTCATTCTCACAAGTCCCGTATGGGCCACCTGCGAGAATGCCTCCACGCGCATAGGGTTAAAAAAACTAAGTTAAAACTAAACTTTTAACCAATGAAATCATAATTTTGAACCATGAAAAGATCAGGAATGGAGAACTTACCAAAACGCTACTGACGGCTCGTCAAATGATCACCCGTAGCTCCCAAAAATTGACGTCGAATGTAAAGGGTAAAATGAGGGTTTTTGAACTCAATGGTAAAAGTGTGAAAATGATATGGTAAATTTTGTTATTGACTCATTTTAATTACTTTTTACTATATCAAATGTGGGTTTTTTATGTTTATTTATTATTTAACCCTAATCACTAATGTGAAAATGAGTGAAATGACTTGCAGGTAACATGGATGATTATGGACAGAAGTTTTCTACGGTGTGGTGTGATTTTGATTGTTTTCTATGGTTTTGACATAAAACCTCGAGCGCTTTTTGTCCTTTCTTGTGCTTGTGAAAAATATAAGAACGTGACCAAGAGTTGTTTTATCACTTTTTCGGGCTCGCTATGGTTATATGAAAAAGGAACCCCCCTGGAGTTCTCTTTCATCTCTTTTCAGACTCTCTAAATATGAAAAGATTGCTGAGCAACCTTGCTATCTTCATGCTCGCTAAAATATTCGAAGTATGCATCCTTCGAGCGATAGTTTAACCCTTTTTCGGTCTCGTTGGACTATTGTACGAAAAAGGAACTGAGAGAGTTCTCTTTTAAGTGTTTTTCCAAACTCTATAATCTTGAAAAAACCTTCGAGTTTACTATCTCTGGACTCGTTAAACAAACATTGACAGACCCATGATGGGACCGAACCAATCCTTCTTAGGATTCGTTAAAAATACTCCTAGGGACTCGTCCAAAGGATGAGCTTATATCAACAAGCATATGTGATCCTCTTCAAGCTTGTGTAAAAATAATGAGGTACTTGCCAGAAATGGTGGGGGAAAATTTGGGAAAGGGATATGTTTCATCTTTGTATTGGTTGGCAGTAAGTGTTGCTCTTGAACATGACACCCCTATTCATCATTTGAAGCTGGTTTGGGAAATCCATTTGTCTCTCATTCGATTTGCAAAAAGGTCTTTCCATGTATCGTCTTTGAGTCAATGCTGCCAAATCATTGGTTGTGTCATTCATATGTTCAAGAGAAGTTCATCTTAAACCTATATTGAGTCGGCCATCTGCAGTTATCCATTCATTCCGTGTCGGCCTTCCCTGTGTCCAAAGTCCAATTGCCACATACTTTGTTTCAATTTCAAAATCAGTTACTCATTTCATGTCATTGATGGGGGATACATCAAGGCCCTCATGTGACAAGTTTTGTTTCGTCGACTTCAGCACATTATCCGGAATCAAGACTTAGAAATTATTTAGTACCTTGGATCTTGTATGCCTCAATGGAAAGTTTCCTCGCTTTCGACAGTGGGTTTACATCATTGACCCCTGATCAAAATATTCTGTCGGGTGTTTGACATCAACTCATTTATTCACAGTCGATGGATTGTACTATAGTACCTTGGGAGTCATTGAAATCAATGGTGATTTCCCTCGCACTTGTTAACGGTTACATCAATGACTGGTAATCAAGTGGTTTCTACCATGTTCTACTTCGACTCATGTAATCACATGGTTAGATTCGTACTTTGGGCGAAGAGATTGAAGACCCTGGATATTGTCTTTGCAATCCAGGTTGCGATGGAGTATGTATAATTTGTGACACATAGATCCACTGTGTATGTTTCATGGCTATGTTGTCTTGCTTTAAAACTTTGTCGCATATATCCACAGTGTATTCAGGTGGCTATGCTATATTGTGACGGCATGGATCCACAGTGTATGATTGGTGGCCATGACCTTGGTTTATGATGTCATCGATCTATGATCTAAGTATGGGAATGCCTACCTCAGAAATTGGTATACATGATATTCTGTCGATGCTTGGATGTTTGTAGGTTTTCGATTAGATGTGCTCTTGGTTCTTGACACACACATGCAACTTACAAAGTCTATCAACTGTCACTAGTTCCACTCTCAGACTTTGGGGGGCATTATGTTATCCACAATGTTGGTCATCGTGATGATGTTATGATGATGGAAAATCAAGCTCTTCACTAAGAACACTTTCCTGAGAAAAGTTACCTTTGTCTGCTTCCAAAAATCATACTTTTAAAGGAGGTTTGCAGGCTACTTATATATTTGCCTATGAGAATGCCTGATTCTCGTAGGCTGAATTAAGCTGGGGTGCGAGGGGTTCAAACTGTACCTAACTATCAAGGTGCGAACATCTTCTAAAGGAGGAAAAAGATGAAGTTCTCGAGCCTTCTAGAAGGGAATCTTCCAGAAGGATGAATTGGCATTCGAATGGTTATCTAAGTACTGGCTTTCCTGATATCTTGGGATCACTTCCCATCCAAGTAACTAATCCATTCTCTCTTATAAAATGAGAGGAATGCTCATGGAAAGGGTTAAGCAGCAAGCTAGTAAGAGATTTATTGGAGAATTAGTGCAAGATTGTATGAAGGACTGATGCTACAACAGTTAGAGACACCAGCAAGGTCATCAAAAGTGGTTGATTTTCTTCATG
>ML786266.1:361448-376660 GCA_009831015.1 Picea engelmannii | reverse complement strand
GGGAGAACGTTACAAATTGGTATCAGAGATTCAGTTCAACAATGAGCTTGGATGGGCCAGAGGGGTTCAGTTGAAGTGAATATTCACAAAAGAGTAACTTTGAAGTGACCAAAATTGGAGTCACAGAGTGTCCATGGAAAAGGTTGGCATGCTGGCGTGCATGGTAAATTTTGGCACCGTGTGGGAAAATGTTGGCATGCCTGTGTGCACGGTAAATTGTGGCGCCACGCGGAAGATTATTATGTGTGGATGCATGTGTTGAATTTAGCCTTGTACGGTGAGCACACACATAGTAATGTGCACATGGGGTGCACAAGTATTGCTTAACACAGAGGATTTTTGTTGGTACGCGAATAAGTATGAGTATAAGTTGTTTCGCGACAGTGTATTCAGTAGTGTGCGCAGATAAGTGGGCACAATGGAATATGTTAAACTTGACATGGTGCATGCATAGAATGAAATGCATGTGGAATATCGGTACGTGGTACCAAAACTGTGCACAGTGGATATTGGCACACAATGTAAGAGTAGTGCATGTAAGTTGTCAGTGCGACGAAGAAGAAATGCATAGTAGATATAGGTGCATAGAAAAGCATTTTACCTTGTGATATTTCTATGCACGATAAATATAAATGAACAAGTCAAAGTCTAGTGCGTGCGGAGTTGCTTGGAAGGTGATGAGTTCGATTTTAATTTTCATAATAATAAAAGAAAAAGAAACACACAACCGCATCAAAGAATTAATTAAAAAGAATTCCGAGTTTTATTTTCCTTCGATTCAGACAACTGAAAATAAAATATAAGATTAAAAGAAAAACTTACTATAAAAGAAAACAAGATTCATAACACCACCAGATGGAAATTGTAATAGAATAGTCTAAAATCTGTTTCTATATTTATATAATCATATTAATCACAAAATTACAAAAGGGTGATGATAGCAGTTATCCTGTTGTGAAAAGGGTCGTTTAAAGAACATGCCTATCATCTCTGGTGCTCCTTATCTCCTCTATCGGTTGCTCAAAAATTTGCTGAAACATGCTTAATTTTAGTTGAAGACTTACTTCAACTTAGCGATCTCCACCTTTAAAAAAGAATCTAACCAGACCGGTTGATTCTCTCCAACACTTTCGTCCACTTCAGCCGTAGATTCCTCCTTATTCAGTTGCTTACTCATTTTCTTCTTAGTTGCTGGCCTGTTGATGAATAAATCCTTCATAGTGGGATTCAACCTAACTTCCAACCGCAAGTCTATAGCTGACTCTATTCAACCTAACTTCCAACTGCAAGTCTATAGCTGACTTTGTGTGGAACTTAGTTTCTATAATGTGTGCAAGGACCCTTTCCTCCTTATTTGTAGGATAGTCTAGCATGTTGCCTGAATAACCAGTCTCACTCGATTTAGCCTTGTCCATGTATCTTAGGTTGTGGATACCAAATTGTTTTTACAAAGAGAAGAAAGTAGAGCAGTTTGGAGATTACTTCAGTTATGGATATGCATATACCTTCATACTTGGGGAGTGGTAATTACATAATTCCATTTATGAAGCGCATACAGATTATGTATAAGAGAGTTGGGTTGCCATGCTTATCCAATTCATTTCGAATGATTATCTTTTGAGTTCATTACATGGCGGTGTTCAGCTGATGTCACATGGCTGCAAAGTATCGAATGAGTGAAGATGGGTGATCTAACTAGATGTCGCCCGCTCCACGAGTGGTGGATTTGACATGTTGAGACACATGATACTGTGTCTTGGTGAAAGTGGTTTCAGCAAACAACCTTCTTGCACAAGTGTATCTTTGAAGGCACTACACGTCTGTGTTTTCAAGACTTGAGTCTTATCTAGAATCGTCATGGTGATAACACCAAGAAATCGGGAGAGATAATTCTGATGTGTATATTGAACCAAAATGGTGCATATTCTCATGAATTGTTGAATTGTTGAATTGTTAGCCTGATAAGTTTTGATGGCTGCACATTTTACAGAATTGACAACAACTCGATCAAATTAGACCAGTGCAGAGTCCATAGGAATGGAAGAAGCATAGGGGAATTATAGTTAACAAGATGAGATCAGAGGGGTGGATGTCCATTTGGGCATGGAAGGAATGAAATCCAACGGACATGGAGAAGAAAGGAATGAAGATATGAATATGGTTGATACCATTAAGAATTTGCAGAAGGATGTCCATATCCATAAAGTTGATAATGAAAGGCTTATGAAAGCCAAAGAGAAGCAAGATGACTTCAACATGAAACTATTGGAGGGTTTGAACATAATAGAAAATAAATTGGTTATGGAGAGTGGCTCAAGTAAATATGGGAGTCACAAACCTTCAGAGGAGAAAAGAAAAGAAAAAAGTGCTAGTAGACATCACCATCATTCCCAAAGGCATTCCAACAAGACAATAGGAAACAACTCGAGTCTATCTCCTGTCAAAAGGTATAAGAGATCTGGGGTGGATGAGCTGAGAGGAGAAATGAACAAAATCAAACCTCCTATATTTGATGGTGAACAAGAAGGATGAAGATGTAGAAACATGGTTGCTAGGCATGAGAAAGTATTTTCATTTGCATAATTATTCTTCTCATGCAGAAGGTAGAATCACTATCTATCAACTCAAAGGAAAGGCCTCCATGTGGTGGTATCAACTTGTGCAGGTGCAACACATTGTAGAGAAAGGTGTTACTTGGAGGGAATTCAAGAAGTATTTTGAGAATAAGTACTTGACTAAGAGATACTATGACAAGAAAATGAAAGAGTTATTTGAACTCAATCTTGGAACTATGACCATAGATGAATATGAGAGAAGTTTTTTGGAACTGTTGAAGTATGTCTCTTTCATCAAGGAAGTTGAAGGATCATGAAAGAAACTATGGCACTCATGATTTGGAGTTGGAAACCATAGTGCATGCCCTAAGGAAATGGAGACACTACCTCATGGGAAAGAGGTTTGAGCTAAGAACAGACCACAATGGTCTAAAATATTTATTTGATCAGCCAAATCTAAATGTTAGACAAAGAAGATGGTTAGAATTTCTAAGAGAATGTGACTTTAATATAAATCATATCAAAGGGAATGAGAAGAAAGTGGCTGATGCACTCAATAGGAAGGTGCATGAATTACATGCTACAACCATTAGCATGTACCTGTTAGCGATATTTCTGGTAACAGGGATAAAATGTGAAGGAGAGGGTTAAAAACCCACCTACCCTAAGTTTGGGATCCAAATGCGTCTGTGTTTAAATAGAAATCAAATCTGGATGGCAGAGATTCATGCACCCGGATCAATGGCCCACATAGGATTTCGGAGCCCCCCGCCTTTCTACCTTTAAGCGGAGGGGGGGGGTCCAGAATCGAAGACGCATCTCTCTGACGGTTGCGATTGAAGCGCCCAGATCAATGGCACACACGGTGATTCCGGACCCCCCCCCACCTTTCTACCTTTAAGCGGAGGGGGGGTTCGGAATCGAGGACGCATATCTCCGACTGCTGCGATTGGAGTGCCCGGATAAATGACGCACAGGCAATATGGAAATCCTTTGTCTTTCTGCGTTTAATCAGCGTGGGGCCCCCTTTCTTGTCATGTCAACTTGCCATCTGTTCTCCTCCTGACCATGTAATGAGGCTCGCTCCCTTTTAGCCCCTTCCTCATCCTCCGACATCTATCTACCTTCCCTCTTCTGGTCCATGTGGTCCCTCCCCCCATCTCATAATCCACTCACCTTTCGAGCCTCCTCATCCCCTGTCGTGTGTCCTGCTCCCTTCCATGACAGCCTTTTGCTACCGCACCCATCTTTAGACCCTATTATCTTCTACCACCTCATCACCTCTCATCTCACACTCACAGTGTTGACGCCATCACCTCCCTTTCCCCTTCCGCGTCAAGCATGCCAGTTCCTCCATGCCTTATCCATCAAACTGTCCAACTGTTCCAGGTGGTAGCGCGAGGGGTCTTCCACGTCCCAGAGGGAAGAGTTGACCAAAACCATTCCCAATCCCAAGGAAGCAGTTATTATTGCCGTGAAGGTGGTTGAACGTCGTCTTATTCCATAAATAGAAGGCCAGGAAAGGACCAAGTGTACAAGCAGAATGATAGTCCTTCTTGACGGAGATTGCGTCTGTCAAACCACTGTAGGACAGTTAAGAGTCCCATTGCATCTGTCATAAGTGCACGATCATCCAGATTCTACATGCGCAGACTATCAGAAGACATGAAGACGCAAAGGTTTTTAATGCAGCTTCTCATTTCCGCTGTTGTTGTTTTGTTTTGGCTATATGTAGGCATTTTTTCCATTTTGTAAAGGATCGATGGTAGAGAAAATCTCCCGACTGTAAAGTTTTAACGACCATTTTGGCTTCTTGGTTATGCATCTGTATCTGAGATTTCTTGTTTTATGAAAAACAGTTTTCTTATTCCGTCTATGTTTTCATCTCATACCAGAGAGTTCATGATCGAATGATTCGCATGGATTGTTGCAGTTATGTTATGATAAAGGATTTGTTGTTACATTATTGTATTCTCTGGTCTTCCATGTTCGAATGTAAAAGGATCTTGCATTTGGATGCTTTCTTCTCCAGTCTGTTAGAAACCTGATGTTTATGACAGACCTTCGCACTCTTCTCATTCAAATCTTCCCCCTACTCACCTTTTATTACAACTCACTGTTTGAAGTTTATCTAAGACCTCATTTGCCCATGCATGACTGGCCTAGTTTCAGAGTTGAGATGATATTTTTCTGAGTTTCCTTCCATTTGATCACCCCTTTATAACAAATCATGACATTAAACTGATGGGTGTCGGGCTCTTCTCCTGCAAGAAATCCAGGAGTGACTTCTGACGATAACATTTCTGGAACCGCTGTCAGGGACGAAGTTGAAGATTTTCCCTGGGCAGAACGACATTGAGCCTCTGATTCTGAAGGTGCATCAGACATCATAGCCCTTAAAGATTGCTACTATGCACCTGGCGACTCCACTGTGGTGACTCCATTGTTTCCACATCACTGTTTCAGCTGTGACTACTGTTAGCACACCTGAAAGCTGACCCTAAGGAGCTTTCTTGAGAAGGTTTCAGCAGCTGCTTTCTCAGCATGAGAAGCTTCCTGGGGTAACGACAATGTTAGGATCTGGCCTTTGATGGTGAACAAGGACCAAACACATTCAAAGCTGCACATCTTTCACCTGGCGACTGCATGGTTCAAGGATCGATTGGCGACTCCACTGGTTCGATATGGAGAAAATCCTTGCTCGCAGGTTTGCTCCTTTTAATTTTTCTGCTATTCTTGGTTTTCCTAATGTTGTCCCCTCTCCGAATGAATGGGGTGATTATTTTCCCATATTTTGAAAGTGTTAAGATGATAACCCTGCTCAACACCTTAGTGAGTTTCATGAACTCATGCATCAGTGGGAGATACATCATGAGGATGTATTATTGAAAATGTTCATGTTCTCGTTAGCAAGGGATGTGCGTAAATGGTATCATTCTTTACCCCCTGCTAGCATTTCTTCACGCTCAGAGTTTCATGCAGCCTTCGTCACCTATTACCAAGAGTTTTATCCCTCTGTGTTAGTTTGTCATAACTATAGAGAGGGATACCACAACTCTATACCGGATGAAGTTGTTTCGGACGTAGGCTATGAGGATGATCCTGAGGACTTGAATTAGAGCTCCATCCTTTCTCCTCCCCATTTTTCTGCAACAGGGGGGGGCTATGAGAGTGACGAAGATCCTAGGGAGGAGGATGGCACTCTGAATGAACTAGTGGTGCAGGTGATATTCCCCACTCCCCAGTGTGAAAAATTGGAATCTGAAGGCAGCAAAAAGGATTTTCCAGTCTTTGAGGCAGATGATCTAAGAAGCTCTTTTGAAGAGATTATTGAAGATTTCTTGGACGCGTTAGCATCTACCCTCGATGAGCTTGTTGTCTCAGAATTAAATGAAGAAGACATTGTGGAAGAGGATTGTTCTTTCTTCCTTCACGAGATTTCCCATGATGTATTTACATTTGGGATTGAAAGGAAGGATCGCGAGGCCGTTCCTTTTTTACAAGATGGGGGAGTGCACGGAAAAGAGGAGGAGGAACCTGAGGAACAACTAAGCGCGCATTTCATGTTCTATCCGGAGCCAATCAACGAACAACCATCGCCTGAGATCAGTAAGCCTACGTCAGTTTTCCTCCTACCTGTTCTTGTCAGAGATATTCAACCACAGGTGGACAACTATGTAGCACAGGCGGCTGTTTGTCGCCAGTTTTCTGGGATTGGCCACTCATTCTATGATCCTGTCAGCAAGTACATGGAGTGGAATTTCTCCTATGCCTTGGAGCCGCCCTATTTCATCTCAACTCAAGCCTGTAAGGAGGAGTTGAAGAGTGTAACCGTTATGTTGTCACGGTTACACCATCTGCTGATGATCATTGACAGAAGAAAGGAGCTTCTATCCAGGAGGCTGCTTGAATGGCTATGGTGGAAATCTGCTTTCACCTAGCCCCATCTAAAGTGTTTTATTAGTTTAGGATTGTATATAAATAAGCTCCTTTGAGCATATATCTTTATTTTGTTGCTTTTATTTTTCGGCCTGTATTTTCAGCAGCAGGATGTTTTGAGCATGACTCCATAGCCCAACAGCAAGGCACTGAATCTGCAAAATTGTTCTTAGAGCATCACAGGGATGACTCTATCCCCCATGGAGCCAAATGTTAGCGATATTTCTGGTAACAGGGATAAAATGCGAAGGAGCGGGTTAAAAAACCACCTACCCTAAGTTTGGGATGCAAATGCGTCCGTGTTTAAATAGAAATCAAATCTGGATGGCAGAGATTCATGCGCCTGGATCAACGGACCACATAGGATTCCGGAGCCCCNGCCCAGATCAACGATGCACAGGGTGATTCTGGACCCCCCTCGCCTTTCTACCTTTAAGCGGAGGGGGGGGTATGGAATTGAGGACGCATCTCTCCGAAGACTGCGATTGGAGCGCCCGGATCAATGACACACAGGCAATCTGGACATCCTTTGTCTTTTTGCATTTAATCAGCGTGGGGCCCCCTTTCTTGTCGTTTCATCTTGCCATTTGTTCTCCTCCTGACCATGTAATGAGGCTCGCTCCCTTTTAGCCCCTTCCTCATCCTCTGACATATTTATTCCTTCCCTCTTCTGGTCCATGTGGTCCCTCCCCCCATCTCATCATCCACTCACCTTCCGAGCCTCCTCGTCCCCTGCCATGTGTCCCGCTCCCTTCCATGACAGCCTTTCGCTACCACACCCATCTTTAGACCCTCTTATCTTCTACCACCTCATCACCTCTCATCTCATCCTCACAGTGTTGACGCCATCACCTCCCTTTCCCCTTCCGCGTCAAGTGTGCCAGTTCCTCCATGCCTTATCCATCAGAATGTCCAACTGTTCCAGGTGGCAGCGCAAGGGGTCTTCCACATCCCAAAGGGCAGAGTTGACCAAGGTCGTTCCCAATCCCAAGGAAGCAGTTATTATTGCCGTGAAGGTGGTTGAACGTCATATTCTTCCATAAATAGAAGGCCAGGAAAGGACCAAGCATACAAGCAGACTGATAGTCCTTCCTGACGGAGATTGCGTCTGTCAAACCACTGCAGGACAGTCAGGAGTCCCATTGCATCTGTCATAAGTGCGCGATCATCCTGAGTCTGCATGTGCAGACTGTCAAAAGACATGCAGACGTAAAGTTTTTTAATGCAGCTTCTCGTTTCCATTGCTGTTGTTTTGTTTTGGCCATATGTAGGAATTTTTGCCATTTTGTAAAGGATCGATGGTAGATAAAAGCTCCCGACTGTAAAGTTTTAACGACCATTCTGGCTTCCTGGTTATGCATCTGTATCTAAGATTTCTTGTTTTATGACAAACAATTTTCTTATTCCGTCTATGTTTTCGTCTCATACCAGAGAGTTCATGATCGAATGATTCGCATGGATTGTTGCAGTTATGTTATGATAAAGGATTTGTTGTTACATTATTGTATTCTCTGGTCTTCCATGTTCGAATGTAAAAGGATCTTGCATTTGGATAATTTCTTCTCCAGTCTATTAGAAACCTGATGTTTACGACAGACCTTCGCACTCTTCTCATACAAATCTTCCCCCTGCTCACCTTTTATTGCAACTCACTGTTTGAAGTTTATCTAAGACCTCATTTGCCCATGCATGCCTGGCCTAGTTTCAGAGTTGAGACGATATTGTTATGAGTTTCCTTCCATTTGATCACCCCTTTATAACAAATCGTGACATTAAACTAATGGGTGTCGAGATTTTCTCTTGCAAGCAATCCAGGAGTGACTTCTGACGCGAACAGTACCAAGGTCCAAACTGATATTAAAAGAAAAATTATGGAGGTTGCAAATGCAAATCTGCAATACAAAGAATTGGTAGCAATGTTATAGCAGGGTAATATGCTTTAGAAGGTGGATAATTATAAGTTGGGAATAGATGGAATATTGTTGCGCAAGAACAAAAATTTTGTTCCAAATGTCCAAGACTTGAAACATATGATTTTGCATGAAATGCATAATGTTCCTTATGCATGGCACCATGGATATTAGAAAACCATGTAAGAGATCAAGAGCCATTACTTTTGTCCATGTATGAAGAAAGAGATCATCGAGTACATCGCTAGATGTATGGAATGCCAGAAAGTGAAAGCTAAGAATAGGCACCCAACAGGGTTGTTGCAACCTTTAACCATTCTTGAATGGAAGTGGGAAATGGTGACAATGGATTTTTTGTACGGGATTTCCTAGAGTAGGCAAGCTGCATGATTTGATCATGGTGGTGGTGGACAAGCTTACAAAAGCTTCCCATTTTATTCCACTGAAAACTACACACAAGGCAAGAGAGGTTGTTGATATTTTCATGAAGGAAGTGGCACGATTGCATGGGATTCCTAAAACAATTGTGTCCGACAGAGACTCAAAATTCACCTCAAATTTCTAGAAAGGACTATTCAAAGGATTCAGAACAAATCTAAACTTTAGTACAACTTATTATCCTGAGTCTGATGGACATACAAAGAGGATGAAAAGGGTGATAGA
The DNA here is from genome assembly GCA_009831015.1 of Picea engelmannii. NCBI lineage: Eukaryota > Viridiplantae > Streptophyta > Pinopsida > Pinales > Pinaceae > Picea > Picea engelmannii. The sequence goes on along the minus strand of ML786266.1, from coordinate 367,593 downwards.
ATATATACTAAGAATGTATGTGATGGAAAAGACATCGAAATGGGAAGACTACCTACACTTGGTAGAATTCACATACAACAATGGGGATCAGACATCATTGAAGATGAGCCCATTTGAAGCACTTTATGGTAGAAAGTGAAATACTCTAGTGAGTTGGGATAATCCAACTGATAGAACAGTAGTTGGGCCAGAGTTTCTCAAGGAAATGGAGGACCAAATGACAAAAATTAAGAAGAATTTAAAAGTTTCCCAAGACAGACAGAAAAGTTATGCTGATAAGAACAAAACCCACATAGAATTCAAAGTGGGTGATCATGTTTTCCTGAAAGTGAAAGCTAACAGGAGTTCCCTGAAGTTGGGAAGCTGCACCAAGTTGGAAGCTAGATTTTGTGGGCCTTTTGAAATCCTAGAGAGGATTGGTCCAATTGCTTATATGATTGCATTTATTGCATCTATGTCTGTTCATAATGTCTTCCATGTATCATTTCTAAAGAAATATATACCTGATGCTAATCATGTTATTGACTGGAATGTGATTCAGGTGGAGCAAGAAGGCACTTTTCAAGTGCATCTGGTGTGCATTTTGGACCGGAAATTCAAACATCTTTGGAATCGAGCCATAGGGATTTGTAAATGTTCAATGGACTTGGTACGATCCTGAGGATGCTACTTGGGAGCATGAAGATGCAATGCAGATTGAATACCCACATCGTTTTGAAGATTTTTGAAAACTCTGTTATATATGTGTGTATGATGCACTGAGGACAATGCATAAATAAGGGGAGGGTATTTTATTGTCCCTTGCCCGAACCCAATTGTAATGTAATATAAATGTACTTAAGCTGGTGAGCTGGTTTGACCTCATTTGGTAATGTACATCATGTGGCATAGTGCACGCATGAACTGCGCAGTAAAATGATGTAATATGCACATTCCAGGATACTGCACACAGTATGGAGGACAATGAGCCTCGTGTACATGATATGTGTTATAGGTTAATGAATCGGTTATTATAAGCTGGGATTCTTATGTTTTGGTATTGGGCCAGAACTCCTAGGTGTCAAAGGCTAATCCGCCTACTTTGTACATGACTCATGAATTAATATAAAATACATCGTTGCACGCAGACTGACCATGATAAAAGAGAAGGGGGATTGAACTTCACCAGTTAGGGAAAGGGAGGGCCAAAAGCCAAGGGAATATTATATTAATATTTCCTAAAACATAAAGTATGGATAATTATTTTATCCTAAGTTCTAAATTTGGGGACAAGTGGACCAAAGTAACTTCTCATATGACAAGTGTCAAGTTGGGGACATACATTCATATCGTGGGGGGACTTAGCTCATTTGATCACTTTTCATGTAGAATTCTTACCAGCAACTCGACCATCATCCTCACCATCACATCCACGAGAGTTTCACAGTGATTCTTTTCCACACTTAGTTATCCAGTAAATGATTCCATGACCATTTTCACTCATGCATTTTGTTATCCTTGAGACAACCATTTCACCATTCTAGAGACTTTTCCCATAGTCATTTTTGGTTGGTGTACCTGATTATCTTGGAGCGATATTGAAGAAGCAGGTTGTCAGGCCCGTGAGCAATTCTCTGAGCGAGCGAATTGCTGGGGATTAATTCCTGAAGGTGCTAAACTACAGCTACAACGCTCTGAGACTTTCGGTTTGGCCTGTTGTTGAAGCCCTGGAATGGAAGTGGGGTAGCCAAGGGACTGTTGAGAAGATAAGGGGCACACTTCCTTGGGTGGGATAGGCATGTGGGGAATGAGAGGTTGTAGGTTATTAGTTGAGTGAGCACCTGAGACAAATTCTTTCATATTGACCATGAACCTTAGCATGGATAGGAACCCTTTACCCTGGGTGGAGCTCAATCCTAGCTCAGGGGTGACTCACTGTTGAGAGTGATGAATAGTGTAACCTAAGGCTGGGAGGTTCGTGGACAATATGTATGCAGTTGGTGACAATGTTTCTAAGATAAGTACCAATTGTATGATAAAATGATATGCTACTTTGTTATTTACATGCCTATGTTATGGTTTATCATATATGTGATTATAATTGCCCGTATGTTTTTTGGGTAATTCTAAATGCTTCATATCTATAGTTACTGTTATTTCAGTAGAAAAGTCGTATGTTACAAAAAGTAATTGTTTGTTTATGTTTATATGTAAATCTTCGGCAAGAGTGTTGTATGTATATGTTTTAGTTGCATGCAATTTAAAGAGTAAATTTATGTGGTATAGCTCAATTGACTACTGGGTATGTTACCATATGTTCCACAGTAAGGGAATGAAAGTGTTCCCTAGAGTAGCATGGTCTGGCCTGTTAAGGCTAGGAATGTTACCGACTGGTGTCAGAGCATGAGTGGTTTCTCTGGAGTGGCGTCCCTCGACCTGCGGGTGGCCGGGGGAATGTTACAAACATCCTGTTCATCCTTTCTGCAACTCTATTCTGTTGAGGTGTATATGGAGTAGTATTTGGCCTTGCTATATCACACTTCTTACTGAATTGTTAAAATTCATTCCCATATAACTCTCTGCCATTATCTATCCTCAACACCTTAATTATTTTCTCTGTTTGATTCTCTTCAAGAGCCTTAAAATCCTTAAAATTGTCAAAGACTTCATATTTATTCCTGAGGAAATATATCCAAGTATTCCTCGAGAATTCATCTATAAATGAGACATAGTACATATATTTTCTCAGATGGGACCGATACAAGTCCAAAAACATCATTGTGAACTAACTGTAAAATTTCTTCTGCCCTCGATGCACCAAAGGGGAATCTTACCTGATTCTGCTTCCCATATACACAATGTTCACAAAAATCAAAATCTAGAGAGTAGTTAGACATACCTTCAACCATACCTTTTCCGTGTGGTAGTCGAAGACCCCTCTCTCCGATATGCCCCAGTCTTTGATGCCATAACATAACCTTTTCTCCAGAGACTATAGAATTTCTTTCTTCTTCAACTCCAATATTAGGAACAATGGAACTATTACATCCATCACTAATAATGCTTCCTTGCAGCTTATATAGAGTTCCAAACCGAGCCCCTTTCAACAACACCATTTCTCCTCGAACCATCCTGCGGGTTTACTTTTAAAATATTGTTTTTACCCCTGCATCGTCCATTTTTATTACAAAAATAAAATTTCTAGCCAAACCTAGGATGTGCAAAACACCAAACAATGGTCCAATCCTTCCATCTATGAGCCTCAACTTGAATTTTCCTCATCCTATGATTTTGGTTGTCAAATCATCACCTAAGAAACCATTTTCTCGATCATACCTTTCATATTCACAGAACCACTCCCTGTGGGGAGTCATATGAAAGTATGCACCTGAGTCAACCAACCATGCCTCATGATTTGCATGTGCTCTTGAAGAAGCCAAGTACACATCCCCTCCTTCTTCCTTGTAGGTCTTTTCTTCTATAAAAGGAGATTCTTCATATCCCTTCTTTTTCTCAACTTTGGATCTAGATTGCTTCTTGTAGTTCCCTTCTTTTCCACATATCCAAGATACCTTTACAAACTTTCTGGGAGATTTAGATCTACCCTTAAACTTAGATCTTCCACTTGAGAAATTAGATCTATGTCTTTCCTAGGAGCGTCCTCTTGCAAATAATGCGTATGTTCTTTGTACTTCCATATTATTTTGTCTCATCTCCTCCAACAACAATGATGAGACCACTTCATCAAAATTCAAGGAATTTGTATTACTACCTATGGCCACAACCAAAATATCCCACGAGTCTGGTAAAGAACACAGTAAATTGATACACTTATCTTCATCTAAAATTTTAATCTGAACATATACTAATTGACTTACCACAGTATTGAAAGCATTCAAATTCTCTGCCACCGCGTCTCCATATATCATCCTCAAATTATACAACTTATTTCTTAGGAATAGTTTATTTACTAGGGACTTAGACTGATACAACTTCCCCAAATTATCCCATAAATCCTTGGTTGTAGCTTCTGATGACACATTCAGTAATACTGAATATGAGAGACACATTCGGATTGTGCTATTGGCCTTTTGATCCAATGTTTTCTAGTCATTTTTTGAAGTTCCTGTAGGTGCAATACCTAGATCTACTTCGATCCAATGATCTCTATCCACCAATAGATCTTCCATATTGAGCTTCCACAACTCAAAACTTTTCCCATTAAACTTCTCGATCTCCATTTTCGAATTGCTTGCCATTTATTTTCACATGAAAAATAAATACCACAGATCTCCCACTCTAACAAGGATTATCATAGTCCCAAGCCAAAACCTTGACCACAAATGCGTCCCCTTGAATCCAACCTCGCTCTGATACCAAATGTATATTTTAAACTTGTACAATATTTACTATTGTTGGCCCTTGACCAAGTTTTGAAGATTCTTGGTCATGTTTGACCTAATTTTTGGACTTCGACAGGATGCCGAAGGTGGAGCGCAAGATGAAGAGGATATCATGGGATCGCAGCCCCTTTTAGGGCCCTTTTTGGGATTTGGAATTATGTAACGAGCATGAGAATGTCAGCCCATGGGTTAACCCATACGTAGTCATATTTTGTATGTATAAATAGATGTTGAGGTGATATAGTGAGCACAAATGGCTGAGTGCTAGAGTTGGATCTGTGTGATCAAGAGTTGTCAGTGCTTTGGTGCATACTATGTGAGACTTTCATAGCTAAGTGCAAGTCATTGTAAGACAATGTAGAAGGTTGTGTGCTTATATCTACTCAGGGAAGGAGGATCTAGCAAGTTGTACAAATCTCCTGTCCTCTGCAGAGTAGGGTTTTTGAAGCTCTAGGCATGTAACCTATTGAAGAAGCTAATAAAGAAGACAAATAGTTGGTGGACATAGCCCCAAGGTGGGGGTGAACCACGTACATGTTGTGTTGCTATTATTTGTGCAATGTGTTGATGTGCTTATTGTTGGGATCTAAAGATGTCTTAAAATATAACCTATATGCATCATCCAAAGGTAGGCGTTGGCACAAGCATTTTACTTGTCACCTACTTACCTTTCATTTTCAATACCCATCCTCCAGAGATGCGACCCCTACAAAGGGACAACAATCGTAACAAAAGGGACAAAAATCGTAACAAAATGAACAAAAATCATTCTGTTCAAATGAACAACAATCATAACAAAAGAGACAACAATTGTTCCATTCAAATGAACAACAAAAGGAACAACAATCATGACAAGGGAATGACAGTCATTATATTGGGCCAAAATAATGTTGTATTAATTGAGTTGTAGTACTTTCCCAACTATCTAATTTGTCAAATCGGGGTTCGTAAACTAACGAAGCACACACAAAGTATATGAAATATTGAAGCGGGACTAATCTAATCTAATGTTTAAGCTACAACTAAAATTGAATCATTAATCTAACACACGACTGAAATAGAATCATTAATCTAACACACGATTGGAATTAAATCATTAATATAACACACAACTGGATTTGAAATTAATCTAGTTGCGTAAATGAAATTATTCTAAGAATGGGAAATTGCATGAAGGAAATTAATCTAAAAATGGAGAACTACATGAAGGAAAAGTAGATACAACAAGTGAAGAGTTAAATGGCACAACAACATATGAGAGCTCTCACTAATAAATAAATATTACATTCAATAATCAAATCAATATTCATAAAAGAATAATGAAAGCATGAAAACCAAAACCATGAATCAAAGCTAAGAATTCCTTTCTCTTTCGAATCCTGATGACTATCATTAATGACTACTCTAATTTTCTACTTACAATTGAAATCTCATGAAGAGAGAGCACTCTCTTTTATACATTAGATCCTTGAAGATAAGATAACCATCTCATTATTATAGATCCACTTTTCTCTCAACCTATTTCCCATTATTACAAAATATAATCCCTTCAAATCCTCACACATACCTCTCATATATCTTGGATAAGATATTCCAACCAAATCTCCATGATCTTCTCCATGGAATGGGATTGAATTATCTCCTCAAATCTTGAAATGGTGGAGGAAGTATTCGAGAAGTCCTTTTGAATTAATCCTTCTCATATTCCTACACATTACAAAGCTCACACATATTTGAGATATATATGAAAACATGTTGATTTT
>ML786266.1:336870-360069 GCA_009831015.1 Picea engelmannii | reverse complement strand
CAAATTATTCATTGCTAGCAGTTGAGGAATTACATGATTAAAGTTTAGAAAATAACATACCTCCACCTACCCAAAATGTTGATGAACTATGAAAGAGGAATATGGATGATGCAGATGGTGGAGCATGGTAGATGTCACTACTGCAAGATCATGTGAAAAGTGATGGTTTTTGTAGCTGCAAATGTTGTCTACGGGATCAGAGAATGTGAAGTGGAGGAATCTGAAGTGTTGTTGAATGAATCATGGAAAAGACAAAGTATGAAAGGGGAACTGTGGTAGTCTCATATGGCTGAAGTCATGTTGTTTTACTTACTAATAGAGTCATGAAAAGTGTATACTCTTCACCTATTGCTAAAATTGATGGTATAATTCTAATCATGCGAATGAATGTGTCGATGTTGAGCATGAAAATAAGTCATTGGATTACCGACCAATGATGAATGTCGTTAACCAATGCGAGGCAACTCACCATTGATTTCAATGAGTGCCAAGGTACCTGAGTACATCTTGTGAAGTGAGAATGAATGATTTGATTTTGAGCCACTTGCAAGATCTGACGATCAAGGGACATTGATGTATTCCCATGATTGTTAGTGGGAGAACTTGCCATTAAGCATGCAAGCCTCCAGGTACTCAAAATGGACTCTAGTCTATATCCCAGATAAGGTGTTGAGGTCGATGGGGAAAGACTTGTTGAAAGGTGGGCCTTAAGGAATCCCACATCAGTCAATGTGAGTTTGGATAAAAAGAGTGATAGGACTATAAATGAAAATATCTCAGTAGTAACAGTGTTTATGGCAAGGCAATGTAGTCATGGAAAGGGAGCTAGATAGTTTTATTGACAAGGAAAACTAAACTGAAAAAGCTAAAGAAATGTATGTGACTCAGAAAGATAGGCATGGGTGAAGTCATGAAGGATAATTCAATGGAAGATGGGCTTCAACACAGGGATGGCCAATATGCTTTGAAGGAGAAATGGGGGAGAACATTCATGACGCAAATGGGTTTATGAAAAGGTTTTTGTGTAACAACAAACGCCATGATGTGTAGAATGAGAATCAACTCCTTCAAGCAGTGAATAAGGCATGTTTTTTTTTTTCAAATTTTTTGTGATCTTTGAAAATCACTTCAGTAGCAAGATGTGATCGGTCACGTGCCTGAAATACTTAGTACAAATCCTGCATGAAAACTTGTGAGATGTTCGAAAATATAACATCCAGAAAGAAGGACAAATGTGACAAAGTAAATAAAATGTGGTTTATACCTCTTGTCATGATCACTGCGCACACTTGTTTCATTGTTGATTGCTTGCTTAGTGTAAAATCGAAAAAACATGTTTCCATATTGTTTTCAGGAATTTAAAAGAAGTCCATTTGCAATTTTATTTGTTTTATTTGTTGTTTTTTTATTTTTATAATTTGTTTTTATCTTTTATGAAATTTTATTTTTTTTACTTGTTATTTGTTATTTGTTTTTATTTTTATTTTTATGTTTGACCTAATTTTATTACATTATTTTTTTATATTATTTTTTATGTTTATAATAAAACAAAATAAATAAAAACAAACAATATATGTTTTGTTGTTGTTCTTTTTTTTTTATTATAAAAAAAGAAATTGCTTTTAATTAAACAAACAATATATGTTTTTATTAAAAAATGAAATTGTTTATAATAAACAAACAATTTTTTTTTTTTTGTGATTATAATTGTTTTATAATAAAACAAACCAATAATAAAAAAACAAATAAAACAAAAATGATAAAACAAAACAAACAATGCATGTTAACTTCATATACCTGCGCCAACAAGCCAGCATGAATACCCCAGCTCAATATGAGAAGTTCGTGATATGGATCTACTTTCCTGCTTTGACAATTCAACGTATCATTGCTGCATAGAGGTACTCGAATTACTCCATATTTTTCTGATCGCAGGTCTTTGAAGGAGCATGCACGCGGTCGCAGATGCTAAAACCATGGGAGACTCCAACAAAACGCATAACAAATCATTAAATCGTTGGAAATATCACATAAAGACTGGAGTGGATGGGGTTTGACCCCATAACCTCTGCCCATAAAATCGGATCTATTACACCCAGTTCTTATTACTGTGATATTGCATTCAAATTTTTTATTATTACTATTGTTTTTGTTGCAGGCTGCTACAACAAACTTCAGAGATGATTTTCTCACAAACTATAAATTGGATTAGGTTGGAATTTTGTGTGCAGGTTCCTATGGTCCCAATACTTTTGCATGCCAAAAATCAGAGCCATCCAATGCACAGATCTCGAGATATAAGAGAAATGGCTGGAAGTGATGATGTTGATTTTCTCAAAAATCGTGTACTAGGTTTGGCTAAATTTTTGTCAAAAGGTTACTATGGTCCCAATACATCTGCATGCCAAAAATCAGAGCCATCTGATGCATGGATCTCGATATATAAGATAAATGGTTGAAGGTGACTATATTTATTTTCTCAAAAACCATGTACTAAGTTGACCTGAAATTTACTGGGTTTTTGTATCATAATATAATGCACTTCCTGTCCAAAATTCATAAGAACCTAGATCCCAGTTTGTGAGATATCTTCAGTTCAATTTCTACATTTTTTTTATTTATTTTTAAATTTATTTTATTTTAAAGATTTTGTTTTTATTTGCATTCTAAATTAAAAAATAAATCAATAAATAAAATAAATGAAATTAGAAAACTAGTTTAAGACAAACATTTTTTTAGTTTTTGTTTTAATTTTGTATTATTCCTAGATTTAAAAAAGAAATTTAAACAATTAAAGAAATGAATTTGTTTAGCAAATGAAGATATATAATTTGAAATTGAAGATGAACAATTGGATTGGGCGTTTTTCATTGTCAACAATTTATCATTCCTGAAACTTCATAGTCACCCTACTTTCTGATCCTCGCGATCGCACGAAGCATGGAGGAGAGCATACTTATTCTAGCAAAAAAAACTTGAAAATAAAACCCTACCTACACTGCGCTAATTAGAAATGAGAAATTAGTTACGTGTAATCAAACAACCAATGTAGCCATGCACGCAACAGTAACAAAAAAATGTTGTCTTTCAATTTAGCAATTGAAAGTCGGGAATATGTATCAATGTGTGAAATTAGTGGTTGAAACTGGAAATTAAAAAAAGAAAAATAAAAACTAAATGAATCTAACCTAGTACTTGCTTGAAACCAACATTCGATCAGGCTTTCATAGGTGTAATTTCTCTTACTCGGATCATGTTGCAGCCCCTTGTTGTCCTCCTCGCCCTCTTGCGCACCTAATGATTATTCATTAAACATGCAAGGTTCTTCGTATGTTGATTCTTTGTTCGCCTAAGGAGGAGTGAATAAGCTTTCGGCTGCTATCAAGATCTCCTCTTCCAGAGAAGAGGAGACCTCGACTTTTTCTAGGATCTGTGTAAGCCGTTCCAAGCTTAAATTCATTGTTAAATCATGTTAAAAAAAAAGGATTCTTACAGCACCCAAAACTGAAATCTAAATGAAAAAAACTTGAATAAAAGCACTCTTACTAAAACGAAAAAAAAAAAATTACTCTTCACAGTTGCGGAAATTAAAATATTTCTGATAGTTGGTAGGGACAGTGAGGAGTCTCCTCTCACGAGCTTCTATGACCCTCAACACATGTAGATCATAAAAATTAAAACTACTTTTGCGTGAATTGAAATTTGCAGAAATTGAAATTACATCTACCTAGTTGGTAGGGAGAACATGAGGAGTTTCCTCTCATGAGCTTCTATGTCCCCTTACCAACATATCTAGATCACACTTGCAGAAATTGAAACTAATCTTGTAGAAATTGAAACTAATCTTGCAAAAATTGAAATTACTTCTACCTAGTTGGTAGGGAGAACATGAGGAGTCTCCTGTCACAAGCTTCTATAACCCCTTACCAACACATTTAGATCACACTTTCATGAATTAAAATGAAAAAGAAACTAATACCTCAATCCATCATGCTTCCCTGACAACGACGTCAAAATGTTGGGCTCTAAAGATGTCTTAAAATATAACCTATATGCATCATCCAAAGGTAGGCACTGGCACAAGCATTTTACTTTTCGCCTACTTACCTTCCATTTTCAATACCCATCCTCCAGAGGTGCAACCCCTGCAAAGGGAAAACAGTCGTAAAAAAAGGGACAATAATCGTAACAAAAGGAACAACAATCATTATGTTCAAATGAACAACAAAAGGAACAACAATCGTAACAAAAGGAACAACAATCATTCCATTCAAATGAACAACAAAAGGAACAACAATCGTGACAAGGGAATGACCATCGTTATATTGGGTCAAAATAATGTTGTATTAATTGAGTTGTAGTACTTGCCCAACTATCTAATTTTTCAATCTGGTGTTCATAAACTGATGAAGCACACGCAAAGTATATGCAAGATTGAAGTGGGACTAATCTAATCTAAAGTTTAAGCTACAACTGAAATTGAATCATTAATCTAACACACGAATGAAATAGAATCATTAATCTAACACACAACTGGAATTCAATCATTAATCTAACACACGACTGGAATTGAAATTAATCTAGTTGTGTAAATGAAATTATTCTAAGAATGAGAAATTGTGTGAAGGAAATTAATCTAGAAATGGAGCACTACATGAAGGAAAAGCAGATACAACAAGTGAAGATTTGAATGTCACAAAAACATATGAGATGTATCACTAATAAAGCAATCTTACATTCAATAATCAAATCAATCTTCATAAAAGAATAATGAAAGCATGAAAACCAAAACCATGAATCAAAGCTAAGAATCCCTTTCTCTTTCGAATCCTAATGACTACCATTAATGACTACTCTAATTCTCTACTTACAACTGAAATATCATGAAGAGAGAGCACTCTCTTTTATACATAAGATCCTTGAAGATAAGATAACCATCTCATTATTATAGATCCACTTTTCTCTCAACCTATTTCCCATTATTAAAAAATATAATCCCTTCAAATCCTCACACGTATCTCTCATATATCTTGGATAAGATATTCCAACCAAATTTCCATGATCTTCTCCTTGGAATGTGATTGAATTATCTCCTCAAATCTTGAAATGGTAGAGGAAGTATTCGAGAAGTCCTTTTGAATTAATCATTCTCATATTCCTACACATTACAAAGCTCACACATATTTGATATATATATGAAAACATGTTGATTTTCTAACATTTAATCACAAATTTCTTTTAAATACTAAAATGAATAAAGCGGAGAACAATAAGGTGAAACCCGAGTATATTTATGGAAATGATATCATGAAAGGTTAATGGGGCGATGAAATGTGGAGAATGATGAAGGGAAAGATGGATGAAAATAAGACATTTCTGAGCCCCAACACTTATATGTTAATGTGCTTAGTGCTTTACTATAGATGAATGATTTTTTGATTCTTAATGCTTAATAATATGGACGGATGTTAGATCTGACTTATATACATGTGCTTAGTGCTGAATATGTTAATTTTTTATCTGTTTCATCATGCTAAGTGTTGTTAGATGCTAGATCTGGTTGAATACCGTGATGCTCTGTAATTAGGGTTTAACTGCACTGTAACTAAGAACTGAATATCGATGAATGTTAACAGCTAAGTGCCTTGATTAGAACCACATATCTATGTCCCAGCTAAGGTTGAAGACACTGGATTCCTACAACCACCCCTACATCTACCTCGGGTGAGATTCATCTACTTCACAGGTGTTGCCGAAAGGGCTAGTAGTTAGGGTTTTGTTGGTGCAATGTTGTAGCGTTGAACCCTAGGTTTGCCCTTGTGCCAACAAATGGTTCCATTGTCGGGACCTGAAACTGTGATTGCTGGGAACTGAGTAAAAATAATCTTTTTGCAAAGACCTGACCTGAAACTGTGATTCGTGGGAACTGAGGAAAAATAAACTTTGTGCAAAGACCTGACCTGAAATTGTGAAAACTCTGTACATAGATATGTCACTCTAGTGTGCAATATTCTACTTGATTTGTGAAGCTCTGTTCTAAAGAAAGAAGTCTGATCTAAATAAAAGAGGTAAGATCTGAATGCTTTGTACTCTGATAAAGGTAAGAATAGTGAAAAGTTTTAAGATCTGGAAGCTTTGTGCTCTGTTGAAGATAAGATTAGTGGAAATTTTTGTTTCTAAAGTATGGATCTAGGTATGTTTGATAAGATTTATCCTATCTTGAAAACTAGGGCACTGATAGAAGAAATAATATTTGATATGAATAGATTTGATAAGAATAGTGAAAGATATGTTATACCTATACATAGAGAGAATGTTTGGACTAACAAATGGATGCAGGATCCTAGAAAGAAGTTTTTGCAGGTTAGCTACCATGATCCTAGTGTGCAGTACAGGAAAGGCTAGGGGTCATTTAAGATAAAAAGAGGATTAACCCTTTGTTACCATTGCATAAGACTAGGACATCTGGCTAAGGAATGCCCTGGTAGAAGACCTAATTGCCTCTGTTGCAAATCTATGGACCATGAAGTATTGGATTTCCCTAGAATGGTTGCTAAGGTTGAAAGGATGTATATGAGACAAGAAGACCATGAGAAAAATCTAGCAACTGAGATTATGACAGAACCCCAAAAAGAATCATATAAAGTATTGCTACAGATGAAAGAAACCCTAAATGACCACTGACATATCATCTTATAAGAGATCTTCAAAGAAAAATAATGCATTGAAGTAAGAATAGGAGACTTTGACATTGACTGTGTTCTGGATGAAGAAACGCAGGTGAATATCATGACAGAAAGAACCTAGAAAATTCTAGGAAATCCTACTATGATTCCTTCATTGGGAGGAATAGAATTATTCAAAGGAAAGTTGATAACCCTATGTGGAAGAATTACCAGGATATCTATGAGTTCTCATGGAACTTCGATAGAGGAAGAATTTGAAGTTGTTAAATTTATTGATAACAATGCTCCATTTTCTATGTTATTAGGAAAACCATGGATTGGAAAATATCAAGCCAGAAGGAAAGAAGAAGAAGGATTAGAACAAAGGAAGCAAGAGTTGAAAGATTTCATGACTAGGAGGATTGCACACTTGATTGAAGAACAAGAGAACTAGGAGAAGCTATTTCAAACAAGAGATTTTGATGTCAAAGTTGGAAGAACATTAGAAGACCCACAAAATATTGAAGTACCTATTCCAGGTACAGATTAAGTATTACCCTTGATTTCTAGGAAGGAACCTCAACAACGCGAAGTTACTTTGTCGAAAGAAGATAAGAATCAGAATGGAAAAAGGAATTTTGAGATGAATCTCACTAGAAAGAAGGCTAGAAAACTAAGTAAGAAGAGATCTAAGATTGAAAAGTTACAGAAGGTTCCCAAGGGAACTTTGTAGAAGGAAATTTTTCAAAATTGGAGCTTCACCGAAATATCAAAACAACGTCACATGGCACTTTGCCACGATGAAGCAATATAGTCATTGGAACAATATAACCATTCAACCGACGACCCAAACGGGTAGAAAGGAATTTATGGTTAGAAAGTTCACCACCAGACGATTGGGACCATGCCGCAATGGACATAACTGAGTTAATGAAGGCTTGTCTCCCATTGCAAGAGATCCATTGTCGAGTTATCTATTTATCCCGTCGTGCCATGTAACGAGAACACTTTTTCCAATTGTGACTATCAGAGCTCACAACATAGTTGATTTTTCACAGTGACCACCATGTTAGTGCCATCTATCCTGTTGCATTGAGCAGTTACTCTTCGAACCCGAGACATTCAACCATGAGCGTGCATGTTGGACGAGCTTAGCACTGTAGAGAAAATTGTCGAAGAAGTTCTTATTGACCTAATGACTGAAAGGTTAATGTCTGAAAGAGTGATGTTTGCAAGTATTCAAGCATCATCGACGAGAGGGATACAAGCCTCTCCATCAACTTCTCATGGAGATAGATCATTCTGACCATCACCAGAAAAGAGAACCAAACATAGACATGACCTAGAAAATGTGAAGCTAATCCCATCCATATTGTTGGATTATATCCCACCTCTAGTCGGGGCAGTGAGTAGAGATAGTGTGACAAGAGAATTCGAGTACACCATGGTTACTGCATACCTCACGAAGGGGATATGCATATTTTGAGCACAACAGGATAAGATCGCATCATTGAAGTTCAGTGAATTCAACCTTAGAGATCGAAAAAACTGCAGTATGCTTGCTCCATATAAATACCTGACTAGGACAAAGGGGAAGAACTCAAATATAATCACTCAACCATGGACGATGAACCTTGTGTAGTCCACTTTTTTAAACGTCATGAAAATCCCACACTTCGGAAGGCACCAAGAAGTCAATACATGTGTCAAGTTATTACTTTCATGTTGCCATGGTGATTACTTATGGCTAGATCGTCGTATCACAGTTGACCCGATGTTGATCTATATGATCACGGAATTAAGTATGCAAGGACCTAATACATAGGAGTTCTATCCAGGAAAGGCCATAGATCGTGCACTAGCACAGAAAATCAAGGATACATATGGCGATGTTGAAAAGGGAACACGAGGCTACAAGGTAGCCTCCATCCAGAATGGCACAGTGCGTCTCTCCTGTCAGTTAATTGCAGGAAATTTAGTAAGGAAGAATAGATCTACGCAAGTCACAGGATTTGTTGTTGACCTCATGGGAAAGTGTGTAGAAGGTTTACAGATGAACTGGGTGAAGTACCTAGTGAATCAGCTGGAGCTAGACTGCCGCAGAGCACAAAATCAGGGCTATGAGTTCCACTTCATCTAGCTCCTAATCGTTATTGCCTTTATTTCCTGGGAGATGCCAGAAGGTGAAACCTTCCTAGATATTGAACCATTAGAGCCGCTTGCTACAAAGTTCATGACCCTTTGGTACTCGAGTGATATGAACAAACAGTCATAGTCGAACATTGTTTTTCATACCTACTACATTCAACTGAAGAGAACAATAGAAGCAGAACATCGCATGACTCTGAACACCTTACAAAGATTTCAACCTCTAATGAAGTTCTACGCAGATCGACACTTCATCTACCTTACAAAATGAGCCAATGAACATAAGGATCAGGGAAGTTGTACTACAATATAACGGAAGAGGATCTTGAGGAGATCACTAAGGACTGGTCGGTAGACCTCCTTATTCCAGCAGACCCTGCAGAGATGTCCAACCTTGACAGCCCAAAAACCACACATGATACACCTAGACCCAACAAAATGAAGAAGACTGAAGAGCTCCAAGACCTAAGTAGTGCCTCAGGAAAGAATGCTTCAATATCACCTGACCGAGGGGGTGAAGAGGAAGAAATAAATGACATAGGAGCTGAACAGAAACAAGTCAAAGTAACACCGCCGAGAGATGAGACTAATCCCCTGAAGAAGAGGAATGCTTCTTCCCTGAAACCTTCTTCCTGAAAGAAATCGAGAGCCACTGTGACCAAGATGAACACCGTGCTTACTATTGATGACTTTGATTTCATCATAGCAGCCCTTAATGACGCTTCATTAGAAATCGTTGAGAAACAAGAAGATACGAAGGAGGAAATGTATGATAGACTTAAGGTCATGTTTTGAGGGGTAAAACAGGCCCTCTAATCCAGTTGCGTAGTGTCCATTGTGCCCCTGTCATCAGGAGAACCAGAGTTGGGGGATGTGCCATCCCAACTCTGTGGATTAGATGATGTGGTCGAAGCTCATCCTTGTCGCACACAAGAAGAAGAATAACAAGCTACCCAGACCTTGAAGCAAGTACAAGGAGACATTGTAGAACAATGCAAAATTGTAGAATAAGAGAAGGTTTCTTTCTAGGCCAAGTTTGAAGCGGAGAAAGCATATATGCAACAAGAGAAAGAATAGTTTCTCGCAGATCATCTCGAAGTAAAGGAAGAAGTAAACAGATCCCTCCGCTTTGTGACAAGATTAGAGATACAGGTTGAAGACTGAGTCATGCATCAAGTAGAGTATCTCACAGAAGCTATCCAATAGCTACAACAATGAATAACATATTTAGAGCTCCGCATTATACCTGACACTCCACAAGATGTAAGGGACCAAAGGGAAGCAGCTGCTCGAAGCGTAGTTGAAAGAATACAAATCCTTTCCCTGGAATGCAAGTAACTGATTGATCGCAGTTCCCAAATGTATGAACAACTAACTGAGGATCCAGAATTGAAGGTACTGGAGTCATAGCTCCAGGAAGAGAAGTATCAAGTAGAGACAATACAGGTGCAGTTGAAGCCCCTGTAAGTTGTGGAAAGAATGAAGTGATTCCAAGAGAAACGCACTTCCCAGAAGAAGTTCCATACTATTCAGAGCAGATTTATGGAAGTAACTCAAAGGGTCCAACCTGTACAGGAGGATTCTTACCAACTGTTCACAGAAATTGAAGGTCGAGGAGAGGAACTAGAGAAAGTTGTCACTGTAGATGAACAATGTCTCGAAGGACCTGTCAACGAAGCACTCATACAAGAGTTCACTGAACAGGAGGCCATAGAAGAACAACAAGTTGAAGCATCTTGAGCCAAGATCGAGGCTTTTGATGCAGAACTAGTCAGATCAGAGTGACTTGGGATGAGTCATAGGTCAGTCTTGGGGGCCTGTTGGCCCTTGACCAAGTTTTGAGGATTCTTGCTCATGTTTGACCTAATTTTTGGACTTCGAAAGGTTGTTGAAGGTGGAGCACAAGACGAATTGGAGATCGTGGGATCTCGATCCCTTTTAGGGCCCTTTTTTGGATTTGGGATTATGTAACGGGTATGGGAATGTCGGCCCATGGGTTCACCCATTCTTAGGCCTATTTTTTATGTATAAATAGATGCTAAGGTGATATAGTGAGCACAAATGGTTGAGTTCTAGAGTTGGATCTCTGTGATCAAGAGTTGTAAGTGCTTTGGTGAATACTATGTGAGACTTGCAGAGCTAAGTGAAAGTCATTGTAAGAGACTGTATAAGGATGCGTGTTTAGATTTACTTAGGGAAGGAGGATCTAGCGAGCTGCACAGATCTCTTTTCCTCTATAGAGTCAGGTTTTTGAGGCTTTGTGCATGTAACCTATTGAAGAATATAATAAAGAAGACAAAGAGTTGGTGGGCGTAGCCCTAGGGTGGGGGTGAACCATGTACATGTTGTGTTTCTCTGCTTTGTGCAATGTGTTGATGTGCTTATATGTTAATGTGATTAGTGCTTTAATATAGATGAATGATCTGTCAATGATTAGTGCTTAATAAGATGGATGAATGTTAGATCTGACTTATATACATGTTCTTAGTGCTGAATCTGTTAAGATCTGATCTACTTCATCATTCTAAGTGTTGTTAGATGCTAGATCTGGTTGAATACTGCGATGCTCTGTAATTAGGGTTTAACTGCATTGCAACTAAGAACTTAATATCGATGAATGTCAACTTATGAGTGCCTTGATTAGAATCACATATTTGTGTCCCAGCTAAGGTTGTAGACACTGGAGTCCTACAACCACCCCTGCCTCTACCTTGGGTGAGACTTCATCTGCATTGCAGGTGTTGCCGAAAGGGCTGATAATTAGGTTTTTGTTGGTGCATTGTTGTAGCGTTTAATCCTAGGTTTTCCCTTGTGCCAACGAATGCAAACATATTTTTAGTAAAAGAACATAAAATATACAATGGAAAATACAAACATTATAGAGAGAGTTTTCCCCTGAAAACCCAAACCAGGAAAACCAACATATTCTATATTCATTCATAGTGTTACATTGTTTACAATACAATATACATATAGGAGCCATCAACATCCAAAACCATAATCCAATGAGTTGGATTAGTCAACAATCCTAATTCCTTAACTAGAAATAGAAAACCATCAACAAAAACCATGTGCCAAAAAATCGCCCAAAAATGCGATAGATTTCTTGAGGATTCTTTTTTTTATACCCAACAGAAGGATTTCATCCTAGGAGAAAACTTATACACACAAAATACAACCTCTCATTACCCACATGCCTATCCCACCCCAAGAAGTTTTCCACTTCTCTTCTCAATAGTCCCTCGACTGCCCCACTTCCCTTCCAGGGATTCAACAACATGCCAGACAAGAATTCTTAGAGCACTATAGTTGTTTCTGGGCTCCCTCTAGGAGAAATCAATTCCCCAACGACCTCTCTCACCTAGAGAGAGTTACTCACAGTCTTGACAACCTGTTTCTTCTTTTCCAACAAACTCTCTCACCTGAAGAGAGTTTCCCACAGGTCTGACAACCTGCTTCATTAATCCACGGGCCTAACAACCCGCCTCTTCACTCTCACTCCTAATCAACCAATAATAGGCTCAGGTAAAGGAAACAAACAAAAATGGGAAGGAAACAAAATATGGAAGCAATCCATGTTTAGTCCATGAACTATGTTGGAAGAAACAACCAACCGTTAAGACACCACACAGGCTTAGGCAAATAAAGGTGCGTTGGGTTTCACAGGAAATACACAAGATACATCAAGTATAATTGTGGGTTCCATAGGTGTGTGTATTCTCAAAGGTTGATAATGGAGATCATGGCACAATGCGTGAGTGCATGAGTGCATCAGTCCATAGGAAATAATTCTAGAATGGGGAAGAATTAAAAGAATGGCAGAGAGCCCCCCAAGAATGATGAGTTTTCCAAATATAACTGCATGTCCCAAATCATACACTTTTCTTCATGAAGGTGCATGAGCTCCACATATAATGTGTTCTCTTCCCATAGGAAATTACGATAACATAGGTTATTTCCCAAACCTCAGTATTTTAGGAAATATATTATAATATTCCCTTAGAGATAAGCCCTCAAGTTTATCCTTTTTTCCTAGCCTCTTATCCCCTTCCCTTTCCCTACCTAGTGGAGATTAGTCCCCCATTATATTTTATCATGGTCATTCTACATGCAACGATGTATTTATATTAATGATATGAGTGTTTACATATAAACAAAATAAGCTCTCTGGCCTTTAACATCTAGGATTTATGGCCTAATAATCACATAACCATCCTAGCTTATAATTACTTGGCTCACCATCCTATAAAACATGTTACATTTACAATTACAACTTGGGCTTGATATTGGGATATTACAACACAAATCTTCCCATTGGTCCTAGAGAGGGTCAGATCAGATTGTGAGGAGGTCCCATTCCCCTCATGAGTAGACATTCATTTTCTAGATGATCTTCTATGTAGCATCCTATGCACCAAACCTGAGGTTGTCCTGGTCTTCGTATGGTTAATTCTTGAATATTATCCATTAGCACCGATATTTTCCCCTAGAGTTGTGACACATTTGCATCTACTGGAGGCCTATTCATCCTCAGACTCCCTGGATAATATGCCATGGCTTTGATCTTCATCGACTACTCCAAGGATTTTGTTAAGGTGGATATCCATTTTTGCATTACAGGAATTCTCGTCAGAGGTAGTAATTCTTGGATGTATCATTCCCTCTAGTGATCTTCGTGAATTGGATGTGCTAGCCTCCCAATAACATCTTTAAATTTATGACTGTACTGCTAGGTAGATTCTCCTTCCCTTTGTTGAATCTCCCTCTTGTTGCTCTGATTGAGGTAGTTTGAATTCGACAATGAATTTCAAACAAACTTGGCCAAGGGTGAACTATTGTCCTTGCACCCCTGGTTCAATAGCCTTCATGTACCATTTGAGATCATGACCCCTCAAGGTATTTTGGAAATCTAATAACTTGTTTGTATTGAGAGTCCCTCTAGATATCTATATGGATTCACATAAGAACCAATGTTTCTCTACATCCTCATTCCCTTTACCTCATAATTCTAGGTATTGAGCGATCGATCCTCCCATATTTCCAGCCATTATAGGTCTCACTATTCCTATTATAATGAAAACTAATGGACCTAGTTGTGATATGTCGAGGGATCCCAATATCCTCCCAGTGTTTACACTTATAGACTAGTTCTGACTAACTGGATGTGATGGAATAGAAATGGCATAAGTAGGCGGTGTAGAATTTACCATAGGTATAGAGGACACCTGGGGGATGCGTGATTCGGGGCTGGTTCCACTGAATTCTAGGAGGGTTTATTTGATTTGTGAGGTCTCATTTTGTTCCTCTGGAGTATCCTTTTCTGCCTAATTCTCGATGTTTCCTGATATCATGGATGAATAGTCTTGGTATCCTACAAGGTCCATAACTACTTTCTCTTCCCTTTCTTTTTCACACTCTTCTTCTCATACACCCACCTAGGGATTACTTACTCTATGTGCTTCTCTCTGTTGTAGTCTTAGACTATCCAATATTTCTTGTCTTCTTACCTTCCTCAACTCTTCCTTCTTTCTTTCATCTTTTCCTCTTGATCTGATTACTTTCCACAACACCTTAGACTGCTTTGTTGTTTTCTTTACCTTTCCGCGCCACCACTTCTCAACTATATGGTGGCTCTCCTTAAGGATCACTCATTTCTTGTGCTCTTTTCTTGATCTTCCCTCACCTTTCAAATAACCCTTTCCCCTTCTCAGGTCATGATCCTACCCCACACTCACCCTACCCCAAGTGTAGGTGTTTAGGTTTCCATCTCAGTCGAGGGAATAGTTATCATCCCATCCTCCATCAAGAATACTTTGATCCACAGGGTAATTTCCCTCAATAGTCTCCCTCGTGCACCTTTCTTGAAAATTTCTTCTGTCCATGAAAAAGATTGGTGATTCTCATCTTCAAATTCAATGATATATCCCTCTAGAGTCATATTAACCCAAAAATTGACCACTCGCTTAATTTGGTGATCCAACCGATGAAGTGTCATAATATTTTCTGTAACCCAAGAACAAGTATTCTTGACAGGTTATTGGAATTATGGAGTTTTTGGAGATGATCTATCCAATGGAATAGTTCTTCAAGGAATTTTACCCAGAAATCTCATACTGGTCACTCGATCTCTCTGAATAAAAGACATAATATTTGGTATCCTTCTCGCTTTTACCTCACAACTCTACTTCCTTCCATATAAATGTGTTACAATTTCATTCCCAGCATTTATGAATCTCATATCTATATATCCGAGGAATCATTCTCCTCACAGGTTCCCTTTTAAAACATAGGTTTCGGCAATGGAACCATTTTGTTGGTGCAAAAGTGATTAGACGAGGGCCCTCTTATAGTTTTCAACAAAAGGTACTGAAGTAGTCTAGAGTGTTGGCATTTTCATGTTCTCGGGAGGGAAAAAGTATCACCTGAAGTGCATCCAAGACAATAAAGATAGGGAAGGGTAAGGAGAATACTTAGACAAATCACTGAGGAATCAAGATTTGTGTTAGTCTTGCGCAAGATAGATTAAACCCGTAGAAGTTCTGAACATTTCCTAACTAAGAACAAAGAAATAGATTTGTGTCATCATTCACAAGTAAGCATTTAAGCATATTAGAAATAAAATATAATACAAAGAAACATTCAATACATTTATATGACTAGATACACAAGATATATTCAAAATTTGGGTCCCCAATTGTATTAACATATTAGGTTCTTCTCACAACTTGAGTCACATATACAAGTAATTAGAGGATGCTCCCCAACAAGTATGAGACAAGGTTATCTCAGTCCCTTTCTCTTTCCAACCCTACAATAATTCAAAACTATATTACATTGACACTATGGTTCTTACCCATATCTCAAGACTCAGCTAAGCTAACAACATGGATAATAACAACAATGACTCTAGCAACAATGACAATCCCAATCCTTCATTAACAACCAATAACCTTATTACAATCACATCAATGTGATATATATAGTCCGATATAGGGTTGTTGGTTGAGAACCTAAGAGTTATTTCTTCTTCTTGATCTTGTTGCAACTTCTTTATTCAAAAATGATGTTGCATTGTCCTTCCTACCACCTTCTATTTCTTCATTTAGTTCATTGACCAGCTCCTCAGTAGCTTGCGCAACTTATGTTCACCAAAATGAAGCTACAACATAACTTGTGTAACTTCTATTTATCAAAATAAAGGGCCCAACAATCCCCTTCAACCTCCCAATTGACACCACTCTTTTTTGATTTTCCAACTTCAACTAAATAGGTGAATACCCCAGTTGAGGTTCTCCCATAGCTTCCTAGGTGGCAGAACATTGACTTCAGATCCTAAGTTTAGTATAATATCCCCCATATTGAAATATCCTATGTTAGCATTCAATCTTAATTCCCTAGTGGTTCTTCTCTTCTTATGGACCTGATTTACTCTTTTTACCCCCTCTTCCCCAAGATTGCACTTTTCTAACAAATTTTGCAGTACTTGTAAGGAATTTTTATCACTCAACAATTTGACATAAGCTCCCAAGAAGTTTCTTAAGTTACTTAATTTTTTTGAATACTTCTCTTGATTGGTCTGATCGATTAATGAAGGCATGTAATAGACTGGTATCTCATATACTAGTTCCATTCCTGAAGTGGATGCAATGTTTTCCTTCAATATCTCCGATCTAATTTCCTTAAATATCTCTTTCTCTTTTCATGCATCAAACTTTTGTTCTGGTGTTGTATTCTTCCTGAACCACTAGTATTGGTCTTGATCCTTCTTTCCTGCATATTCTCCTATCTTAGCTCCACCTCTAGTCACTATGTTAATCTTCTTCCCATCTTCTTTTGTATTTTCCACCCCGATCCATTGTATGTTCTGATTAGACTAGTTCCTCTTGTTTTGTATATTTATTTATCAAATTGTAGAAAAATGTTCTATTTCATGGTCTACTACATGACAACACATACATGTTGTAGGTGGTTGTGGGAAGTATCTTTCATAGTGCCTGGTTTCTGAAAATTATGACACACTATTGGTCCTCGACCTCCTCCAAAGCCTCTTCCTCTATGACCTCCTCCTCTGAATCCTCCTCCGTTTCCCTGATTATATCCATGCATTCTGTTATACAGGGGTCCTTGGTTATACTGCGACTGTAGGTTATTGTATTGCTATGGTGCTACGCATTGCTGTGTAGGATTATATTGGTGTTTCCCTTGAAAATATTGTGCATTATACTATGGTTGTGCTGCAAACTACTGCAGAGGATTGTACTATGGCTACTTCACAATATTATGCTATGGATTCTATGCAAATTTTCTTGTTACATGTTCATCCTGCACCCTATATGTATCTGCAATCCTTTATTTAATCATCTTCAAGGTTCTACAGTCCTTGTCTTTGTGTCCAACTAACTTACAAAAGTTACAAAACGTTCTCTTCGGTACGGTCTAATATTTTTGTGGCAGGGGGTAATGATAGGGATCATTCCCATGTGTTTTTCAAATATCACACCATGTTCCTTCTCAAGCTAAAGGGTTTGGCATACCCACTCCAATATACTGCGAAAATAATTGACACTCATTCTTATGATGGCCTTTTGTATTGCACATTGTACACCATGCATCTTCTTTTTTCTCCTTTCCTTTGTTTTGATTCAACTGGAATGTTAAGTTCTTCAAATCTTACTTCAGCTCTTCCATAGTTGGATATACATGCTGGTACTGGTTTACCACTATTTGTAAGGCTACTTGTAGAGCCTCGCCCTGAATTTTAAATTTTTTCTATCTCAAAGGATACTTCAAGTGTGGCAACAAAGAATTAACAAAAAAATTTCTATGTTGTGTTTCAATAACAGTGTACTTTAACTTACGTTTTAGCATCTTGAATTTATGGTCCACTTCCCAGAATGATTCTCCCGGTTTCTACTTGATCTCTATCATTTCATTCATAAACTGGTCTTCTAAACTTGGCTTCTTAATTTTAGTTATTAACTTCCTCTTCACATCTGCTACAGTTGTAGGCATTCTCATTGGATTATTTATTGAGAGACCCATGTACCGGTCTAATGAGCGGTATCTAAAAGTGATTTCCAACTTTGTAACCTTTGTGTCCTCGTTTGTAAAATGATTTTCTTCCCATATCTTCGGACATATGAGAAAATGTTTTCTGGATAGTTTGACCCATCTCCTCATAAATTTGGTAACCTGATAGTTGGATCTTGTCCTGCCATTGTGAAATTTGTTGAACTATCACCTACGCACAGTGTAGATACTTGACTGCTACTGGCTGAACTTATACTTCTACTACGTGACCCTTATCATGTAAAAATTCTTCTACCACTAATCACTTGATGGTTAACTGTTTTTTCTTCTTCATTTTTCTTCATTACACATGGGGTTGTGGGTTCCACACTGATTCAGATCTAGATTGGAGAGCCTTCTTCTGCACCAAACCCATGAACTCTAGTTTTCGTCTCATATATGGAACACAAGATATCCTCAATATGCCCTGTGGCATGGATATATTCTACCTCTTCCTCATCACTGTTCAATCCTTCTTGCTTGACTAATGCCCTCTTCCTCGTATTCATCTGATACTGGTAGGGTCTTCCTCTTTGCGCCACACCTACATTCCTTATGATTTCCCTAGTCTTCTCATCATCCATAATGATGGGTCCCATTTCTTCCTTCTTATGGAATCTCTCCATATCCTTCTCCATATCTCATATCCTACTTAGTGCTTCCCCCAACACCCCCATGCGCATAGAGTGATCTAGTTGTATGATTCCATGGTCATCACGCCTTTATCTAGTAATAAGATCTTGATCGACGTGTAAAGAGACCTGATGTACCTCCTTCTCGTTCCCTTCAAGAAATAATTCTTTGTAGTAGTATATGACTTTGTGGTATCTACTACAAATTTAATAATAAACCCCACAATAATATTGTCCAACCAAAAACCTATTGCATGTGTGAATTTATTATTAGTCCTTTCCAACTATGCAATATCCTGAGAAGTCCACTCAACTGGTCTAATCCGATTTGTGGGATGGGTATCCTTCAAACTTAATATCCACTCTTTCAATAACATTATAAAATAGTAGAAAAACACTTCATGAAAATCAGTAAAAACATACCTCTGTAGATATTGGCGTAATGTATACCTGGAACCCTTATTATGTTTCTACACGAACTACAACTTCTTTGTTTCCAACCATCTTTCAATCTCTTTCTTCCTAAGATTCCATGGCATGAACATCCCTTTTTACCACTGCCTATTCTTCACTAAAACCCTTCCTGGATCTCCTTATGAGTTATATCCAACAATGGAACCATTTTTTGGACGTATGGGCTCGCCCAGGTTCTACTTTAGTTCTCCAACAAAACCCTTTTCACCATCATCCCTTCTGATAAACTAGAAGGTAACACTACGCACAAAGTGCACACCACAGTCTTACCCAAGATGGATTATGGGTGACTATAGGATGCAGGTATCTGTAGGATGTAGTTGTCTATAGTAATGGAAGGTATTGGGGTTGTTTTTCTTACTTATATTTCTACTTAACCATGCATTCTATTACAATATTCATCAGATCCATTCATTCATTTATAACATTCATTCTGCATATCTCTTCTAGTGTGCATTGTAAGTATAACCATTCATTTATCTATCTAACCATTCATTCATAACTGCAGAAATAGTAAAACATTCAAACACAATGCACACAAAGTTTTACCATGGTTCACCCCCCAAGGGTTATGTCCAAAAATATATTCTACTTATTTTCTTATTCATCAAAAGGTGTTGCATGCATTACATCATAATAAAGGGTAGTGAGGTAGATCGGTGTCACACCAATCTCCATAAATTGTGACCTGACCCTTATTTACATCTCTAGATTTACTCCATATGATCTCCATAACTCTCAAAACAAACTTCAACTCCAAAAAGGTTCTTCAAGTATGCAAAACGTCGCACAAAGGTCTCACAAAGCATAGATGTGATACATCGATGCCTCATTCTACCTTATACCTCTTCTATTTATATTACAAAAATGGATACAATCCTTACAATATGAATCCAAAAACCTAACCCTAACATGGCTAGGTTTGTCCACATCTACGAAGGATTTTCGCAAATCCTGCTGCATGCACTGATTTTCCTCAAAATATGGCACTCTCTCCTTCTTGGTACAATCTTCCTCATTTTCTGCACTGTTCTCCCGAAAATTCCTTTTCCAACAGATGAGTATGGTCATTATACTCATCATTTCCCACAATTTGTTGAGTACAAATGGATGAAAGAGTCAATGAATACCCATTGACCCCCTTCACCACAAGGACCCCTGCAAATACCCCAAAACTATTTGCAACCTCAAACACCAACAATTCTCCAAAATATGATTCTGCATAAGGGAGTTATTAACACCCAACATGCACCCATTATTATATCAGGTGAGGTTCCATGCACCTCGACATCATTGTTTACCCCTCACATGGGTAACCCCCTCTCACACCCAATATACCTCACGAATGAGGCTCAATGATGTAGACTTGGGGGAACCCCTTCCACCTATAGTACCACAATGTTTATTGGACCCTATCCTTGTAAGGAAATTGTAAGTGTATATCCACACCCATCATGGGCCATCATCCTTGATTGGGATCAACTTGTCCAAGCATGACTTCCATCTTCTATCTCATTTCAAATATGGGTCATTGTTAAAAACTGTACATTTTATCAATGTATAATAGATGATGGGGAATCCTCATGTATTATGTCTTCATCATCTTGGAAACAACTAGGATACCCTACTCTTATCCCATTAATTATTGAGTTAAGATCCTTTTATGGTAGAATCTATTCCCCCTTAGGGATCTTACCTAATATCCCCATTGATTTAGGCAGTAAGACAATTTCTATAAATGTTTCTCATGTCATGGATGGTCTGGTGGATTACAATATTCTTCTAGTCCATGATTTCATCTATGCCATGAGTGTTGTGGTTTCTTCACTCTTTCGAGTCATGATATTCCCACATGAGGGACACACCATCACCATTGATCAATTCTCCTACACTGATCCCCCCCCTCAGGATTCTCATATTAGAGTCTCACATCATGTTGCACACATTGAGTCCATGCACTATGTGTCCACTGCCACTAGTCATGCAACATCCACTCCACCCAAAAATAATCCCATGCATCTAGAACCACCTCCTCACCACTTAGGCTTGGAGGCTAGGTACATTCATTTATACTTGGGGGAATCCATGTATGTTTCTTCCCCCAATCCCAAAAGAAACCACGAACTCTCAACTACATTATTCCCAGAAGATGAAGAATTATTTGAGCCCACTACTCCTTTTAGTGATTCTAGTGATAACCTCCATTTAAGTTCTCCTATCCACTGTTGGTAGGGTCCTAACAATTCAATTAGTGCACCCTCTAATATTGTCACCCTTTATAAGGTCATTACTCCCTCTCATATAAGATCATATCTTAACACTAATAGGGATATCAGGGAATCCATTTCCATGATGATCAATCATGCCCATATAGGATATGTTTCCACATAGTTTAAAGTCCCAAAGACCCCAATAGATATTACACAAAGTAATGGATCTGATACACTATTTCAAATCCTCCTTTGTGGATGTTCAACTTTAAACTGCCTACTATTATACTTTTGGTCCATCATTTTGGGTATTTGGAAACAACCCTTCTCCCATTCCTCACATGATAATACAGGGGGAAATACTACTTCCCACCTTGGAACCACATGACCTAGCTCTCGATGCAACACCAAATCATAGTATACCCTTCATGGGAACCATTATAGCACCACCTTGTGTCCAGTTCCCCCAAACATCATGCAATTACAAGCCACATGGCCTAATTGGAATGATCCGCTAAGATACTTTCATTACTTATTATGGAAATGCCCCTTTAGCCTTGGTAATTTTTAGGTACCCCCATAAGGG
Organism: Picea engelmannii; assembly: GCA_009831015.1. Lineage (NCBI taxonomy): Eukaryota > Viridiplantae > Streptophyta > Pinopsida > Pinales > Pinaceae > Picea > Picea engelmannii. Next base: position 338,285 of record ML786266.1, on the reverse strand, counting down.
ATATATGGCCTCCTTCAAGGAGTAACGTTTCCAGGGACCCATGGTTCCCTGGCCTCTTTCAAGGAGTGCCTTTTCTAGGAACCCATCATTCCCTAGCCTCCCTCGAGGAGGACCTTGTTTGGGAACTCATTGTTCCTTGGCCTCCTTTAGGGAGTGCCTTTCCTAGGAACCCATTGTTCCATGGCCTCCTTCAAGGAGTTCCATTTTTAGGAACCCATTGTCACTTGGCCTCCATTAGGGATGGCCTTTTTCAGGAACTCATTGTTCCTGAGCCTCCTTTAGGGAGATCCTTTTCTAGGAACCCATTGTTTCATGGACTCCTTTAGGGATATCTTTATTTGGGAACCCATCATTTCTTGGCCTCCTTTAGGGAGTTCCTTTTATAGGAACTTATTGTTCCTTGGCCTCCGTCGGGGAGTGCCCTTTTTCTAGGAACTCATCATTTCCTACCATCCTTCAGAAATTGCCTCTTCTAGGAACTCATTATTCCTTGGCCTCCTTTTGGTTCACCTAGAATTTTCATCAAGGTACCATTTTTCCCACCAATGCTAAAATTATAGGTAGCTTACTCACTATCATTTATATCAAATAATTTTCATGTTTTATTTATCATCAAATATTTTTCACGTCAGGTATTTGATTTTTGTATGTGCAGGTACTTGTTATAGTACTCTAAAAACCATTCAGTATCAATTTCCCTACGACCCCTTCAAGTATATGTTCAAAAATAGCATGTACTCAAGCCCTCTACGAATAGATCCATATCCCAGTCACCCCCACTTGAATTAACCTTTAGTACCCCTATATTAGGCTTTGTAGTACCCGCACCTCTATCTTAGTAAGGTACTATTACTCGATATCATTCTCACCTCCATGAGTTGTCCCACACATATTTACCCCATGGAAAATTGATACTCATGTTGTTCTATCCATTAGGATTTGGAGTCCTGATAGTGTTACACCCCAGAGCAAGAACCTCATACTTCTTTCTCCTCATATTTCTAACCACCCCATTATGGAATCCCATTCCCTGTTTCATCGATTACCTTAAATGCACTTCCGCATTATCATTAACCCTCGATTTCTTCCAACATCACTTGACCATCTATAGGTTCATACTCCACTCATCTACCCAATAAAAAAACTTACCAATGGGCCCCCCACCCTCCATCAGTAAACTCCATCATACTTGTGCCCCAACAAGGCCAAGCTATCATTCACTAGTGCACCCATTTATTTATATGTACTTTCAATCCCAATTATTATGTATTCATTTGATAATTGTATAAAGCACCATTTTATTTTCATTAATTTCATAGATGTTGGCCATCATATCCGATGGCATTTTTTCCTTGGCACACAACAACCCATGTTTCCCTTGGTTGGGTGTTATAACCCTAAATTGCACCACACAT